>MEHQ01001873.1:43906-310928 GCA_008828725.1 Saccharina japonica
CCCCCCCCCCCCCCCCCCCCCCCCCCTGTCTTTCCCCCCCTCCTTGTATCTATGTGTGCTCGTTGGTGTTGTGTTCTGTGTCCTTTTGTCCCCGGGCCCGTGTTGTGCTCTGCTGGGCTTCTTTTTGCCTCTCCGACTTATTTTTGTTCATGGACGAACGGACGGACGATCTTTGCTGCAGCCCCTCTGCCCGAAAGACTCGGCATCATCAGCAGCAGCAGCAGCCGCGGCAGCAGCAGCAGCAGCAGCAGCGCAGCAGACGCACAAGCCCGCAGGCATGCCGCTGGGGCAGGTCAGACAAGGCATGGAGAGCAAAACTAACACTACCACCACCAACAACAACATCACCAACACCCGGAGGAAAACCAACATCACCATCACTCCCAGCGAAGTAATCAACATGAAAAAGAACAGCAAAACATGGCCCCGCACGAGCAGCACCACCCCCAACAGACGTCGCGCTGGCTCGGGCAGCACCGAACCCGCGCGCAGCCCCCTTGTCCTCTACGGCGACGGCGCCTTCCACTCTTTCGCTGTTTGCGGCGCCCCAGGGTGTCAGGTTTGCAGTTCGGATGGAGGCGGTAGGGACTTTTTCTTGCACGACAGCAATAGCACGGGTAAGAGCTCGGTGGGGGTGGAGAGGCCCGGGCGGCGCCTGATCCCTCAGGCTTGCGAGCACTGCCGCATGACTTTCATCCCTAAGGTCGCGCCTGGTGCTCGCTCGGGGGCGGGGCGGGCTGGGCGTAGCGGCCGGGTTGGAGACGGGGGGAGCTCCACGGGCGCCAGCAGGGGCAGCAGCAGGAGCAGCAGCCGGAGTAGCAGGAGCAACAGCAGCAGCAGCAGCAGCAGTGGTGCGTCGACGACGGGAAGGAGGAACAGCAATGATGACGGTGACGCCGGTGATGACGGCGATGAAGGTCAAGCGTTGACGACCTCGGCTGTTGAGTCCGCAGCGGCAGCGGGGGCGGTGGTGCCCGTAGTTCTAGAGGGAAGCTTGGCGGGAGGCAGCTTCAGCTCTTCCACCGCGTCTCTCGCGAAAGGAAGCAGCTGCTCCGGCGGTGGTGGCCAGGAGGAGCGGGAGGGAGTGGAGCAGGAGGAGCAGAGGACGTTTTCTCCGTTGGTTGGGGTAAGAAACCCGTCCCCCGCCGCCCCAGCTGACCAGTGGGGCACCGCCAGCAGTAGCCACGGCGGGAGCGGAAGGATGTACGGGAGGGGGGGCGACGATGAGTTCCTCCCCGAGGGGTTTTGCTCAGGGGACTGCAAGATGAGCTACATGCTTACTAACCCGACTGCGGTGAGGAGGAGGAGGGCGGCGGCGGCGGCGCGGGCGGCCGCGAAGGCTGCGGAAGAGGAGGCTAGCATGGAGATGTCCAGGAGGAAGCTCGCGATCGAGCAGCAGCGGTGGCAGCAGCAGCAGATGCGGCATCAGGAGCAGAGGAAGCAGCAACAGCAGCAGCAGCAGCAGCAGCAGCAGCAGCAGCAGCAGCAGCAGCAGCAGCGGCATTTCCAGCATAAGCAGCAGCAGCAGCGTCCGCCGCAGCAGCAGCAACGGTGTACGGGCGAGCGAGTCAGAGAGTGAGAGGACAGTGTTCGGCGAGTGAGTGGTTCGGGATGGTGCGGTGCGGTGCGGTACGGTACGGAACCGCGTGGGGACTCGGGGTTAGCTTTGCTATCAGAAAAGAGCCTGGGAGGGTTCGACATAAAAGTCTAAGGTTGCTGTGGAAAGGACGTGGATACAGCCCTTGGCAGATGCAACTGCTGGTGGAATCAAAACGAGTTATGATATATTGCACCAGGTGAAATTCGAGCGATGGCGGGGTGTGTTGGAGGGGGGGGGGGGGGGGGGGGGGGGGGGGGGGTTCCCCCCCCCCCCCCCCCCATCCTCCTGCCCCTGGTGCGGATACCCTCTGAGTTGCTTTCATACGCGCATTGTGTGTCACGTTTTTTTTTTTTGCGCGCTTCCCCGAGAGAGACGAGGTACGTAGACAGGCGGAGCACGCCCTGCCCCCAGCTCCCTCCGGAAATCCCCTCGCTTCCACAAGGCCTGGTAGAGGGTCTTTCAAGAATAGATGGGCGTGCTGAGTGAAGCTGGGTTTTCACGCTAGCGTGCAGGCGTGTTTATCCGAGTTTTTTTTTTCCGGGCGGGCTAAGCCCAGCGCTGGTGTCATTTTTTCCCAGTTAGATGTGTGGGACTATACTTCTTATACTGTTATTGTCTGTGGGTTGGTGGTGAGAGTTGATGAGTGTTTATTAGTCGAGACAGGCGAGAGAGCCTGTTTCGGGGGTTTGTAGGGGGGGGGGGATAGGGGACGGGGGAGGGGAGTGCAAAGGCGTTATCCCTTGAAAATGGGGGGGTGACACCTTTGCCTCCCACTACTGGTGTGACCCGTGATGATGAGTACATACGTGAATTACGTTTTTTTTTCTTTCCCATTTCAAATACTCTGTATTTTTTTTTTATTATTTTGACATGAAATGGAGCGTGGGGGTGGGGTGTGTGGGTGACCGGGGGTGCTGTTGTGCGCCAGGTCAACCCCTCGTACACTGCTTTGTGTTTTTGTATGTACGCTTTAGCTTCGGAGAGAGACAGAGGGAGTTTGAGTCGAAAAGAGGAGGGAAAAAGTGTAAAACCGGCGAAGTAATTTTATTTTCCTTGACCCTCCCCCCCCCCCCGCGCCCTGTAGCTAGTAGGTGGTTTTGATGTGTGGTGGTTTAAAGCCCTAGCTTGGTCGCTGATGGTTTTGCTACGAAGAGGCGTGCTTGTGTATCTGCCGCACTGCTCTGTGAGTGTCGTATCGATTAACGTTTCGCTAATCGACAAGAGCTTTCTGCGGTGGTATATGCATATGCGGGCTCAAGTTACGTGTTTGTCTTTACACAATATTGGGAACGCCCTCTGCTTACCCAATACGGGGGGCAGGGGATGGTATTTTTACGTCTCTTTCTGGTGCAGTATGTAGTGAAATATAAGCGCCCTTTTGTGTTTTTGGAGTAATCTCTTTTACGCCCGTTGGATGTTCGGATGGCAGGAGGCGGGGATAGGGATCGGGGGAAGGGGGGGGGTCTAGTGAAAAAAAGGGGGGGGGGGGGTTCTTGGTTCAGTCAAAACAAGCTCCAACTTCAACTTGAAGTATTGCTACAATAGTTGAATTATTGCTACAATAGTCGTAAGTGAGTATCGTATTCGACGTATCATGTCTATAATATACAGGCCCTTCCCCCCTCTCCCCTCCCCGCTGATGAGCGTGTTGAGAGCGCAAGAGATGGCTTCTCAGGTGTATGGGTTGTGAATGGGATGTGCACGCAGCCTATGAGTTATCTGTCCCGCGATCCAACATATCGCCCTCTGCTTTGATTTGCCCTCGAGGCAACCAGCATTGGACGGGTATTAGTGGATCTCGGTTCAGACCTGTAAGCTATTTCGGTGTGACTGGTCTGAGGCCATTGGTTGGGTGGGGGTCGGTGGGTAGATTGGACATCGCTTTTTTCTTTTGGGTTCGGCGATGTATCGGATTCGCCTCTCACTCGTGCACGGGTAATTTTTCTCGGCGTGTGTTGCCCCAGCACGGGAAGGCGAGTCTGCCAAACGATCAGACGCGGTGTGTGTGTGTGGGTGTGTTTTGTTTTTTATTTTCGGTTGTCACGGCACAAGAGCGCCGGCCGACGGGTATGGTCTATAGCAGGCAGCCAGGCCAGTAGTGCAGAAGTAATTGTGTGCGATGGGTGGTTACATATAGCGCAAGCAGCGCTCGGTGTGGACCGGAATCGGATCGGAGTCGGGTCGAAATTGGACTGGAATTGGATTGGATGGGTTGGATTGGCGACATATAGCCTTCCTTTTCTCCTCCTCATCCTCAACCTGTTCCTCCTCCTCTCCTTAGTTCACGACGATGATGGCCGCGATGGTCTCCTTGTCCGCCTTGCCTGTCTGCTTCCCTATACGTGTCTTCTGTGTGATGATAGGTTGGAGCCTGACGGCTCTCCTTGAAGGGCGTTAGTTTGTTCCAAGTAGCTCCGGGGGGCGTTCGGTCATAGCCGCAGCGTGGAGCCCAGCACGCTGCTGCTAGGCTGCACCCCCCCTTCCCCTGATACGTGCACTGCGTGTGCAGTGTTCGATGGCTACATATGTACAAGGCGGGATTCGCCACATGCAAACAGTATATACCGTACGAGTATGATACATACACAGCAGTCGATCTTGAGTACCTGGTATAACATATCGTCATGAAACTGTTCTCGTTTCGATTTTTGATTTTTGATTTTCGATTTCTGTTGTTTTTTTCCCCACGTTATTTCTTCGGTTCTTGCGTCGTTTTTGAGACTTTTTTTTTTTCGTGTTCAGCGTGGCGTGCTATCTGTATTATAGATAACGACCACTGTTGATGTACGCTCCTTTTGTAGTACTACTACTGCTGATGTGCTCTCTTTTTGTGGAAGTACTGGTGCTGTATGTAAAGTCACTTGCTGGCCTGAAAAGAAGAAGCGTATCGCTGGCGGTAGCGAATATTGTTGATGGTTGGGTCTGCGGCTGTTCCGCCGGTCATGGGCACCCGGTTATTTGATTCTGCGCGATCGATCGTACATGCGCGACGCGTCCGGTTATTCTCACATGGTGTTGTCTCTTCGATTATTAGTCGATTGGAAATTTTGGCTGGTTCGGTGGCTGTTGCTCGCTTTCTGCCCTGATTTTGCTGCTCCGCTGACTGCCGCTGATGGTGCTTGCTGCGTTGCTGTTGCTTCAGTTGCCGGTCGGCGCGGTGAGGATTTCATGAGGTAGTTTTTTGTAGCTGTTGGGACGGGGGAAGGCTTGCTTGGCCTGCTTGGCTTGGCTCTGCCTTTGCTAAGTGCTTGGCTTTGCTACGCTATGCTTTGCTTATCATTTTTTGGCACTCCTACTACTGTACTATTAGTATATATATGTTATACATACTATATATATACATTATTACTACAGAGTAGTGTAACGATAAAAGCTGATCGCTCCAACGATGGGTTGTTGAATCCTTTGTGTCATGGGCGGCCTTTTTTTTTTGTGATGTGGTCGTAGGGAGGGGTGGAGGTTTGTGCATTGACTATCTTCTCTAGTTTCAGGGTCCCTCATTTCTTCTGTATCTTATATATATATTATTCTTGGAAGTTGTGAGGCGCCATTCGAGAGGGGGGGGGGGGCGTTGTTTGGGTGTTGTTATTACGTGAGCATTGTTACATTCAGCATGCACTAGCCAAGAAAGAAAATAAGAAGAAAAACAAACTACAAAAAGGTGAATAAAAAAAAAAAACGAAAAAAAAAACGAAGAGCTGCATCATGATGAGTGAGTGGACTGCTGTCAGCTGTGCGCGTGCGAGGCACACACCCAAGCACTATTAATAGCATGTGCGATTTGGGCGAGGTAGCTTGGAGACGGCTCGTCGTATGCAGCGGTTGAATTGCAACTATGTTTTGCCCGGAATGCGGTTGCTGCTGAAAAAATCAGGGTGATAACTGTAATTTTCGGCTAAACGCGCTTGCTATGTTACCCTTGGTCTCTGTTGCCGAACAAAAACCGTTCTCGTTACTCACATGAATTAGCCATGTCGTGTTGCTCACATGAATTAACCATGTCGTGTTGCTCACATGAATGAGCCATATCGTGTTGCTCACATGAACTAGCCATGTCGTCCCCCACGTGAAAAATTATGCTAGTTTCATGAAAATGGTCGAATTTTAATATGTAGAGCCCTACACCCACCTGTCCCGTCAAGAAACAATCCTGGCATGCTGAACGCCAGAAACATTTTCGGTACAGCCAGGAGAAACCGAGTCGTTTCCAGCGAATGAGCAAACATTATCGCATCAGGCGAGAACAAATCTTCACACTATTACGGTTACAGATCACGGCAGTACCGACCAGGGGAGCGGGCTGGCAGAGCAACACGTGAGCACTCACAGCTGACGGAAAATTGCATTCCGTCACATTTGGCTAACAGTGTTGCAGCGACGGGGTGCGAGGAAGAACGGGGGCTCCGTTGTATTAAAGGCGCACGCTGTGCCCGGGACGTGGCCTGAATGCCCGTTTTGCACCGACGACAGTTATGCGTCGGGCAACGGGGGTGTGTTGGGGGGCCGTGCGCTAGGATTTAGTACGACGAAGCACAGGGACTGTCCGAACCTGCCCTGGGCGGAGGGAAGAACGAGGGGCCCGTTAGGTGTGGAAGGCGCACGCTGTGACCGGGCCGTGGACGGAAAGCCCGTTTTGCACCGACGATAGTTATGCGTCAGGCTTAAGGGGTGCTGCAGGCCATGCACAAGGGTTTAGTGCGACGAAGCACAGGGGCTGTTCTAACCTGTGCTGAACGGAGGACCTATCTGCATGAGCAGGGATCAAGCATTCGGAAGCTCCCGAGTGACATACCGGGGGTCTCCCCACCGGGGAGGGGCTTCACATATTGTGGAAAACCAGAAATGGGCGTAAACGTACGCATGTACTTTTCAGTTCCACCCGCGGAGCAAGGAAACAGAGCCAAACGGTCTGTGCCAACCGTCCCACCCATCTGCTGTATGCAGCACATCGTGTATTAAAAGCGTCCGCAACGCGTTTGGCGCTTCGTCACCCAGCCCCACTGCCTGTTCTAACAACTTGAATACTGGAAAAACTGAGAAATTATGAACCTGAGACATTCTGGTCACCCTGGTGCTTGGAGGGATTAGCCTGGCAAAAGGGCTCCAATCTCTCTTTCGACGAACTCTAGACTGCAAGGTAATACCAGTCTCGGGAGTGGGAGGGCTAACGCTGCTGCAACATGGTGAACCCAGGGAGATTCGAACTCCCAAGCTTCAGGGGCCACGACTGCCACCCCCCTCAACATCGGTCAAGGCCAGCACCGTCGAAGGGGGAGCGGAGCTACGGACACGTGCCCGGTTGCCGAGATGCTCAATTGGCGCCGACGCTCACAAGCGCCGGGTTGGGGGGGTTGTACAAGCACCGGGGCATCGGGAAAGGGCAGAGGAACTGTTGTATGGAAGGCGTACGCTGTTACTGGACCTCGACCGGGATGTCCGTTTTGCACCGACGGTTGACGATGACAGGAGTCATGCGTCGGGCCGGGGGGCGGTGTGTTGCAGCGACGGGGCGCTGAGGAAGGACGGGGGGGGCGTTAGATTAAAGGCGCACGTTGTTACTGGACCGTGGCCGAAATACCCGTTTTGTGCCGACGATAGTTATGCGTCGGGCATGATTGGCCAAGGCGCCAATGTACCGTCATCTGACCCAAAACCCCCATGTTTGCTGTCTTGCGGTTAGTAATTGTAAGCGTTGAAGGGATTTTTTCGTTGATAGTCGTGTCGGTCGGTGTTCTGCACGCCAGGAAACGGCGAACCCTGCCGTATGCAACGGTGAATACCAGCCCGAGTAGTTAAAGTCGGTGTACTTTGGGGCTTGTGTGGTCAGATCACGGTACAGGGAGGCCTGGTGGCCAATGAGCGCTGCCGATATGAGGGGTTTCCTGAGGCGGGTTTCCCCTATACCGGTAACTGGCGCATACATTCCCTGGTATACGCTTATGACCTAGACTTATTTTCGATCAATGCACTTACCGGTATGTATAATATTGAGTCTATAATATTTGTAGCAACATAAACGAGAAGTTTTTAGCTTGGCAACGCCTCTGCCGTACCTATTGTTTTTGTCTAACTCTAATTCCATGGAGGTTATATCCACGAGCAGTGGGGGTTGCAGGTATTATTGGCCCTTCTGCTGCCACCGCAAAATTGTGAATCCAACTCAAGCATTCGAAGTACGGCTTTGTCCACGAGCAGCGGATGCCGTGCATAACAGTAGCAGTTGAGATGCATGGAGATTCGACAACTGGATTCCTGCGAAAAGAACCCCAACTCTCAAGTTTGCTACAGTACAGAACACCTACTACTAAGAAAATGAGCCCTAAGAAAAATCAGGCTGGGATTGACAGGATGCTAAATTTGAGAACCGTTTTGTACTGATGTTATTAGTGCAGAACGCAGTCTTTCGCAAATATTAATTTATGCCTGATGGGTCAGCGTTTTGTAGAAAGTCCATGATGTTCTGTGTTGACCGATCATCCTTGTAGATTACGATCACCGATCTCAATATAATACATCTACAGTATATATAATTTAGTACTGGTGTATGACTGCGACACACCG
The DNA here is from genome assembly GCA_008828725.1 of Saccharina japonica. NCBI lineage: Eukaryota > Phaeophyceae > Laminariales > Laminariaceae > Saccharina > Saccharina japonica. The sequence goes on from MEHQ01001873.1 coordinate 52,068, forward strand.
CAACTAACTGATGTCTATGCAATAAACTGACGATAACTTCGTGGTAGGCAGAGTCAAACGTGGCCATCAAAAGCATGGTTGCTGATTCTCATATTTCCTATATACCAGTGAGCTATGATGGTTTGACCCTTTTTGTCTTTAGGACTTATTGAGAGGGGGGAAAGTGTCTTATTTTTTTCACCATTCCAGCATCGGCCTCACGGGAAAAGCCGCCCGGGTTTTGCTATCAATAGGGAAGTGTGAAGGTGTTACCCACGGAGCTATGCGGGTGAAATATCGATCGATTACCCAGCCCAGGGTAATTAGCCTTGCAACATTACACCCCCCCCTCTGGACGGCGGGGTCGTTCGGACGTAACGGTACACCTATGGTGTACGGCAGCTTCGTTCCAATACCTGGGGAAACAGGGAGACATGTTTTTTTGCGACCCACGCGCAAGCGTTTCTTTAAAGGGGACGTTCGCGTTGAGATTCGAACCCGTGTCCTCGACGACGTCAAGTGTGAGGGTGTTCATACACAATGAGCTATGGGGGTAAAAGATCGATCGATTACCCAGCCCAGAGTAGAAGCCTAGTAAAAGTAGGGGTTAGGGTGGGGGGGGGGTCATCATTCTTTTTGCTTAGCGATAGATAGATGCACGACACGAGCACTCAGCATTGTGATATACTTGTGCTCCTGACGCATGCTACAAGGTATAGAGGTGCACCATGTTTTTTTGCCTTCTGAGGGTGGTTGCTTATTACTTGAGGAGCTCTATACTTCACCCAAAAACTGAATTGGGAGAAAAATAATGATGATATGCGATGGCCCTAAGTACCACAATAAACAATATGGCAACACAATAACACAATAAGAATGAAAGTCCGACGAATTCGGGCCAAGGAGTCCAATCATTCAGGAAACGCTTCAGCCAAAAAAAGGTATACCTTAAATACCTCTATCGTAGCACGCGTCTGCTGCAGGCTTGTATTCCTGTTCTACACGGGGACATGCAGTCAGTCGTTTTTCAGAGCCAATTATGGCTCATAAATATCGGGAGATACAGTACATGGTCTTTGGGTTCACCATCGTGGGTTATATTCCCACCCGAAATACACGGTTTACAAGGAGACCGTACTTACTCTCGTTATTACTGTACTCGTAGGTCACTTCATTGTTTATATAGACTTTGGTCGGCATCGTAAGCCCCATTCGGACTCTGAGTTGAACATCGAACGGTAATTTTTGGGTTCTGTCCAGAGTGATACTAGGTACACATCTGGGTCCCGACGGGTTACGAACAACAACAATTAATTGTTCCAAAAATATATAGGTGAAGGGATCAACAGAAGAAGTACGGCTGCGAACATGGTCCAAACGCACTGCTGCTCCAGCGAGAAACTAATGAGAAGCTTGCTGTAGGCAGAGCTAAAGGTGGCAATAGATCGCAGCGACCGTAAGGGCCGGCGATTCACCGTCTTGCCTTTCACTACGTCGTCGCAAGAGATGGAGCTAACTCAAATTCTCAAATTACAAGCAGTGTGCTTTCACCGAATCGCGGTTGGTGCAGTGGTGCAGTTGTTGTAATTGTTATCCGATTATCCACGACAGTTCGGTGAGATGGGATCAGACTAAAAACGAATTTATGCGAAATGACCCCAAAACCTGCCGGTGAAAGTTGCTGTTCACAGCCACTGCTGCAGCTGCCCCTATAAACGTAGATCGTAACGTCAAACGTGCATTGGCCTTGACACGTACGTAGGGAATGTAGTTCCTATTATAACTTAACCCCTATGAAATACTGTTACTGCATGGTTCGGGTGTCTGGTTGGGATGCCCTTCGCAGGTAGGTGTGGTAGTACAGACTTGAGCCGGTAGCTAAACTACTACCACTGCTGCTGTTACTGCTGTGCTGCTGCTACTACTACTACTACTACTACTACTACTACTACTACTACTACTACTACTTCTACTATTCTACTACTGCTACTACTACTCCTCCTACTACTACTGCTACTACTACCACTACCAATACTACAACCACTAAAAACTACCACCACTCCACTCCTAAATGTGTAAGTATACATATAACTGGTCCAATAATAATTCCATTTTGTTTTGCCCCCGGAACGGACAGCGCCTATTTGCAGCATGCAGGCTGCAAAAAAAAAACACAGCACGAAAAAATATACGAAGTACTAGTTTTTGGGGCCCGGATGAACATTATAACTTTTTGGCGGCTAGACTAACCCTAACCCTAACCCTGCCTGCATGCTGCAAATAGGCCCCCGGAACGTCGTTGGTGCAGCAGTTGTATTCATAGAAGTATTCTAACTGTCATTCCGAAGTATCGTATTAATAGTTTGTCAAGGCGAACTGCATGTGTGAGTACGTCCTTTTGAGCAGTTCAGCTATAAGCTGTGCAGCAGTTGCATCATGATGAAAGGGGATAGTGACGAATTACGGCAACAATGATGACCCCAACGCTAAGTTGTTGCATGATATATAGTATGCTGCAGCTGCTGCTACTATACAGTATACCTCTGGTATATATAGTAGGTATATAGAAACGGACGATAATTTTGCGTGAGGCGGAGCCAACGGTGGTCATCTATCGCACCGACTACCAGGTACATAAGAGTAAATATTCTTCTTCTTGCTATCCGACAATCAATGTGTAGTGTGTAGCATGATGAGCTTCAACTCTGATCACTCAGAAGCACTCCGAACGAAGAAAAAGAAAGCCGCGGAAACAGAAAAAAGGAGCCCTATGCACAAAGGGAAACTCTCCTTGTGTATATGCTTCTTCTGGCTTTTGAGCTGTTTTGTTGTCTACTCCATTATTTGCTGTCCTTTTTTTCTCCTTCCTTCTCCGTGCGTCCGATACCCGATAGTGTTGAATGTATCGAACGAGAATCGATTCGATACCGATAAACAAAAAAAGTGATCGATGAGATTCCGATATTTGATATCTACATCGATCTTTTTGGCAATTATCCACTCCATAATTGCTGCTCTTTGTTGCTCCTTCCCTCTCATTGCGTACTCTTAGGTGAGTGTTGGATATCGAACGAGAAGCGATATGATACCGATAAACAAAAAACTAATCGATACGATTCCGATATTTGACTCATGGAAGCTTTTGATTCAGTGTCAGCAAAAAAAACACAGGAGTGGGGGTGGAGGGCCAAACACGTCCAATGCTTCGATATATCGAAAGTTCGACATTTAATATTTCGATATATCAAAACTCTCGGTACGATACCCACCACTAATATTTGGCTGATATATATCATACGATAATTAATCTTGCCTACCTACATATTCGGCGTGAGTCGACGAGGGAAGAAATAAGGGCTGAAATATTTTTCGTGACAACAAGAAAAGCAAAAAAGGCGCGAACCGTAGTAGTGGGGAGAGAGGGGGAAGAAGAGGGTCTGCCAGATGTGACCCCCCGGACCTGAGTTACGACTAGTATTAACAATACGTTCGTCGGCTCCGGAAAACTTGCACGTACGTGCGAGTCTAACGAATCTGCACGTACATTCAATACGGTTATATGTATAGCAGGAGTTGTTGCAGGCATGTATGGCCTACATGGGTACCAAATGGGATCGAGGTGCCAGGTGGGCCTCCGGCGGCTCCTGTGGAGGGCTGATTATATTTCTGCACCTTGTGGGTGGGAGCAGGGTGCCAAATGGGATCAGATCCGGGTGGGATCAGGTCCGGGTGAGAGCAAGCGTAAAGTTGGTGCAAAAGTACGTGCAGTTCTAACAACCCACAGCACGTACGTGCAATTATACAGCTGGTGTACGTTCGCAGGAGGGAGAGAGGAAATACAGGCGAAGCTGCGTATACTGAACGGGATGGAAATACATGAATGAACACCTTACGTAATGAGCGCAGATATCGCACCCTTCGTATATAGGAGGGAGAGAGGAAAGACAGAGGCGCAGCTATACTGAACGGGATGGAAATAAATGTGGGGGTGGAATGTAGATGCGGAGTAGGAAGCACGGCGAATAGATATATATAGCAGGTACAATAATTGGGTAAAGGGTGCGTATTCTATAGAGTATACCTTACCTAATGAAGCGTTGAGTTCGCACAGGGGGTGCGATCTCTGCGCTCGTTTTTCTCGACAGCGGTAAGGGCTAGGGTTGCTAAAAATTGAACATTATAATATTCCATTTTTCGGAATACTCTCGACTGGATTTTTTTTTTTTCCGAAAACACCGTGTTCGGTATTGGGAACCCAACCTTTCCCTGTGGTTTCTGGAAAAAATCGAGCGCTGAAATCGCACCCCTTGAGAAAACTCAACGCTCTTTTGCGGGAAATACAAAATAATAATATACCAGGGCTACGAGCACATATATACCAGAGGAGAGTCTTACGGGGGGACCATAGTAAATACTAGTAAATAGGACCTACGGTATACACCAAAACCTATATGTTTCCCTATTTTTACTAACAAAATGTGGTCCTATTTTCGACGCATGCTACGATAGAGGTGCACCATGATTTTTCTGAGCTGTTCACTTAAGGAGCGTCATACTTCACCGAAAAAAAAAATGTTTTGGAAGAGAATAAGAGTGCTAACGGATGAGAAATCCCATGTCCGAAGTGTAACTCTGAAAAATGATTCGTCTCAAAAATACAAGTCCGACGAATTTGGGTTAAGGAGCCCGATCGTTCAGAAAACGATTCAGTTAAAAGTGCTACCTCTACCGTAGCACGCGTCTTTCTATGATCCTCCGTAATAGGGGTTACCAGGTACCCCCATAAGGCGGTCTCCCGATATAAGGCGGTCGAAATCGCTTGGCGCGACTGGGGAATTGCACTCATAACCTGGAATGGATAGTGCGGCTTCCCTCTACAAGGCGGTCATGTTGCTGTCTCTGGCACACCACTGCCTTATTGGGGGGGGGCTACTGTATCCCGATAGAAGGCGGTCATATTGCTCTGGCGCACCACCGCCTCACTGGGGGACCCCTACCGTATCCCTCTATAAGGCGGTCATATTGCTCTGGCACACCACCGCCTTGCTGGTGGTGCACACCCCTACTACTGTATACCAAAATATAAGCACCGTTTGTATGCTACTAATTAATCAAAACGGTGCTTATATTTAGGGACATAGTGGTATTGCTCAACACAATAACTCCTTCCCTACGTACGCACTGTGATGCGAAAGCTATCCAACTCTACATAAAAAAAACAAGAAATGGTTTGTCCTCGAAACGCCGTTGGTGTAGTCGAAAAAAATCTTTCAAATAGTAATTCCAAGTAGTTTTTCTCCGAACTGTGGACGGGCGCAGTTTTTAACCCCTTAAGAACTGGTCCCGCAAATTTGGGGGAAAACTACTTGGAATTAGTGTGGGAAATTTTTTCAGTTCTGAATGGGTTAAGCGTTCAGGTATACCGGGTTTCCTAGCACAACGTAAGAGAGAGCACGCCAAGAGAATAGTACAGCAGCAGTAAGTAGTACGTAGTGCGACGTAAGATTTTAGAATGGAAAACAAAGGAGTACGCACGTACGTGTGACGAGGAGGAAGGAGTAGTAGATATACGTAGTACGTCGTAGCTCAAGCCAGAAGTAGGCACCGAAGGGAGTAGACTTTGACGCGTGCTATGTACGATAGAGGTATAGGTATACCTTTTTTTGGCTGAAACGTTTTCTGAATGACCTATTAAAGCCTCCTTAACCCAAAATCGTCGGAATTTCAGTTTTTTTTTTGCACTATTTTTCGTTTTATAGTTAGGGCCACGGGAATGTTCATCGGGTATATATACGTACATAGCACTTTTCGTTTCCTCCAAAAACAGTTTTTTTTACTCAGTATTAGTATAGAGCTCCTCAAGTGACCACCCTCGAAAAAAAACGGTGCACCCGCATGCAGGCTACCCTACCATGCGTCGTTTACGCAGAGGGACGCGTGCTACGGTAGAGGCAGCACTTTTTGGCTGGATATTTTCCCGAACGATCGGGCTCCTTAACCCAAATTCGTCGGACTTTCATTTTTGTGACGAACAATGTTTTAGAGTATACTTCGGTCATGAGATTTCTCATCCGGCAGCACTTTTATTTTCCTCCAAAATCATTTTTTCGGTGAGGTATATATGACGCTCCTTAAGTGAGGAGCTCAGAAAAAACATGGTGCACCTCTATTGTAGCATGCGTCGACGGGCCCTTTTTGCCAGTAGCCTTTACCAGAGCTCTTGACCCACAAATCGTACCAGATAAAGTACCAAATATATTACGGTTTTGGTAGTGGTCCGCGCGTTGTTTTTTCAAATTGTCCAAAACGCGCGGCGAAGCCGCGCACGGGTCGAGCCTTAGCCTGGACTAGGGTTGGGGTTAGGGTTAGGGTTAGGGTTAGGATTAGGGCAGGGTTGGGTCGACGGGTTCTCGTGATTTGATTAAAAAAAACACCCAAAAACACGTAAAAACACCAACAAATCGTACTATATTTGGTACTTTATCAAGAGTGGTAAAGGCGCCTCCTTTTTGCTGCCGTGGTTTCCCCTTCTTTTTATGTGGGAATGTTTCGGAGTGGTTACCGTTGAGGCCTTTGCTGCTATCTACACATTCTTGAGAATGGCAAGGATGATCAAATATAAGTCATAGTTCAGTTAAGAGACGCCAAATCGGCTCGAACCGCCTCCACTGAATCTATATATTTCGCACTGTGGACAAGGGATAAGGCTAGAAAAAAAAAAAACGGGTGTGTAACCGCTTATTTCGGGGGGCATGGTATGGTAAATGGGACATACGGTAAACACAAATACTTTACACATTTACCTGTTTTTACTACTATTACGGGGGGCCATAGTAAACACTAGTAAATAGGACCAAATATTGCTAGTAAAAATAGGTAAATATTTAGGTTTTGGTGTAGACCGTAGGTCCTATTTACTATGGTCCTTGCCCGTAATAATATTTGGTTCCATTTACTTATAATTAATAGTAGAGTTAAGAGAGGCCAAATCGGCTGGACCCGCCTACACTAAACCTCTATATTTCCCACTGTGGACAAGGGAGAAGGCTAGTAATATCCGCGTAACAGCTTAGTACGGGGGACCATAGGAAATGGGACCTTTACACAAATACTTACATATTTACCTATTTTTACTATTACGGAGGGCCATAGTAAATAGGACCCGCGGTACATACAAAAATCAATATATTTACCAATTTGTACCAACAATATTTGGTCCTATTAACTGTGGTCCTCCGTAATAACAATATTTGGTCCCATATACTATGGTCCTCCGAAAGAGTAGAGCTAAGAGAGGCCAAATCGGCTGGACCCGCCTACACTACACCTATCTATTTTCCACTGTGGACAAAAGGGAGAAGGCCGTTAACTGTTAAAAACTAACTGCTGTGTGACAGCTTAGTAGATGGATTCATTGATAGTTGACGGGACCATTTAGGCCGAAATTCGATACCGGTAGACAAATATGTCAGAAGACGGTCAGTCAAGGGAAAACGAGCATCGGTCAAGCGTGTGGATCCGAGTGTTCTACACTAAAACCTAGTAGTTTGGCGTCAGTCAAGGATGAAAAAAAAAGACAAACTGCTGTCAGTCAAGGGGTCAAAGTGCCGTCTCCTGACATCTTTGCCGGTAGGTACTATTTGTTGCACTCCCATTCATGATGATGCAACTAACTGTACCTGCACCACTCTCTGCTAAGAAGCGCCGCACGATTGGAACAAGAGCGCCGCACATTGCCAGATGGCAGAGGGAATAATACTATTACGGGGGGGGCATACTAAACGACGCGTGCTACGGTAGAGGTAGCACTTTTTGGCTGAATCGTTTTCTGAATGATCGAGCTCCTTAACCCAAATTCGTCGGACTTTCATTTTTGTGACGAATAATTTTTTAGAGTATGCTTCGGTCATGAGATTTCTCATCCGGCAGCACTTTTATTTTCCTGTAAAATCGTTTTTTCGGTGAGGTATTATGACGCTCCTTAAGTGAGGAGCTCAGAAAAAACATGGTGGACCTCTATCGTAGCACGCGTCAAACACTAGTAAATGGGACCAAATAGTGTTAGTAAAAATAGGGAATTATATAGGTTTTTGTCTGTACCGTAGGCCCCATTTACTCTAGGTCCCGTAAGAAAGCAGTCCTACTAGTAATATTAATAGTAAGAACCTGCACTATGTATTAATAAAAACTGCGCACACAACAGTTTGGTGACAAAAAAAACTACTTGAGAATTTGAATTGGATGGTTTTTTCAACTGCACCAACGAGCGGTGTTTTGTAGGAGACAAAAAAAAAATCTTGAATGTATCGTTGAGTTGCACAGGTCTCGGGGGGTGAACATGTATTTCGGGGGACCATAGTAAATAGGACAACATTTAGTTCGTAAAAATAGGCAAATATATAAGTTTTTGTATGTAACGTAGGTTCTATTTACTAGGTCCTATGACGCGTGCTACGGTAGAGGTAGCACTTTTTGGCTGAATCGTTTTCTGAACGATCGGGCTCCTTAACCCAAATTCGTCAGACTTTCATTTTTGTGACGAAATATGTTTTAGAGTATGCTTCGGTCATGAGATTTCTCATCCGGCAGCACTTTTAGTTTCCTATAAAATCATTTTTTCGGTGAGGTATGACGCTCCTTAAGTGAGGAGCTCAGAAAAAACATGGCGTACCTCTATCGTAGCACGCGTCCTATTTCCTATGGTAGTAAATAGGACCAAGCGTTGTTAGTAAAAACAGGTAAATATATAGTATTTTGTGTGTACTGTTGTACTATAGGTCCTATTTACTATGGTCCCCTGTAATAGTCAAGTCCCCGAGGTGTGGGCGCAGTTTTTGTCAGTCCCGCCACGGCATGGGCCGCCGAATCTGAGCAAGCCTTATGTGACACCATTCTTGAACAAAACCTTGAGCGTACGCTAGTGTATGTTAAGATTATTTCTTGTTGGTAGTCATCATTTTGTCGTCACTCGATAACACGGAGTAATTACCTGTAGCATGCCTAGTTTATGCTTAAGAGTTGGATCCTCGAAATACCGAGTAAATGTAGGTTGTGTCTTGACTGGTCATCAGCAAGCGAACCTACAGCGTACAAACCAGCTACGAGCTGGTACACACGCTGAATCCACATCCTTATTAGTGTATAGGGTTCAGTGTAGCGCTCGCCCCTGCGAACGATTTCTTACTCCAATTTTCTCATAGCGTCCCCCCGGAGGTGAGCCTTTTATGGTAGTTTTGGATGCGTTGTATACCGTGTCCTTCGAAAGTGGAAACAAAATAATTTCTTGAATTATTAATAGTATGAATTAATAAAAAAAAATGGCGTTGTATCGTAAGCTTTGGCGAGTTTGCAAAACGGGGACCGGGTGTCGCAGCATTACAATAAACTTGTTTCCGCAGGGGAATTTGTGTAGCGCTTGCCGCTGATAAACGATTTCTTAATCCAGTTTTCTCATAGCGGCCGCCCAAAAGTGGGCATTTTTGGTGATATTTTTGTATAGGATTTAGTGTAGCGCTCACCGCTGAGAAACGATTTTCTTAATCCAATTTTCTCATAGCGCCCCCTAAAAAGTGAGCATATTTTGTGTTTTTTTTTGTATAGGATTTAGTGCAGCGCTCGCTGCTGTGAGCACGATTTCTTAATTCCGGTTTCTTAGCGTCCCCTCAAAACGGTAGCCTTCTTTCTGTTCTTATTTTACGTACCAGGTGCTGTAGACTATTTATTTTTGGTGGGCCTATATATATGCTGCGATTAATTGCGGAGTTGCATCATGAAAGGCGGTAACGGAATTGCGGTAAAACTGATTCCATCAATATTTATTTGGCCATTTTAGGCCTTGAGGACTGCAGTCACCAGTCCCATTGTGGGGACAAAACACTTGCAATTATTAATAGTGTGGAATTAGAGTCAGATTTAGGTGTATGCACAGCAGTACAGTATTACGAGGGGGCACAGTAAATAGGACAAAATGTTGTCAGGAAAAATAGGGAAATATATAGTTTTTAGCGTGTACCGTAGGTTCTATTTACTACATTAGCCCACCCCGTAATATTACAGGAGACCATTTCTTCTAGAGGCGCTTCTGTCTCCCTGCGTCATTTGTATTCTGTTTCATTTCATAATTTGTTTTTTATTTGTCTTTTTGTTCTTATTTTTTGGTTCGGCTCGTGTCGCTGTGTTCTCGTACCCGGTACGTTACGCATCTCACTTGCTTTACCCATTAATTTGCGTTTATTTTGTTTTGGTTTTTCTCTGTTTCACAGTCTGTGACCACAGAATTTGTATCTCTCTAGGATTGGGAATCAGGACAGGCACTGGGTGTACTGATGTGGTTGAGTAGAAAGAACGGGTTTAATGTGAAGACAACAACAACAACAGCAGCCAGACGTGACAACTTGGCAATCACTTATTATAGATACTCAATACATACTATACGCTTTTTTGCGTGCCGACTCCACGCTGTTTGTTATAATAGAGGCCCCAGCCGAGCCACCGCTTTCACGCACAAAAGTTATGAATCTATTGATAATCTTCGTACGATACTATAAATGTATTATATGTATTTATATATTATACTGCTGTATCATATTATATGTCGAAATCGTTTTGTTTGTTGCTGACTTATATTGCTATTATTATTGTAACGGGCCCGTGGACAGAAATTTCTGCTAAGGTGTTTACTGTTTACTCGTTATCCTATTAATAGGTCAGGAACGCGAATCGTGGTCCTCAATAAACTTCTGAATAATGGTGGTCCGCAGTTCGAAATCCCTCGCTTGATTGCGAAAGCGGCGCACTCCACTGGATGGACTAAAGCTCCACTGGCTTTGAATGAACTCTGTCTGTTCGTTTTAGCCTTTAGATTTTTCCTGGATTTTTGTTTTCAATCCGTGTCATTGTTGGTCATGAAGATGAACCGCGGTCTGCAGTTAGTTATTCTCAGTAAATCGTGGTGTGGCTCCAGTGTGTGGGTGTGTTGTCTTCACATTAAACCCGTGTTCTTTCTACGTACTCAACTACATTATCATCAATCATCAGACAGAGTACACCCAGTGTCTGTCCTGTTTGATTCCAGTACGAGGTATATACTCGTATAGTGTTCTCTGCTGGCAAGTATTTTGGTATTTTTAGGGGTAGTTATTGGACGACTGTATGACTATTAAGGGTCGTTCTTATCGAGCAACTTTTTTCCAAAATTTCCAAATAATGTTTTCGCGCAATTTTTAGGACTTCCATATTTTCCAAAAATAATTTCCAAATTTTGGAATGCGAAGCCTTCCAAATATTTTGCCCTCTGTAAAAATTCCAAATTTCCAAATAAATCCTGTTTTTTCTTGATTTTCCTGTTGTTTTTTTTCAAATGTTTTTGGAAATTTTGGAAAAAAGTTACTCGATAAGAACGACCCTAACCGAGTGTCCCGTAGGATCTTCCAGGGTTCGGGCTGTTGGTTGTTTTGCGGGCTATCATAGGAAGCACCTGCTACGTACTACTTCCTGGTGGGGGATCAAGGATCAATGTAAGGCTGAAGGGCGTACACCCAACCCAACCCCTTAACCTCAGCCCTGACTCCTGACCCCAAACCAACTGATATTTTACCGCAATTGGTTAGGCATGGTCCCCGCATTTCGGAATGATTCGTCCGCGTTCAGAAATTTCTCGTAATTTTCTCGCTCGATGTGAAAGCGGCGAGTAGAGTATACAATCCCGCTATGTACGTATAATAGCAAGGATGATTTTGTCTTAAAAACTTGTGTAGACCTGTCGTCCGCATTTCGGAATCAATCGTGGTTCGCGTTCGGAATGTTCTCGCAATTTTCTCGCTAGATGCAAAAAAAGCGGCGCAGCCGCGTTCCTCGCCCGTTTCTGATCCGTTTTGGGTTAGGGTCGGGGTTAGGGTTAGGGTTAGGGATTGGGTTGGGTCTACGCTCGTACCTTGATCCCACCAGGAAGTGGCTTCCTAGCTCGCAAAGCAATGCAACAAGTAAGTGAGCATCCCGACCCCGCCCCTCTAAATATCCTTGCTAACGAATTGTAATACGTAGGAGCTCAAAGCGGCACAGCCACTGCCAGCCGCGTTTGTTTGTTTTTGGCCCGTTTCCGGTCCGGTTTGGGTCCGGTTTGGGGCTAGGGCTAGGGTTATAGGATTATGTTATGGTATTCTTGATATCCCCGTTTCCCCTCTATTGTTGTGGAAGCGTTACTATTTATCTATTCCTCTGAGAAGAGGAATACTTGCCCCGCCTGCTCAGAACTTCTGGAGAGGCAAGGAACCGCTAATAACATGAACCAAACACGTGTGAGTGCGAGTGATTGAGAGTAACCAGAGTGAACCTGCACAGTAGTCGGGCTTGCTGTGGCACATCTTCACAATTATTGGGGTTGGGTTGGGTCTACGCCGCCCGTAGCTTGATTCCACTATACACGGAGTGCTTCGTAGGGTGTATACGAAGTGTAGGGTTAGCTGCGGAAGCGGCGCAGCAGCCGCGTGTATTTGTTTCTTTTTGCTTGTCCGCCCCTCCTCCCATATGGCTAAGTCGGCGTCACAGAACAAAGGGTTGCTTAGTAAGGATGCAGATCCGCTTCAATGCGCGAAGCTCGCCAACAGCTCGAACGGTGGTGCGCGTTGGGTGCTAGATGTTGCCTGGTCGGTGAAAACCGACATGCTTCCGTCCGGTTGTAGGGATGCGAAGGGTCTATGGTCCTAGATACGGCTGATGCATGGAAATGAGTACCCGTCTCGAAGGGGTTGCATGCGTTGGGTCAAATGGGGCAATGACTTAAGGCAGGCAGCAATGAGTACCCACCGCCTGTTTTGGGAATCTTGGGTTGGGGTTAATGTTATAAGGCTTGACGCTTGGGTTAGCAACTTGGGGGTGGGTGATTGGTTAAGCTTTTTGAGTGTCATTGTTAATGGGCGTTACGAAGGGCCGTTGGGGCTTTTGGTCAAGAATGCAACATAACATAGCAGTCCACCCAACGGCCGGGTCCCCCCCCGCCAGTAGTGAGAAGAGAAGTTGGGTAAGATAATAGGAAGCCAAAAAGAGATGCTGGCTTTAGAGAAAATTTGGCGATACAGTACAAAGTAAAAGAAAGGATGAAGCAAGGGAGGCTAGCGTTAAGAAGAATAATAAGAAGGGGAAAAGAAGACTTAGAGTATACGGGGGGTTTGAGTAGAAGGAATAGGGATCGAAAGGTTATGCTGCATGGCGGCAATTGGAGATTGGAGATAAAGCTGAACTGCGGGTTGTGTAGGGGACCTGGTACTGCAGGAAGTAAGGAGAGGTATAACAAGTAGCGGGAGGAGGAAGAAGTAGATGGAAGCAGATGTGCGGAGCTGGTGGGGCAAAGCATAGAGAGTAGAATTCAGCTAGTAGGGAGAATGTAGAAAGTTTGTTTTAAGGGAGGAAAGGGGATGTGGCTAGAGGGAGGAGATGAGGAAAATAGAATGAGTGTGAGCTATAGAGCAGTTTGTGTAAAACTAAATGGTAGGCGAGAAAACGATCTTGCTTATGTCTTAGGAGATAGATGGTGGCGCACAGGCGGGCGAAACAGGAAGGGGTAATTTGATTAGCTTAAAAAGGTGTGTCTTTGTAAATATATGGAAACAACGTAATGAGCGCCCAAGTGTTGGAGGTGTCTCTATTAGGAGTAGGAACGGTGCTCCGTCTCGAAAGGGATGCGTGGTCAATGGTCAAATGACTAAGGCAAGCAACAAATGAGTACGCCTCCCCCCCCCCCAGTCTAAGCCTTATACCATTGAGTAAGCCGTTTTTTTGCGGTCCTTCCTGTTGTGGGGACAAAACGCTTACTTGGAGTTAAACAGGGGGTCACAGCTTTATTTAGGTTTATCTTGGAATTAGAGTGCACTAACCACTGAAAGGAGGGGTAGGTTTTCTTGTTGCTATTAATAGCAGTCGGGTTGGGTCTACGCCCGAACCCACACTTATTTATTTGGAAAGTGCTTCCTATATATCGATAACCTTTTTTTTTTCAAGGATTGTCACTATTAATAGCAGTTCGGTTGGGTCTACGCCCGTATATACCTTCGCCCCACACTATTTATTTGGAAAGTGTTCTCTATCTACGGGTAAGTATCTGTCTGGTGTTCACGATCGATCGTGGTACTACATTGTCACCCGCGAAATAATCGCGTAATAGTCGTGACTACTCCGACCCCCTGCCTGGCAGATCCGGCGAGATCCGTCCGAACCCCATTGAAATTACTCGTACTACGGTAGACCTACAAAGTAAAGTAAATATATAGGACCTATGGTAGACACAAAACCCTACCACAGGTAGGTATATAGATATATATATATTTACGACCTACGTTTTACTTTTTTTGGTAATAAAAATTTCGTGTTAAAGGCAGTTTTCATGGTGGTGGTGAGATTCGAACACACGACCAATACAACCCACAACATTGTGCCGTGTCGACGCCATTTGTTAAGGCGTTCATTAGTAGTCCGTTGGGCTTCGTACTGGTAAAAGGTTAACCAAATAACCACCCAATCTAAGCCTTCTATGTATAACATTCATTCTGCCTTTCGTATATATAGGACGTTTATTTATTCATAGTGAGTAGCGGTATTTACTTACTACTACTGCTTATATTAATACCAGGTACTATTTTTATCAACTCCCCCGGGGCGGGTACTAACACTGCACAATTATTATGCGGATTAGGAAATACAAGTACTATTAAAAGTACTTCCTATGTATTATATTATGATGTTATGATACTACTACAGTACTGTAGTAGGAGATGCCACCCCTATACCTATACTATTACGGTGGACCATAGTAAATAGGACCTACGTTCTACACAAAAACCTATACATTTCCATATTTTTACTAACAATATTTGGTCCTATTTACTACAACAGGTCTTCGGTCCTATTTACTATGTATGGTCCTCCGTAATACTATTAAATAAATATTATTATTATGCTTGCCATCCGACAATGTGTAGTGTTGTTCCCAAAAAGACTCAGGGAACAGAAAGTGAAGAACTCTCCAGGTCAAAAGCGTAGCAGTATCATGCGACAAATCAAAACCGATGTGACGCAAATGGAAGGCTACCACATCCAACATCCTTCTATCTCATCCACCTCAAAGCGACCATCTCCATTAATAGTCATCTGCGTATAAGACTAGGTGAGACACAGAGTATCCCCTTGCAGGTCTGTCTCTTAAACACCCTATATGTGTTCCTCCCTTTCTCGTACAATCAAGCGTAGAAGAGAACCAGCTTTATTCATAACCAGTTATATATCTGGCTATATAATATACCCCTTCACTACTACTGCTGTTTGTTGCAAAAGTTCTAGCTTAGCAACCGTAACTCCTACTCGTACCTAATTCCAAGTACAGTACAGTACAGTAGGTGCAGGTACAGCCCCTTTCAAGCTCTCAAGGGACCCTATCGTAGTGCGTTCGGGACTGGACGACCCTTATATACGGTACCGACGTCCCTTATCAGAGTTCGTACCGCCCCCTTCTTACAGTCAGTCAGTAGTGTTATATAAGACTGGGTGAGACACAGAGTATCCCCTTGCAGGTCTATCTATTAACCATGTCCTGGGTCATCGCCTGGGGTCGTACCAGCTTAAATGGCAAGAGGTTTATAGTTTATAGCAGTGCCACACGTCTTCTTAGTACGGGGCGGGCAGAAACGTGATAGTCTGCTAGTAGTTAAGTTTATTGGTCAACAAAATAATCATTGAAATATTGTGTTTTGCTTGAGATACAGTTGCGAGTTTTGCAGTCATACGCCCAAGCCCCTATTATATAACGATGAACGGTGGGCTAAAACGGCGAGCAGAAAATTGAGGTCCCTTATATAACCGTTTTATCTTGTCGCGGGGTCCCTTATAAAGGGGTGCCTGCTACTCGAAACGCAGGGGGGCTGCAGTTCTATTACTGTAGTTCTTGGCCCCGTACGTATGTTACTGCAAAAAAAACTTTGTCCCACTCCAATCATAACTTGTTTTCTTCCACGAAATGTGCGTACGCGATGTGATATCACATACCAGCCTTTCCGCTGCTACTACAATACGGTATAAATATAATACGAGTATGCTACAATATAACGTTGTTCCAATCTATCAATATCCATTAAGGTTAAAACTACAGCAGTAGTTTGCCCACGAAAAAAAGTGCCTGCATTATTACAATTATTGTTGTACACAACACAGTATTACAGGGTGGGCTAATGTAGTAAATAGGACCCACGGTACACAAAAAAACCTATATATTTACCTATTTTTACTAAAAATATTTGGTCCTATTTACTATGGTCTCCCGAAATAGTATCGTATCGCCCTTTTTGCTCTACTTTTGTACTGCAAAACACGATATCCCATTATAATTTCAAGTAAGTTAGTCCACGAAACGTGCGTACTACATCCGTATAGGCCATGTGACGTTTTTGCTTATTATGGCTACTGCAAAACACGATATCTCACACTCAGTTTGAGTAGTTTTTTTGCTTTTGGCTACCGCAATTGTGTTAGTATCGGAATCGAATGCGAGTATCATTCGCGTTTTGCTTGTCTCCAGTCTCGATGAATGTTTGCTTTCGGCTACTGCAAAATACGTAATCCAACTCCAATTTCAGGTAAGTTTGTCAACGAAACGCGCGTACAAGTCATGTAACGTTTTTTGCTTTCGGCTACTACTGCAAAAAACGTTACCCAAGTCAAATTTCAGGTACGTTTGTTAACGAAACGTTGCGTACAAGTCGTATCACGCTTTTTGTTTTTTTGGCTACTGCAAAAACGTGATCTAACTCTAAGCAATTGTGTCCACGAAACGTGCGTACAAGTCGAACTACATTTTTCGCTTTTGGTTGTTGCAAAAAACGTTATCTCACTCAAATTTCGGGTACGTTTGTCAACGGAACGTGCGTACAAGTCATACTTCGAAATATCATACTTTTTTTTAATGAAAACGTTAAAATACGTCAGATGTGAGTACGAACGATTGAACAGTTGAAACTCTACGTTGCAAGCTGCGTCATACGGTAGACACGCTCGTTGGGCGCGCTTGTTCTATATTCCATTTTACAATATGTTTTTGGCAAGCAAAAACGTTCTCCAACTCTACTTTCACGTGCGTGCAGGTCACCTTATTTTTTTCGCCGCTCAAATTTCGAGTATCATTGTTATGATTATTTATCGTGCGTAAATGTCATATATCCCCCTTTCTGCTTTTGGCTGCTGCAAAAAAACGTCATTCCACGCAAATTTTTACGTAGTTAGCCCACGACATAATAATATATACCTGCATGCAGGTCACCCTTTTATGTTTTTTAGTACGTACTGCGAAAAACATCGTCCTACCTTAAATTCAACTATTAATACAGTAGTATTAATAGTGTACCCACGAAACGTGCGCACATACAGGTCATACGACGCCTTTTGCTTGTGGCTACTCGTACCGCAAAAATAACTTATCCAACTCGAATTGCAGGGAAGTTACGTCAATGAAACGTGTGTGCAGGTCATATGTACCACATTTTGTTTTAGCTTTTGGCTACTGCGAAAAAAAACCGTTACCTCTACGGTATCTACGTGCCTTGCAATTTCATCGCCGCTTTTTGTTTTAGCTTTTACAGTAGCTAAAAAAAACGTTACTCCTATGGTACGTACACGCCTTCCAATTGTATCGCGTCAAGGGTTCAGCACATTCTTCCCTCGTTGGCTTGCGTCGAATTGTGCGTAACCACGCCAACTATAGGCGCTCTCGGTCAGCTGATTTCTTTCGAGGGATAAAAACGCCATATTATATGGAGAACCGACCCCTCGACAATAACGCTACTACAGTAGTAGTACGGGGGACGACAATAAATAGGACCAAATATTGTTAGTTAAAATCGGTAAAATATGTAGGTTTTTGTGTGTACCGTAGGTCCTATTTACTACATTAGCCCACCCCGTAATGGTGGAGTGACGCGTGCTACGATAGAGGTACATTAGGTATACCTTTTTTTGGCTGAAACGATTTTTTTATTGTTTTTTTAATGACGGGGGCTTTTAGAACTGCAGTCTCGTTATGGGGACAAACCACTCTAATTCTAAGGAATGTGTCCCCAAAACGGGACTGCAGTTCTGAAAGGGTTAACGCCAAAACCATCGGAACTCCATTCTTGTGCTTGCAGTATGTTTCGTTATATTAACCCGGGCCATGGGATTGCTCATCAGGTTCATAGTATTTTATCTCCCTCCAAAATCATGTTTTTCCCCGCCGTTCAGAGGGGGGGAGAGCGCTATAAGGATTATCCTGGGCCCTGGGCTGGGTAATTGATCGATCTTTTACCCCTATAGCTCAGCAGGTAATACCCTAACATTTGACGTCGTCGAGGACACGGGTTCGAATCTCACTTCGAACGTTTCTTTTACAGAAACGCTTGCGCGTGCGTCCCTAAAAAACACGTCTCCCTGGTTCCCCAGGTACTGAAACGAAGCGGGTAGGTCAACGTACGGCCGTACACGGTACCGACGTCCCAAATATCCCACCGTTCAGAGGGGGGGAGAGTGTTATAAGGATTATCCCGGGCTGGGTAATCGATCTATATTTTACCCCTATAGCTCAGCCGGTAATACCCTCACAGATTGCTCATCAGGTTCAGAGTATTTTATTTCCCTCCAAAATCATGTTTTTACTTACTATTAGTATAGAGCTCCTCAAGTGACCACCCTCTGAAAAAAGTTGGCGCACCTGCATGCAGGCTACCGTGGCATGCGTCTATAGGATTCGAGGTTAGCCACTGCTGTGTGTGGTCTTCATATACATTGAACCGGTTTCTTTCGTGTACCTGCGTCGACATCCAGCACGCCCAGCGCCCGGGCCGGTTCTTCATCTTAAAAGAAATACAAGCTCCTATTCTGTGGTCACAAAAAAAAAACACGACAAAGAGATACTTCTTCTGGTCGGTATAGTTACTCACTTCGAAAGAAGCTCGACCAGTCAGAAATGATTGCCTCAGTACATTGTGATGCAGTAAATAGGGTAGACAATGCAATGCTATCTCATCGTACTGGATACGATATTCAGGCACAACATACACATGCCAGCAATGACCATCGCCGTGGCGACCGGTCTAGTTTCAAGCAGTTCGTCCATGAAAATGTGCGTGCCGGTCATATCCCCCTTTCCCCTTTCGGCTTTTAGGTTACTGCAAAAAAAAAAAGTCATCCCACGCGAAATATAAACCGTTTCCCCATGAAACGTTCGTGCAGGTCACCCGTTTCAACTCCAGAAACAAGAAACAAGGACGAATCTGACGGAAAAAAAAAAAAAAAAACACCGTCTGTGAACACGGGTCGGCAGGGGTGCATGTAACAGGTGTGCGAAATTTCAGGACTTTTGTCCCAAAAACGGCTTGAACTTCCGTTTCTGGCTAATTTTAGGGGGTTCAACTTGAAGCAGCCTGTAGGTTTTTTGTCCATGAAACGTTCATGCCGGTCATATATATATCTCCCTTTCGGTTTTTGGTTACTGCAAAAATGAGTTTCGGCGAAATTCTCCATCTATCTCACAGCTGTTTTATTTTATTTTTATGAATATGGTCCACTACAGATAAGAGCAATGTGCTTAACCCCTTATGAACTGGTCACCCGTTTTGGGGGACAAACTACTTGGAATTAGTGTGGAATAAGTTTTTCAGTGCTGAATGGGTTAATAACTGGTCTCAACGTATTTGGGGACAAAATGTGTAGGATTTTTTTTTCAGTTCTGAATGGGTCAAGAGCGCTTGTTTTTGGCTTGTCACAGGGCGCTCTTCAATCGGGTTACCCACTGTCGCAAAAAACAGAACGGGTGGCCTTAGCACGAAGCGTTTTGCGGGAAAACGGCTTGAAATTCGCGCGGGATAACGTTTTTTTGCGCGTACAATATATAGCTTTTAGTATAGGCGGGTCATGCCGATTTGACCGCTCTTAACCCGCTCAGAACTGAAAAAATCACCCCACACTATTTCCGAGTAGTTGACGCATGCTACGATAGAGGTGCACCATGCTTTTTCTGAGCTCCTCACTTAAGGAGCGTCATACCTCACCGAAAAAAAGATTTTGGAGGAAAATAAAAGTGCTGCCGGATGAGAAGTCCTATGACCGAAGTATAGTCTGAAACATATTTCGTCACAAAAAGGAAAGTCCGACGAATTTGAGTTAAGGAGCCCGATCGTTCAGAAAACAATTCAGCCAAAAAGTGCCACCTCTACCGTAGCACACGTCAGTTTGTCCCCAAAAACGGGGGACCGGTTCTTAAGGGGTTAAATCCCGAATGCTCTTATCTTGGGTGCTCTTAAATCGGGGTACCTACTATTAATACTGTACCTACTGCAGAAATACGTTTTCCCACGCTTTACTTTCAAGTAAGTTTGTCCACGAAACATGCGCGCCGGTCATATCACCCCTTGTTTGCTTTTGGCTACTGCAAAAAACCCAACATTTCCTCTTTATTTTCAAGTAAGCTGGTCCACCAAACAGTGCGTACAGGTAAATAGATACGAGTATATCACTCTTTTGCTTTTGGCTACTGCAAAAAAAAACAGTTATTTCCTCTTTAATTTCAAGTAAGTTTGTCCACGAAACCGTGCGTGCAGGTCATGTCACCGTGTTTGCTTTTGGCTACTGCAAAAAAAAAACGATTCTCCAGTCTAGTTTTAAGTAAATTTGTGAACGAATTTTTGCGTGCAGGTCACACGTTACCCTCACGGTTACTGCACAAACGTCATCCCACTCTAATGTCAAGTCGTTTTCCCCCAGGAAACGTTCGTGCTAAGTCAGATCACATGTTTTTGTTATTTTGTTACTGCAAAAAAAAAACGTTATCACGCTCCAATTTCAAAGTAAGTTTGTCCACGAAACGTGCCTATAAAGCAGGTTATATAATATCACCCTGTTTTGCTTGTGGCTACTGCAAAAACGGTTATTCCACTCAAACGTCGAGCAGTTTTCACCGGAAACGTCCGTGCAGGTCACTTTTTTTTTTTTTGCTTTTGGCTACTGCTGTACCGCTTTTTTTGCGGGAAAAAAACGATCACCCGACTATCTACTCGAAACTACTGGATGCCCCGCCCTTGGTCTGTTTGGGCTGTTGAGCGGCGAAAGATAGACAGGGAGCTAGCTGCACCTACTTTTGAGGCTGTCATTCAGTGGTCATCAAGGGGGTATGTTTTCGGCCAAGTGGGGGGGGGAAATGATGGTTACAAAAAACACTTTTGTCCCACTCAAATTACAAGTAAGTTTGTCCACGAAACGTGCGCGCAGGTCGTATATATATCACCCATTTTGCTTTTTATGCTACTGCGAAAAACGTATTCCAATTCTAATTTCGGAACAGGTTTTTTGCCCCACGACTCGTGCGTAGGAAGTCACTGTTTATGGCACCCTTTCTGTTTTTGGCTACTGCAGTATTCCGGGGGAACATAATAAATAGGACCTACGGGGCACACAAAAACCTATATATTTACCTATTTTTACTAACAATATTTGGTCCTGTTTACTACGGTTCCTCGTAATACTGCTAAAAACGTCATCTCAGTATAATTCCGAGTGAGTTGGTCCACAAAAAATGCTCGTGCGTGCGGGGGTCGCATCCCCCTTTTCGCGTTACACCACTCTAATTTCAAGTAATTTTCCCACGAAACGTGTGAACAGACTGGACGTACCATCTTTTTCGGGACTTGACAAAAAACGGCGACCCAATCTTAATGCGAGTATTTTTTCCCACGAAACGTGGTTTGCATGCAGGTCATACGACTCAGTGTATACCTCTTTTTTTACCTGCTACAAAACGTTATCCAACTCTGTTTCCAAGCAAAAACGAATGGCCCGCGAATCGAGGGCTCAACTTACCCAATTTTCATTGTTATTTTTGCCATCCGACAATCTTGCAGCATGATGAGCTTCAACGCTGATCACTCACAAAAAATCCCGAAAGAAGAAAAACCAAAGAAAACCAAAACAGAAAAGGAAACCTGTTGGGGCTACAGTAGACTAATGGACTATGGTAGCCTATTGGACTACAGTAAACTATTGGAATACAGTAGACTATTGGGCTACAGTCGACTATTGGACTACAGTAGACTATTGAACTACAGTGGGCCATTGGACTACAGTAGACTATTGGACTGCAGTAGCCTATATCACTACAGGAGCCTACTGAACCACAGTAGCCTATTGGACTACACTAGACTATTGGGCCTCAGTATCCTATTGAACTACAGTAGACTATTGGACTACAGTAGGCACTGTTATAGCGGGCAACCGGCACTATAGGGGGCAACCGGCACTATAGAGGGACCAACTACTGTATTGGTAGATGTTCGTCAAGTGCTCAGGTCTGATTGCTATTCAGAATGTAAGCAACCTTTCGTGTCTGAAGTCCTTGGGTTCGGGTTTCCCTTTGACCCCGTTTAGGACTGCAGTCCCGTTGTGGGGACTTGGAATTAGAGTGGGATTGTATGATTGTATACATTTGCTGGAGTGTAACCGTCGACACCTCCCCAAACGGAACAAAAAATAACACAAACGTTATCCCGTTTAGGACTACAGTCTCGTTGTGGGAACAAAACACTTGGAAATGGAGTGGGATTGTACATATGTACTGGAGTATGACCGTCGACACCCCCTCAAACGAAACAAACAAAACACAAACGTTATCCCGTTTAGGACTGCAGTCCCGTTGTGGGAACAAGTAACCGTCGACACCCCCCCAAACGGAACAAACAAAACACAAACGTTAACCCGTTTAGGAGTGGGCTCCCGTTGAGGGGAAAAAACCCTTGGAATTAGAGTGGGATCATACATATTTGCTGGAGTGTAACCGTCGACATCCCCACCTAACGGAACAAACCAAACACAAACGTTATCCCAATTAGGACTGCAGTCCCGTTGCGGGGACAAAGCACTTCGAATTAGAGTGGGATTGTGCATATTTGCTGGAGTGTAACCGTCGACATCCCCCCTTAACGGAACAAACCAAACACAAACGTTATCCCGATTATGACTGCAGTCCCCTTGCGGGGACAAAACACTTCGAATTAGAGTGGGATTACACATATTTGCTGGAGTGTAACCGTCGACATCCCCCCCAAACGGAACAAACCAAACACAAACGTTAACCCGTTTAGGACTGCAGTCCCGTTG
The DNA here is from genome assembly GCA_008828725.1 of Saccharina japonica. Classification (NCBI taxonomy): domain Eukaryota; class Phaeophyceae; order Laminariales; family Laminariaceae; genus Saccharina; species Saccharina japonica. The sequence continues at coordinate 75,204 of MEHQ01001873.1, forward strand.
TGGGGACTACATACTTGGAATTAGAGTGGGATTGTACATATTTGCTGGAGTGTATATAACCGTCGACACCCCCCAAACGGAACAAACCAAACACAAACGATAACCCGTTTAGGACTGCAGTCCCGTTGTGGGGACTACAAACTTGGAATTAGAGTGGGATTGTACATATTTGCTGGAGTGTATATAACCGTCGACACCCCCCAAACGGAACAAACAAAACACACTTGTTATCCCGTTTAGGACTGGGCTCCCGATGTGGGGACAAAACAGATGGGATTAGAGTGGGATAATATCTAGCTGCTGAAGTGTATGTAACCGTCGACACCTCTCAAACGGAACAAACAAAACACAAAACGTTTTCTCGTTTAGGACTGCAGTCCCGTTGTGGGGACAAAACACTTGTGAATAGAGACAAATGTAGGTTTATCTTGGAACTAGAGTGCAGCACTAAAAAGGGTAGGTGGGTGGTATACATCCACCCCTTCAGAACTTGACTCATATTTTTTGGGACAAACTACTTGAGTTTAGTGCGGAAATGTTTTTCCAGTACGTCGTAAAAGGTTCAATGGAACGAACGCCACACATTGTGGCAAATGGAAGTTTTTTATTCATACATCAGTTTTCTCTTTCCCCACGTATTAACCTTCGCCTTTCTGTTCTCTACCCCATCCTATTAACAGCAGTAGCGACTCAGACCCGGGGGTCACAAAGTTTAGGCTCTTCTCCCTCCTCCCCCCCCCCACTCCTACGGTTCGTGCCTTGATTTTTTATCGCGAGAAAACTTCAGCTCCTTCTTTCCCTCGTCCACTTGCATCCGAATCGCGCCTACCCACGCTGCTAGGCACTCTCAGCAGTTGATTCCGTTTCTTCATATATTTTTTTTTTTCAAGAATTTCAAAAGTACGACCCACCAACTCTTATTTCGGGGGACCACAGTAGTAAATAAGACCTATATACGGCACACACAAAAACCTGAATACTTCTCTATTTTCACAAAAAAAAAAAATGTTCCCATTTTTCTATGGCCTCCCGTAACAGCAGCATTCGAGGGTATCACTTTACTGTAGATAATAACGAGGATTCGAGGGTACCACTACTATAGATAATATCGAGGACCGGTCCTTGTGGTTTTCGTCCAAAATGTATTGCCGTCGCCGCGTCAGACGATAAACTGCCGTCACACTCCTCCATCTTTGTCGTGCACAAAGTGTCTTGTCGCTTGTCGGTCACCATTTTCTGGAGTGAACGGTGGAAAAAAAAAAAACATCTCCTCGACGAAACATTGTTTTACGTCAATAGTATGATAGATTTTATGAGTGATCAATCTGAGAGCGCCTTCGTGGCGTGGGTAGGCAGAATCCGACGCAAGTCGACGAGGGAAGAAAGTGCTGAAATCTTCTCGCGATAAAAATGCAAGGCAAGAACCGTAGGGGGGGGTGGAGGGAGAAGAGTCTACTTTGTGACCCCGGATCTGAGCTACGACTAGGAAGGAGAGAGAAAGGAAGGGCGAAGATAATAAATGGGATGGACGAAAAACAAAACAATGTTGAAGCTCACATGCTACTACGCATCGTCGGAGGGCAAGAATCATATTCATAGTAAGATCATGATACCTGTATAATCATAATTAGACGTCGTGGTGTAACGTGTAACAGACTGACTGGTCAAAATGCGCCGGACCACAGCTTCCACAAAAAGGTTGGGGGATTATTTCACTCTGATCAGAAATACAATCCGCTTTCGTACTCTGATATGAACGTAAATCGGAGACTATATTCCCGACCGCAGTAGTAGTGGTGGTACCTGACTTGTATCCACCAACTCTAACCCTGGCTACTGAACAGAATGCGCCGGATCACAGCTAATAGCTTCTTGCAGAAAATGGTTGAAACATGCTGCTATACTTTCAGTAACCGTATATATATCCGTCTGCAGTAGTATTGATAGTGGTCGCTCATGCTGTGCCGTTATTTGCCAGCCAATAAAACCGGCACTTAAAACGGCAACCGACACTAGTTTCTCCGCACCCTAGATACCCCGCTGGTGAGTCTCATCTGTGCCAAGCGATTCCGCAGGCACTGTGTTGGGCAACTGGCACTGCTCAACCGGCACTATGTAGAGGAACCACAATTAATAGTGTATACGTAACCGTAACTGAGCCCGAATATCGCCTGGGAATTTTCCCGGAATGTTCCGACCGCTTGAGAATTTTCTAGGAGTGAAAATGTTAGGAGGGAGATATAGTGTGGACTGGCAACCATTTCGTCCAAAGCTGGCCCAAATTCTAAACACTACTATTTATCGTAGCGCTGGATCAAGCACAAGCCTTTACAGCCCACAAACGGCCACCCCGATTATACGATACGTACTCGCATTATACGTATGTATGATACATGAGACACTGGTCACCCTTGTGGACTACTATTAATATCAATATCTGTAACTACTACGTACTGTTACGGAGAACCATAGTAAATAGGACCAAGTGTTGATAGTAAAAATAGGTAAATATATAGGTTTTTGTGTGTACCGTAGGTCCTATTTACTACATTAGCCCACCCCGGAATAGCAAGGTTTTAGAGTGGACACTGCGGCCGTACGCCGTCACCGCTTCTGTTTTTTTTTGTGCCGCGCTCGCAGTCTCTCCCCATCTTTGGTGCACGATATGAATATATGTGTAGGGGTGGTATGTAGATGTGGAGTAGGACGCACGGAGAATCTAGACAGCAACGTGTAACCCAACGAGTATATCATACGTAGCAGGTACGAGTATAATCATTGGGCAAAAAGGGTGGTTTGTCATGGTAGTGTGCACTCAAATTAAGTACGAGTATGCACGCAGGAAAGGAGAATTAGGAAAGTATTGGATGGGATTGATTGGGGGTGTTCGACGAATATTTGTGTCAGCCGTTTCACCCTGAAACGAATAATGCCCTGCACATTGTTCTGAAGGAAAATTAAATCATGATAACACATGCGACGTACTCTGTCCCGAAATATAAGCGCCGTTTTATTGAATACTAATGTATAACAGTGCTTGTATCTCCGGACAAAGTGGTAAACCGTATCACACCCGGGTGATAAAAGAGCACACACCCTCCTCGGACAATTTAAACACTAACCGACGCGCCTCGTGAAAAATATCTCGACGAAATCCCCCCACAAAAAACTCCGCCATTTTTTCGTTGTGTGTGCCCCAACCCGGGTTTTATTGGATGACATCGGCTCTGGAGACTCCATCCCAGGGGCTGTATTGAGCCCTGGGTGTGAAACGCTAAAATAAATAAAAAAATATCACCACTCTGATCCGAAATATAAGGACCATTTAAATTAAATGGAGACATACAAAAGGTCCTTATATCCCGGGTCAGATTGGTATCCCTAACTCTAAGTCGCCCCAATACAGACGCGTGCTAACGGTATGGGAATCACTTTTATTTTCTGAGGTTTAGGATTATCACTTGGTTATAGTATAGGAGCCCTACATCTCACCCCCAAAACTGGCGTTGGATTAAAAAAAAAATCCGGGACTTTGCCTAGGTTATATATATCATAGCATGAATATAACTATTTAATAAATACAAACTGGTTTGGGCTGGTCGGTGCTACTTGCTCGGTTACTTGCCCGTGGCCATTTTTTGTTTTCTTTAGCTTTCAAGACCCCCCCCCTGTTCATCGTTCTTGCCCGGCGGTTACGGACGAGTACGTAGCTGGTGTAGACGAGGAACGAACGCCTGCTGCGTGTTCCCTTTTCAGCTTGCGGACGAGTTCGTAGCTGGTATAGACGAGGAACGAACGCCTGCTGTGTTCTCCATTTTCCGCTTGCGACGCCGCCCCCAGGGATTTACAAACCAACAACAACCCCGAAGGGGAAGCTACTCGCAGTAAGATAGTAAAAACACGGATGGAATTCCAACGCTATTGGTTATGGGGTAGTTTTCTCAGTTAAGCAGTCCCATCAGCCATAAACCGAAACGTCCAAAATGTGACACCTCAACCGTAGTACGCGTCTACGCTCAACCAACGTTTAGGACTATTACCGTACAAAAACGTTGAGCTCGCTCGAAGGGGTGCGATCGGTCTTTGAAAGCGGTCGTGTGTGTGTGTTTGTTTTTTTTTTTTCTTTTTGCCATTCCAGAACCGGAAGGTTTAGGTTTTGCCGATACCGAATACGTACAAGGAAGGATGTTTTTTTTTTCGGAAACTATCTGGTCCAGAGCCTTCTTTTCGAAAATGTAAAAAGGTTCGACGTTATTTATTAATAGCACCCTTGCCGTCGTCGAGAAAAACGAGCGCAGAGATCGCATCCCAGTGCCAACTTAAACGCTCTTTTCCAGCTGTCCTCCTCGTCTCGCACACAGCAGTAAGCATCAAACATAGGCAGTACAGTAGTGCCATTGCCGGTATGCCCCAGCCATATACACCGGTACTATAGCGGAAACCGGCACTTTATATAGCGGCAACCGGCACTACTCCGCACATTGCCACACTGGTTTAATCCCGTCTGTGCCAAGTGATCTCACAAGCACTAATATTATAGCGGGCAGCCGGCACTATTCAGCCGCCACCATAGAGGGACCACTACTACTACTACTACTACTACTACTATCGTGTCGAATACCTGGCAAATGGTAAGCACTGATGCTCCAGTAGTCCTTTCAACATTTTAGGGCAAAACAAATATTTCTCCCAGACATTTTGTATTAGGACAATTCGTGGTCTGCAGTTCAGAATCCCCGTGGAATTTCCTCGAATTTTCTCGTTCGATGTGAAGAAGCGCCGAGGCCGCACTATTTCTCGCCCGTTCCGGTCCTTTTTCGCTGACACGGAACGCTCCCCTCGACGCCGCTCGCTCCATCGGGCCATTTTCTCCCCACCAAGTAATAGTGCTAGTGGAAATAGAATTTTCCGGCAAACAATCGATTGGATTCCTTGTTTAGATCTGGGTTTTCTTCTGCACTCTGCACAAATAACATAACAGCCGTTGCTGAGTGGTCACTCCTTTCCTATAATTCAACGGAAAATAGGTTCTACTCTAATTCCAAGTAGTGTGTCCCCAATACGGAGGTGCAGTCGGAAATCGGTTGTATACCCCCGTTTTAGGGACCCCCAAAAGAAGTGATCTAATGAACGACAAGTTTGGTTTCACAAAAAAACGTCTTCTAACAGTATTGATAGTGTGGGGTCCCAGTAACACGAACAATATCATGCGGCGCCCTGCTCGTGCTATACGATTGCAAGGGATTGCACATAACTATTTAGTAAATAGGACCAAATATTGTTAGTAAAAATACGTAAATATATAGGCTTTTGTATGTATCGTAGGTCCTATTTACTATGGTCCCCCGAAATAGTTCGCGCACCATTTTTCTTAAAATCATAATCCTTCAACCACGCAGTGGCCGATGCTGCAAAATCGCGAATTTTCCGTCTGCAGCCCCCAAAAGGCGTAACACCTTTAGAACTGATCCCACGAATTTGGGGGAAAAATACTTGGAATTAGTGTGGGACATTTTTTTCAGTTCTGAATGGGTTAAGACAAGCAAATATTTAAAACTCTTTACCGCGGCACAAATAACCGTACACTAAATCCAAGTGATTTGTGCCCATAATCGTAGGTGCCGTTTTAAAAGGGCTGTGCAAGTATAAACCCCCGAGTTCAGAGAAGCATTTACCTTTTCACTTTTTCACTTTTTCATTTTTTCACTTTTTTTTTTTTTTTCCCATCCCATTCATTATCTTCGCACTTCCGTCTTTCTCCCTCCCTAGTCATATCTCGGATCCGGGGTCACAAAGTAGGCTCCTCTCCCTCCTCCTCCCCCACTACGGTTCTTGCCTTGGTTTTTATCGCGAGAATATTTCAGCACTTTCTTCCCTCGTCAACTTTCGTCGAATTTTGCTTACCCACGCTAAAATATGCGCTCTCGACAGTCGGTGTCATTTGAGAATAAAAACCTCCATGGGGAGAATCGAACCCTCGACATCCGGCCCTACAGGCTTCGTGGCTACCAGTTAGACCACCGGGGCGACCGGTGCACTGTAGCACAAAATATCATGGAACTAAATCCAAGTAATGTGTGCCGAGAATCGTAGGTGCAGTTCTAAAAGGGTGGTTGTTCAAGTACAGACCCCTGAGTTAAGAGAAGCATAACGCCTCCAAACTAACAAATCCCGACAACTCCAAGATTCCGAGAGGTAGAGTAGTGGGGGGGGAGGGGGCGTACTCGGTACTCATGCATGGCCATAGTCGTATGGCCATAGACGCTCGCATCCCTACAATGCCGGGACGGAGTGGGGGGGGGGGGGTTCACGCGCCGGACAGATCATGATCTGCCTGGCCTAGATCGTACAGATCAGTGGGCTGGGACATACCGGTAGGTATAGACCATGTACCGGTATATACTACAAGCACGTTAATATTATCACGTGGAATCGGTTACATATTACGCAGATCGTACAAGATCAGAGTACGAGTACACACTGCAGCTGTGCCTATGGATCAAACTCGCGGAAACATGTCCAGATCACTCAGATCCTGTGAATCGGACCCGTGGAAACTTGGCACAGATGACAACAGATCCGTGAAAAACGATCTGTGCGGTCTGGACAGTGATCTGACCTGTTCAACACGTACGGAACAAAACGCAGTACATACGTAGCACTACACCACGTCCTATCATGCCGTATACTGTGCGATACACCAGAAAAATGATACCTGGTAGTAAAACGGTTTCATAATTTAATTAAAAAAAAACGCACTTCCAATCTACTTCTTCCGCCCCCCTTCCCGAAACGAACGAATCCCGACAAACTCCCTGACTCCGAAAGGCAACAATAGTGAGAGGCATAGATAGGGTTTCCTAAGAGCCGACCGCCGACGCACCGCGTTTTCGAGGCGGAAGGTCGTGTTCCAGGACTTGCGTGTCCAGCCATTTTTCGAAACGGGGGCCGGTGTAGGCGGCTACTGCCTTCACGTGCTGCTGAAAAATCGGCTTGCCGAGGCCCACGCTCTTTATCAGCTTCGCTCGCGGGATCATGCGTTTCTTGAGGCTGTACCTGTTCAGGTCGGGGGGGGGGGGGGGGGTTGGGGGGTTTGGGTTGGGGGGGGTGGGGGGGGGGGGGGGGGGGGGGGTTGTTGGGGCGGGTGTTAGCGTGTTATGGTTGTGGAGGTTGGAGGCTGCTGTTTGCTGCTGCTCCAATACTACCAACACCCCTAGTATCACCGCCACATCGAAAAAAAAACGCCATCATCAACAACACCAACACCCTACCACCCCTACCATCAGAACCCCTACACTACCAATACAAACCACGTCGAACACATACACGACCATCACCACTACCACCATCACCACCCTGCCGCTAGCACCACCAACACCCCTGCTAACACCATTACCACGTCGAAAAAGCACACTGACTGTTACCACCCCCACTGCCGCCACCACACTACCACCGCCAGCCGTACTACAACCACCACCACCCCGAAAACATACACTATAACAACCACCACCATAACCTCTCTACCACCACTACCACCAACATCCCTACTACAACCACCACAACAAAAAAAACGGGCCCACCACCACCAACATCACCACCATCATCCCACCACCACCACCACCACCACCACCACCACCACGACCATCACCACCATCTACACCACCACTACCTGTTATACCCCGACCCACCTAAGCAGCGTCGGATTTGACAGCACCGACGCCTGAATCTCCTCCGGCGAGCCCCCCAGCGAGTCGCGGAAAAAGTCAAGGGTGGGACCCAAGTTCATCTTGGCGGAGTACCCGAACAGCTGCGGACACGTCTGCTCAACCAACCACAGAGTGCCGTTCACAAACGACACGCGGCGGAATAAATGGAGGGAGGAGAGCGGACAAAGCGCAATCGAGTGAATCATTGTGGGATCAGGCAGGAAAAAGCAACGACCAAACAGTGCTCGACTAATTACAGCGTGCCGTCGCCGTTTGCTACGGACATGCGGCGGGACACACGAAAGGGAGGGGAGGCAATCGCCGCCGAGTTCGCCCTTTTTAGGACCCAGCAGGCACAACAACCAACACTCGCTCGACCAATCACAAAGTGCCAGTCACCATGGTGATGCGGCGGAATTAACGGACAAGGAGTGGGGGAGGGGGGGCAGGAACCGCCGAGCTATATTTCTTTTCGACCCAAGCAGGTACAACGACCAAACTCGCTTCACCAATCACAAAGTGCCATTAACCATGAACATGCGGCGGAATAAACGGAGCGCCTGGGTGAAGAGCAATCACCGTTGAGGTGATCCTTATGAGACCCAGGAGGTATAACCACAAACCCGCTCGGCCAGCTGCAAAGTGCTGTTCACCATGGACAGACGCGGCGGAATCACTGGACATGGGGGCTGGGGGGGGTACTCATGTCGCGCACGACCGTAGTCGTATGACGATAGACCCTGGCATCCCTACAGCGCCGGGACGGAGCAGGGGTAGGCAGGCGTCGCCGAGTAAACCTGTTTGGGGGCCCAGCAGATACAACGATCAAAACTCGCTCCACCAATCACGAAGAGTCATACACCATGGACACACGGCGGAATTAGCGGACAAAGGGGAGAGGGGTCGAGGACAAGATGAGGCCCTACAATTGGATCAAGAATCTGATCTATGTCAGCCCACTGCTATTTAACTACCAAGCTGAAACCGTAAAAAACAAAAAAGCCACGGACCAATCACTTAGAACAATCGCGCACCACCCCGATACAATGACATGCCATCCCCTTCACTGAACCACAACCACCCCCTTAACCGCGCCCCCGCCTCTTCCTCGTCCGTCAACTTCATCCGGAACGCTTAATACATATTGGGTGTTCCATCGTTTCCCCGCTCTCGACCAAAAACAAACTCAGACACATCAACGGCAAGAACAAAAACAACAACAAGGCAGGCGCCATGTACAACAGCAGCAACAGATACAACAACTAACAGCACCACTACTACTACAACCAAAACCACCATCACGCCACCACCAACACCACTACCACCACCACCACCAACAACAACACAACTGCCACTACCACCACCACCACCACCAACAACATATCAACACCAATAACACGACCACGACCACCACCGCTACCACCACCACCAGTACCTTCATGAGGGCGACAACTCTCTCCTCGTCGAGGTCGAGCCTTTCCTTCAGCCACACCATTTTCGGCTCCAGGTTTTCTTGAGGAGACAACCCCAACAGAGGGGGGAAAGTTCGAATCGTCGCAGCCACTGCCTGTGCCGGGGAACGGAATATGGGGAAGGGCGGGGGGGGGGGGCATGCATAGCCGCAGTCGTACGGCCATGGTCCGTCGCATCCTTACAATGCCGGGACGGAGCATGTCGGGTTTTCACCGACCAGGCAGACCTTGCTAGCACCAAGCGCGAAACGTCGTGACGTGCTTCGGCGGGCTCATTTGGAGGCAGGTGGTTGGAATTGTGGGAATCCTCCGACATACCGAACCATGCGGCATACAGCGCGCAAACCCTTGGGGAGAGCGGGGGGGGGGGGGGGGGNGCGCGGTGGGGGGGGGGGGGGGGGGGGGGGGGGGGGGGGGGGGGTGTACTCATGTCATGCATGGCCGTAGTCGTATTACCATAGACCCTCGTATCCCTACAATACCGGGACGGAACACGTCAGGTTTTCACAGACCGGACATTGGTTGCACCAAGCACGAAGCGCCGTGAGGTGTTCGGCGAGTCTCATGAAAGGTGAGCTGCATCCTTTAGAGATGGGTGTGGGTTGGGGCAAACGGGGGGGGGGGGTGGGAGGGGGGTCTCATTTATTGCCTGCCTTACGCAGCCATCTGACCATTGACCACGCATCCCTTTCGAGACGGAGAGACACAGGGATTTATACTCCTTGTCATGCACAAGCGCGGGAGCATCTTTTGTGGAAGTGGGGTAGGTGGGCGGGCCCTTCGATACACCGGAACAGACGGCACGTAGCACTCGGGGCGGTTGATAGCTATAAATAGCGCCGGGGCGCAGCCAGCGCCTACTTCGGTACCGCCGTAACGGGTTTGCCTGTGTGGCGCGGTAGGGTTCGGCGCGACATGGTCTCGGTTTTGACGGAGTCGGAAAAACAAAACGCACCTTCTGATCGAGGCCTAATCGCCCTTGAAGCCAGAGTTTCGTCGGCTCGAGGTTATCTTCGACGCTGTAACTAAAGATGGGATACATGGGATACACACCAAAGCCGAGAGGGAGGGAGGGAGAAAGGGAGTGATGGATGGAGGGCGGGGGAGTACACATGTCAGGCATGGCCGTAGTCGTATGATCATATACCCTCGCATCCCTACAATGCCGGCACGGAGCACGTCGGGTTTCCTGAATATCTAGGTATCACAAAATGCGGATCGTGACGTGTTCGATACGTGTGGAACTTTCGCGCCGCTGGGGCTATAATATTTGAGGCTCTTGGGAATGCTCGTGCTCGTGCACACCATCGGAGCTGCGTCTACCGCCGCCGGTCCGAGTCCCTCGTGAAGTCAGGCCAGCACGTCATACAAACCAGGGAAGCATCTGCCTCGAAATATCTTGCAGATAATGAAATGGGGATATGATCTATCTAGATCGTGAAATTGGGATCTGGCCGGTCGAGATTATGGAAAGGGGATCTGATCGGTCTAGATAATGGATAGGGGATCTGTTCTGTTTATATCATGACAAGGGGATCTGGTTTGTCTAGATCATGAAATGGGGATTTTATCTGTCTAGATCATGAAAAGGGGACCTGACCTGTCTAGATAATGAAATGGCAGCCTGATCTTGAAAAAAAAAATGAATTGAGGATCTATCTGTCTAGATCACGAAAATTGCGATAATATGTGTCTACGTAGATCTTGATGAAGGGGATATTATCTGCCCCGTGTGTATCAACCTTCGCGCTGCGGGTCTAAATTTCACAAACGCAAGTACCTGAGAATGTTCGGGCAGGCACACACCACGGGCGCGACGTCTACCGCCGCCAGTCCCAGCCCCTCCTGAAGCCAGACTAGCTTCGGGTAGAGAGAGTTGTCTGCGTTGGCGCCGAAAAGGGACGGATTCGCCTTGAGGATCCTTACAGCTCCGTCGCGATCGATGCGCAGCCGCTGTTCCAGCCACTTCACCTTCGTGGAGGTTTGGACGGAGGTGGACAAGGTGGAGGTTGGGGGAAGGGGTTAGGTGTAGAGCGGGGAAGACAGCAGCGGCGGCCGGCTCGCTACAGCAGGAGAAAGAACATTGCCTCGGCAGCACTGACAACTACAGCAGCAGCAACGCTAAGAGGACCAACACCAGCACTGGCACCAATACCGAAGACAATGTCGATACATGCACCAGCACCAATCGCACCAGCAAAACACCAACCATACCAACGCCAACACCGAAGTCAACAGCAACAGCAACGACAACAACACCAAAACCAACGTCGATGCCAGCACCTTCACCAACGCCAGCATCGAAAGCAACACTAACACCAGCTATATCAGCCCCAACACTACCCCCGAGATCGACAAAAGCAACCACAACAGCAGGAACAACGACACCAACACCCACACCAACAGTGCCAACAATGCCACCAACAATCGAGACCACCGCCACACGATCACAAACACCAGCACCAATACCAATATCAACACCAGCACCAACCGAAAACTAACACCAACAGCAGCAGCAGCAACAAAGACAACAAGACCAACACCAGCACTGACACCAATACCAATCAACAAGACCAACCACAGCAAAACAACAACCACACCAACACCAACACCGACACCAACACGAACATCGGCGCCAGCACCAGCACCAACAGCAAACCAAAACGCACAATAACAGCGACAACAACAACAACAACAACAACAACAACAACAACAGCAACAATACTAACATCAACACCAACGCGCATGCCAACATCAGTACCAGCACCGACAGCAACAATAACACCAACCACCCCAACACCAAAACCACCCCCGGCATCGATAAAAAAGCAACAGCACCAGCCGGAACAACGACAGAAACTTCCACGCCGACAACGCCGACAACGGCACCAACGAACGACACCACCGCCAACACCAATACCACCAACACCAACACCACCAACACTAATACCACCAACATCAATACCATCAACAACACCAACAACAATACCACCAACAATATCAACATCAGCACCACACAAAAAAACTACGCTTACAGCGTGAAAACACTGTTTGGCACGTACGAGTAAGGGGGTCCGGTTTCACGCTCTCACGCGCGAAGCCCGTGCAAGCTGGGGTGCCGGCTAGTACCGTGTTTGCTCCCCAGCCGTTGAACGGCTGTTGTCATGTTGATTCGTTCGGTGCAGGCTACGCCAAGAGTGTTTATGCGCAAGGAAATGTGATTTCCTCATCAAGTTCATGCGTGCAAAGCAATTTTGAACTTGAGAACCTACTCACACCAACATTACCACCACGACCACCACTGCCAAAAGCAAACAGCGCAAATGGCAACAAAAACACCACCACCATCACAACCGACAACACCAACACCGACACCACCACCACCAACAACAACACAGCAGCACCAACAACAGTTACAACACCAGCACCACTACCAACACCACCAACACCAGCTCTAACACCAAAACCAAAACAATTCACACTTGAACAACCGACAACAGAATACCGCAATCACGAACATCAACAGCACTATAAAGCAACAGCACTAACAACAACACTTAAAAAAAACATCCCTCCCACCAACACCACCAACCACAACACCACCACCCCCCTACCCCCCCCACCAAACATTTTCAAAGATCTGCTGAAACAGAAAAGCTCAGTAGGGCAAAAAAAAACAAAAAAAAACATGACAGGTGGGAAAAGGCGACAGTGAAATAACCCCAAGCCTTGAAAAACAATACTGTCCCTTTCTGCCAAAAAAGGAAAAAAAAACGCTCATCACCAAAACGGGATGGGGGTAGGGTTAGGTTAAGGGTAGGGTTGGGTCTGGTCAGCCGAAATATGAACCGAAACAAAAAATCTTCAACCATATCGTGGGACCCAAGCCGAGCGGTACTCGTAGATGCAACCACTCCGCGCGTCGCCTACACATGCGCTCGGTTCAGAAGTCTTACACCACGTGATGGGACAATCAGATCGGTATTCGAACGAGGATCAACTTCTATACGACCTCGACAAACAAAAAAAACAAAATCAATACGAACGATTTCGAAAAGTCTACTGCTGTATCACCAAGGTATGTACGTACGTCGGAATATTTAGTTGACTATCCGCAATATGACGAACAAGGGGGTCCTAGAGGATGAAGGGCAAAACGAGGTCCATTGCGACATCGACCGACTCTTCAAAAATGTGTAACCTAGGGTCCAGCGTAGAACATCAAAACGAAACTTTTGATGCGATACACGCCCAAACATTATGACGTCCACAAATAAACCATTTATTCGAACGAAAGTTAACCCGTTTTTACCACTGGACCTTCGCTTTGGGGACGAAACACTCGTAATCGGAGTAGGCTCAATTTCAGAGTTGGGAAAAAGGGGTTCCTTACGCCAAAGCAAGTCACCACCACTGACCCGAACTTCCCCTGCACCTATGCTCCGTCCTGGAGTCATAAAATAACCTAAGCGCGACCCCCGTTCGACAAAAGGTGAACATATTTATTGACTGTCGATCGTAACCCTAACCCTAGGTAGCCGCTTGGGAATTTTCTCGGAATGAAAATGCAATGAGAATTTAGTGTGGGCCTCCGCTAACATTTAGTCGAATCTGGGTCATCTCGTAACCACTACTGGGGCGAAATACATGACTACATACAAGGTTCCCCTTCGGTTTTGTGGTTGGCTTGAAATCCCGGGGGGGTGTGTCGCAAGCTGAAAAGAGATAACACAGCAGGCGTCCGTTCCTCGTACCAGCTACTACGTAGTCGTACGTAGCCACCGGGCAACAATGAAGAGACGCGGGCTACGGTAGAGGTAGCACTTTTTGGCTGAATCGTTTTCTGAACGATCGGGCTCCTTAACCCAAATTCGTCGGACTTTCTTTTTTGTGACGAATAATGTTTTAGAGTATACTTCGGTCATGGGATTTCTCATCAGGCGGCACTTTTATTTTCCTCCAAAATCCTTTTTTTTCGGTGAGGTATGACGCTCCTTAAGTTAGGAGCTCAGAAAAAAACATGGTGCACCTCTATCGTAGCATGCGTCAAGAACGTATATAAAATACCTTGAAAGCTGAAGAAGGAAGAAGTAGCCACCGGGGCAAGTAACAACGTGCGACCAGCTCAAATGACTTTATACATAGTTCTATACCTAGGGGAGGCGGGGGGGGGTACTCATTTGTTGCTTGCCTTAATCATTTGACCATTGACCACGCATCCCTTTCGAGACAGAGCACCGGCGGGGGTGGGGGGGGTGTACTTCATTTTCATGCATGGCCGTAGTCGTATGACCATAGACCCTCGCATCCCTACAATGCCGGGACGGAGCATGTCGGGTTTTCGCCGACCAGGCAGACATTGTTAGCACCAAGCGCGAAGCGCCGTGAGGTGTTGGGCGAGTCGCATGAAGGGTGAGCTGCATCCTACTAAGAACCGCTTGTCAGGCGGACTTGCATATGGATGACAGCTTCAATGAGTTAATTTAATGTCTGGTGTGGCTACTTCCTGAGACAGCAATGGGAGCACTATGTATCTGCCTCACAAATGCCTTACCATATCACACTACGTGATACGACCATTCCCCTTGTGCGGAGATGAGGTTACCAACCCCGCACAAATGATCTAACTCGACCGCCAGCCTTGGGTAACCCCAAAGAAAAACAAGAAAAATAACGGTACCCTGGTTGTCTAGCTCACACAGTGAGAGGCATGTTTTACAGCGTCGTCGCCAGGCGACGTCAACCCAACCCATGAATATATAATATACTGATAGAGGGGGGGGGGGTAAAGGACCTCACCTTTCCTTCCAAATTTTCGAGGTTAAGCGCTAGTATCGCTGGGAAGGTTTTGATCATTGCGGAGACCCCAGCCTGCGTGAGCCCCAAGTAGCCTCGCAGCCAGTCCGTCTTAGGACAGAGGTTGTCCTCGATGTTCAAGCCCAGCATCTACAGCAGGGTATAGTCCGGCACGGTTGACGGAAAGCGGGGGGGGGCAGGGGGGGGCGTACTCATTTGTTGCTTGACTTAGTCATCTGACCATTGACCACGCATCCCTTTCGAGACGGAGCACCGTTCCTACTCCTAATAGAGACACCTCCAACATTTGGGCGTACTCATTTGTTGCCTGCCTTAGTCATTTCACCATCGACAACACATCCCTTTCGAGACGACGGAGCGGTTGGGGGAGAGGGGAGGTAGTTTTGGGCGGCATGTACAATGTACAACCAGCGGCATAACACATTACACGCATGCTACGGTTGTAGACGCGTGCCACGATAGAGTAGTATAAGGTATACCTTTTTTTGGCTGAAACGTTTTCTGAAGGGCGGGGCTCCTTAACCCAAAAATCGTCGGAATTTCATTCCTTGTGTTGCGATATTTTTCATGGGATGGCCCATTCGGGTTGCACGTTCAGTTTTTCTAAAAATCAGTTTTTTTGACTACTGCAGGTATAGAGGTCCTCAAGTGACCATCCTCAGAAGGCAAAACCTTAACATAGTGCACCTCTACCGTAGCATGCGTCGGTAGTACCGGTAAAGATGCGGGTCATCGCACGAGGTTTGCCATCATTTTTTCAGCGCTCGATTTATTTTTTACCAGAACGGGAAGGTTGCTAAATAATACCGAACAAGGTTACTTTCGGAAAGAAAAAAAAAAAAAACTGGGGTCGAGATCCATCCGAAAATAGTAATGTCCGACTTTATTTAGCACGCTTGCCGCTGTCGAGAAAACGAACGCTGATATCGCACCCCTGTGCGATAACCCGCATCCTCGCGGTAGTACAGCATGGTAGCTCTATTTTTTCCCCGAGGTTCCCCACTGATGAGGGCTGCTCTCTCTATAATAATTTGGGAGTTCTTCAGCTCAAGAGCGCCGTCAATTCGAATAATTTGGACCCGAACGCAGAGCGCCTTTACTGATGGCATGGTCCACGTGAAGCGATAACTACCCACCAAGCAATGCCGGTGCACTATCTACAAGCCCGCTACGTGACCAGGTCTCGCACAATTCTACAAGTCAAGTGGGGTTGATCACCCAAAACCTGACGAAACAAAGGAAGCAAGCCGAACAAGAAAGGGGCCTACGTAGGTATACAATGAATAGACGAATAGCTTTGTAACACATGAATGACATTCCAATGATGAGGCACGCCTTACAAGGCATACGGCTTATTGGGTGGTTCCCCAGACAAGGAGTATACTAATAGTCAGTCAGAGATAGGTTGGCCAAGAAGTACTACCTCTATCGTACATATATAGCACGGGTCATTCTACAACCAACGAAAATGAAGATCACGCATACAACTATTTCCCGAAAAAAAAGGATATATGTGTCACTAATATTTAATACACACGGTCCTTGTATTTTCGGCACAGAGCGGTACACAACTAATGGTAAAGGAAACCCATACCACTTGAACTGGATGACGAAGTTACGCCCTACCTAAAACGGGAGCCATCAACTTACTTATTTCTAGGCCTCCGACTTCGTCCCATTGCCCCCGTCTCCCCGTCCCACCTCCTCCCTTGACGAAAAAAAAAGCCAGAGTATCTCTAACCACCCTATTCGTTCTCCTCCTCAACGAAAAAGCGCCCCGAGTCGGACTCGAGTGAACAGTTGAAAACAAGAAAAAAAAGGTTAACACTGAAAAAAAAGGAAGCATATTAAAAGTCAAAACCTAAGAGGTAGTAGCAATGTAACTACGCGCAAGGCATTTGTTGTGCGTTCGAAAGCTTCGTAGTGCGAGCAAATGCGAGATTCTGCTGTACACGGCGGCAAAAACTGGGGACCTTTTCGGGAGGGCCGAAGCGATCGGCCGACCGACCGACCGACGGACAGAAAGACAGACCGACCGACCGACCGACCGACCGATTGACCGACCAACCGCTGTGCATGCTACGATAGGGGTGTACCTAAAGACTTTCGGAGGCTCCTCACTCAAGGGGCCCTAGACTCCACCTAACGCCCGACCTTGAGGAAAATGAAAGTCCAACTCGATGAACAACGCCATAGACTACATAGGCATCTATCGAAAAATAGTGGAAAGCAACAATGATACTGGGAAATTCCTCAGTTGGGGGGTATATTAATAGTAAGTAATAGTCAGTAATAGTCAGTTGTAGTCAGTGATATTCAGTAATAGTCGGTAATAGTCAGAAATATAGTCGGTGATAGTCAATAATAGTCAGTTATAGTCAGCAATAGTCAGTAATAGTCAGTAACAGTCAGTAATAGTCCGGAATAGTCAGTATTAGTCAATATTAGTCAGTAATGGTCAGTTATAGTCAGTAACAGTCAGTAATAGTCCGGAATAGTCAGTATTAGTCAATAATAGTCAGTAATGGTCAGTAATAGTCAGTAACAGTCAGTATTAGTCCGGAATAGTCAGTAATGGTCAATAATTCGTAGTCAGTAACAGTCCCTAATAGTCCATAATAGTAAGCAATAGCCGGTAATACTCCGTAACAGTCGGTAATAGCCGGTAACAGTCAGTCACAAACAGTTTGACCAAAAAGTGTTCGTACCCTTATCGTACCAAACGTCTGTTGTGTGACTTCCACGCGCACAGCTACACTGCTCGTAGCGTTCCCCACCTGCGGAAGCTTGGCCACGACCTTGTTGATACCATCCTTAGTCAGACCTTCCTCCTCCATCCACAAGACATGAGGTTCCAAGCGCTCTTCCACGTCGAAGCGGAGCACTTGGGGGTGGCTCTTAAAAACCCTCGCCATCTGCTCTCGAGGCGAGAACGAAACCCGGGAAGGCGTGCGCCGGGTGGGGGAGGTGGGAGGGTGTACTTCATATACATGCATGGCCGTATTCGTGTGACCATAGACCCTCGCATCCCTACAATGCCGGGACGGAGAATTTCGAGGTTTCACCGACCAGGCAGGCATTGCTAGCACCAAGCGCGAAGCGCCTTGAGACGATCGGTGGATCGCATGAAGCGTGAGCTATATCCTACTATTATGGAGGGGGCATAGTAATCAGGACCAATGACACACACGCACAAATATATACAGTACAGTACAGTATTTTTACTAAGCATATTTGGTCCTGGTTACTACATATGCACCCGCGTAATACAAACCGCTTGTGAGGCGGGCTTTCTTACACACGGATGACAGCGTCGAATGGATTGGTTTGCTTTCTGGTGTGGCCAGGGAGGGGGTGCCGAAGTTGGACATTCAGGAGCTCTAGCTCTACCATGAACTATTTTTGGACCCAGGTATAGCGACCTAATCAACGAAAAAGTGAGGCCGTATCAGCTGCCTGGAAGAGCGTACGGCACAGAACAAGTCGCATCACGGTGCGCGCGCATCGTGCACCTCCCTACGTTTCGCCCGGAGGGATCCCCTGAGAGCGCTTGTTTTGGCATGTCGAGGGGAGTGCTCTTAAATCGGGGTACCCCCTGTTGTAACCCTTTTAGGACGGACCTCTTTTAAGGGATATTCAAGGGATATAAGGGATATCGACCAAAACAACGACAACTTTTGGTGTTATCGACCGTCCGCCACGAGCAGCACGAGCGCCCAGAAGCCCCTGCATCCAGTACGGTAGAGGCGCACCTGCATACAGTACATTTTCTGAGGCTCTACACTATCAGTAAGTCAAAAACTGATTTTGTAGGGAAATAAAAGTGCTACGTACGTACAGTACCTTCTGAACAATCCCATGGCCCAAGTATACAACCAAAAATCTTACAACAACACAATACTGAAATTCCGGCGAGTTTGGGTTAACCCTTTTAGAACTGCAGTCCCGTTTTGGGGACAGATTACTTAGAATTAGAGTGGTTTGTCCCCATAACGGGACTGCAGTTCTAAAAGGGTTAAGGAGGTGGGCCGTCATTCCGAAAACGCCCCAGCCAAAAAAAGGTACAGTACCTCTATCGTATATGCGTATAGCACGCGTCACGGGTAGGATTATGCTGCACCCGTGCCGTACGACTCCCTGCATGGTAGCTCGGACACCAATTTGTATCACCCCCCCAGAAAACAAAATCACGCAGTTAACGTTGCTAAAATCGCCACGTTTTAGCGTCAATTTTCCTCTCTGAGCCCCCAAGAGGGGGTAAGAAACACCCCTTACGCCAGCAATCCGGGGTGCTTCGACGCGTGGCTGAAGCTGGTGTCGTCGTTTTTTTTTTTTTTGGCCCCCCCCCCCCCCCCCGCAACTTCCAAAGCGGTTAGTGCTACTGTACGAAGTGTTCACCCACAGTGAACAAAACACCCTTGTGTATGGTTTGTTTGCTGGGTATGAGTACTACAAGAAACATCGTCAGCCACAGCCACGAACATAAGGTCAATTCTAAATATTCATATAGCCGTAGCTGGAGGTTTTCAGTCGCTCCGTGTGCTCTTCTACCCCCCCCCCCCCNNCTCCTTTCCCCCCCCCCCCCCCCCCCTCTGCTCTTTCCACGACGCCGAATTACGCTAACTGCGCTTCGTTCGGGTTATTCTGGGGCTGTCGAGACCTGAACGTAGGAAACTTCGCGTGTTACAGCAAAACTGAAGCATTCTGTAAGACCTACCAACGACTTCGTAGAATCAAAGCCGAACTAAAGCCAGGTGGTGCACACCCCCTACCTCCTACCGGGGGCCCCCCCCCCCCCCCCCCCCCCCCCCCCCCCCCACAAATCATTTCACTGGGGGCTGCCATCCATATGCAAGTCCGCTTCACAAGCGGTTCTTAGTAGGATGCAGCTCGCCCTTCGTGCGACTCGCCCAAAACCTCACGGTGCTTCGCGCTTGGTGAAAAGCGAATTCTGTCTGGTTGGTGAAAACCAACGTGCTCCCTCCCGGCATTGTAGGGATGCGAGGGTCTATGGTCAAACGACTGCGATCATGCACGACATGAGTACACCCCCCCACACAACTTGCCCCCCCCTCCCCCCTCCCTCCCCCACCCCGAAAATCCGACGTGTTCCGCCCCGGCATTGTAGGGATGCGAGGGTCTATGGTCATACGACTACGACCATGCACGACATGAGTACACCCCCCCCACACAAGCTTGCCCCCCCTCCCCCTCCCTACCCCCCTCTCCCCCCCTCACCTGCTTTGTCGAAAGCCCCACCCTCTCCCTTAGCCAGTGCACCACCGCACGGGCGTCTTCCACGGTTGCTGTCAGCAGCAGGGGGTGGCGCATCACCACTCCAGCAACTTCTGAGGGGCTCATGCTGATTTCTTCGAGCAGTACCCACGGCGCCAGCGACCTGAGGACAATGACGAGAGAGCATGCTTTGCATTAATTTACTGTACTCGTAGTTTAATTTTGTTGTTGTTGTTGTTGTTGTTGTTGTCGTTTTTTGTTTTTGTTTCGTGAAGTATTCATTTACATTATTAATAGGTAAGATCAGGTTAGTTTTCCCCCCTAAATTCTTGTTTTCGCGCCCAGGAAGTGGCTGCCAAGGTGATTTTCTCGAAATTGGGAAGAATCAGGGATGCCTGTCCAGCACGATTCTCTCCCTCGAAAAGGGTGCGCATCCACCGTAATTTCGAGATAAAAATGTCAGCCTGTCTCCTGGGTTTCACATATAATTGCATGCATGCCTGGTACCTGATACCTCGTAGGTGTCCCGCTGTGCTGTGCGAGTACCATTAGTCTACAGAGATAGCTACGGCATAGACGCCATGGTACGAGTGCGTGGAGAGACGCGAAACACGTGCACCCGCGTATCGCAGGACCTTCCACCCCTGCGCCATTGCCTAAAACCCTCGCGCTTGGTGGGAGTAATATCTGCCTGGTCGGTCGAAAGCCCGACGTGCTCCGTCCCGGCATTGTAGGGATGCGAGGGTCTATGGCCATACGACTACGACCCTGGACACCGTACAGTGTCGATGTCATGATAAGTTGCCCGTCCTGTCGCGCCTTCTCCTCCTCCCGCGCTGCGTTCCCCCTTTGCTCTACCCCCCCCGCCCCCCCCTCCCTCCCCCCCCCCGGCTACCTCCTCTTTCTTCCGTCCTCTGTGTCCTTCCCCTCTTCACCCTCCCTCGTCCCCTGCTGCTCTTGTTCCTCCTTCTCCTCCTTCTTCATCCCCCTTCTCCCCTCCCTCCGTTCCCCCCCACCTCCACGTCTCACCCGCGTATTGTAGGACCTTCCGTCCCAGCACCAGTGCTCAACATCCCCTCCGCCTCCTCCCCCTCCCCCTTCTCTCCCACCACCTGCGTGACCTCCTCCTGTCCGAGACGCAGCAGCTCCTGGTTTTTCTTGCTGAGTTCGGCCATAACATCGCTCTCCTTCAGGGAAAGGACGTCTAGCAAGGCTCCGAGGTCAGCCTTAGCTTGTCTACTTTTCTCGCCCTTCTCTCCCGCCTGCTGCTGTTGGTGCTCGCTGATGCGCCCAGTGGACGAAGCATCAACAGCATCACCAGCAGCGGCAGCAGCAGCAGCAGCAGCAGCAGCAGCATCATCAGCTCGAACAGCAGCAGCAGCAGCAGAAGCAGCAGCAGGCCAGGCACATATGCTCTTTCGCCGATTTCTTCGCCCCTCTCGGCTACCAACGCTCCCGAGGACGCTGGGATTGCCACTCCCAATGCTCCCCCGAGGCTCAGGCCACGATGTCTCGGGGGCGACAGCCGGAGACCACAACAACTGCGACATGTGTGACCCTGCTGTTGACCTTGCTATTTGTCGACGTCGGTGTTCTTGCTGCTGCTGCTGCTGCCGCTGCAAGCAACGGTTCGACGAGAAGCACCCCCCAGGTACTCCGACATTCGTTGGCAGGGGTGGGGCGATGTGCAGCCATGCCGCGAGCTGACACCTCATGCTACAGCAGGGAGAGACGTGCTGCTGCGACGTGCACCGATGCACCGAGCAGCGCAAAGCGGCAAACAAATTTGACGCAAGTGAACCAGAACGCCCACTGAGCGTTATGGAAACCCCTGATGTTTTTCAAGATGTTATTGAACGGTCTTTGCACTCAGCAAGACAGGCAGTAAGTAGGGCGAGCGTACGGGCTTCGACCGCTCTTTGTCTCCGTTGTTGTGAGGACGCTTATTGGGAAGTCGGCTCGTTGTTTGAAGCGCACAGCGATATTTCTAATCGCTCTCCTGGGAAACGAAAGTACGAGCAAATTCGAATTGGAAAATTTAAATTGCAACAAGGAGCAACGACAGCAAGAGCAGCAGCAGAGGGCAGTTCTACACACCAATACTACAGTAGCTGCTGTTGTCGCTGCCGCTGTTGCTGCTACTACAGTTGTTGCTGCTGCTACTGGCTGCTGCTACTGTGTACCAGCTGATATTGCCGTGATATCAGGTACTGCTGCTATCGAAGGAGGTATATGATCGAAGATGGGCGGAGATACAGGCGGCGGCGGCGGCGGCAGCAGCAGCAGCAGCGGCACCGCAAGCAGCAGCAGCAAGAATAGGAAGGACGTCGAAGACTTTCAAGAGTTCCTGAAGATGCTGCAAAGTCACTTCAAAGGCAGGAGGTGCTACCTCGGGCGTTACGGCCAAGAGCCACCTTCTTCCGTTGCAGGTTTGCATGTGCAACCACGAGTACTGCTGCAGAGCTGTACTGAATATAATCCATATGAGACTTGTACCATACTCGTACGAGTATGCTGTCCAAAAGCTCTGGAACAGGGCATGCCTTGCTTTTTGAGGTTTGTGCCGTACAGCTTACAGTACAGGACACCTACTGGTAATAAGAAACAGCCAAACTGAGGTTTAGAGCAATGTAAGAAATTCGGGAGTCGTTATCTTGAAATGAGTGTAGAAAGCACCCTCTATCAAATAAGAAATCCAGCCTGGACAAGATCTCCTGTTTCTTATTACTGTAGGTGTCCTGTACTAGCCCTTTCCCGGCAGAGGGTTGCTTAGGCGTACCGGACCGGTATGATACCTTACTTGCGCGCTTTGTGCACCAAAGTAACGCCATTTTATATATGTACGAAATCCCTAAAACCGGGACGCGTACTGTGTGCAGGTTGCACCTGCAAAAGTTTTTGTGCAGGATGCTGGTTTTGATGTGGAGGCTGGCCTCTTGCGCCGCATGTTTTTTTTTCGGAAAAACGCCATCAAAACACGCGGCGGAGCCGCGTGGCTGCCCCTGCCGATCTCGTGCTCCCCGAGGGGTTGGGGTTCGGGTTAGGGTTAGGGTTATGGTTATGGTTAGGGGTTTGTCTGGGGTTGGCTTGGTCTGGGTCGACGGGCAAGGATGAAATTGCTACACACAGCCTGCACAAAAACTTTTGCAGGTGCAACCTGCACATAACGCACGCCTAAAACCGGGACGGCGACTATTTGCAACCAGGGATTGCAGAACGTAAGTGCAGTCCACGCTCTATTATGAGCGATTTAGTGTTTTGGTGAAATGGGGCGCCCAATAGACTACACCTCCAATTTGATTGGTCAGCCCCTCTACCTCGATCCCACCCGGACCAGATCTCATTTGGCACCCTGCTCCCACATACCAGGTAGTAGGTGCAGAAGTACGTATAGGGTTGGGGTTGGGGTTAGGGTTAGGGTTAGCGGGATAACGTGTGGACTGCTTGTAGTTAAGAGCTGCAGTCCATGGACTGTAAATAGGTTCTCTCTAAAACCCGGGGCGTCCGTTATGTGCAGGACTGGTCGGCACAACACTTTGTGCAGGACGCGTGTAGCCAATATTAACCTTGCACGTCGGCCCAGACCAACCCTAACCCGAACCCCTACCCGTCGGGGGGCTCGAGGTCGGCAGGGGCAGTCACGCCGCTCCGCCGCGTGTTTTGGTGGCGTTTTTCCGAAAAAAAAAACTGGGCGGCCGAAAGGACAGCCTTGACCAACAAGACCCGCATCCCGCACAAAGTTTTTTGCCGACTGCTCCTGCACATAGGGCGAGTCTAAGACCGGGGTTCGGGGTCACCGGAGCCTGCGAGGCAAGTCCAGGACATTTTTGTCTTATTCAAATACAAGGCATTCAACGAAGGCAGACACGAAATGGTAGATCGTGTGGCAAGGTATCGATCGGTTCGACTGAAAACGCATTTAAGGCATGAAATTACCCATCTGAGGCTTGCCTGGCATCGTGCCTTACTACTCGTTAAAAAAAAAAGTCTTTCAGCTTTAGGACTGCACTACGTACCGGTTCGGTGACAACTCGTTTGAAGTTTGGCTTATATATTTGCTTCTGTACAGTCCAGTTCTAAAAGGGTCCGGCGGGGCTTCCTACCGTGCACGGCTTGCCTTGCCGGTCAGGACTTACTCTTTGCCCGGTGTTAGGACTGGGAGGGCTCTCGCCTCTACGGCGTGTTTTCGGGATTTTATACTGCTGTGATACTGACCTATACTGCGCGCTTCCGGGCTCTTGACGCTCTGGATATGATACTGTGATATACACCAGGTACAGCAGTGCTACGGACGCGTGCTACGGTTGAGGTAGCACTTTTTGGCTGAATCGTTTTCTGAACGATCGGACTCCTTAACCCAAATTCGTCGGACTTTCATTTTTGTGACAGAATCATTTTTCAGAGTATACTTCGGTCATGATATTTCGCATCCGACAGCACTTTTATTTTCCTCCAAAATCATTTTTTCGGGTGAGGTAGGACGCTCCTTAAGTGAGGAGCCCAGAAAAAAACATGGTGAACCTCTATCGTAGCATGCGTCTACGGTCGCCCCTGTGGTCTAGTGGTTAGCCTCGAAAACTATGACAGTGGGTACCTCGATTTAAGAGCGCCTCGCGACAAGCCAACATCAGTGCTCTTAATCACACACTGCTCTTATCTGTAGTGGGAAATACAAAGCTTTTACTATAGGCGGGACGTGCCGATTTGACCGCTCTTAAACCCCGAACGCTCTTATCTCGGGCGCTCTTGAATCGGGGTACCCACTGCGAGGTCGAAGGTCAAGGTTTCGAGCCCTGCCATGCCGTGGGATTCTTTATTTTGAACCATAACCGACTGCAGAAAGCGCCTGGCGTGTGTGTTTGCACAATCCGACATCAGGCTGCGATAGAGGTAGCAATTTTTGGCCATTTTGTTTTCTGAATGATCGGTGCACCTTGACCCCTTAAGAACTGGTCCCACGAATTTGGGGACAAACTAGTTGGAATTAGTGTAGGACCTTTTTTTCAGTTCTGTATGGGTTATAACCCAAAATCGCCGGAATTCATTTTCCCCCCCCACATTTTTCGTTTTCTCGTTAGGCCATGGGGTTGTGTTTTTTTCGGTTAGCGCTTCTGTTTCCCTCCAAAAACAGGTTTTTACTTACTATTAGTATATAGCTTCTCCAGTGACTCCCCTCAGAAAAAGCATGGTGCACCTGCATGCAGGCTACCGTAGCATGCGTCACGAGTTTCTCGCCATAATCATGAAGGCACGCACGGTAGTGGGGGTGGGGGGGGAAGAGCCTGCTTCGTGACCCCGGGATTTGAGTTACGACTAGGGAAGGAGAAGGGGAAGAAGGGCGAAGATAATAAAATAAATGGGATGGGGACAAAAAGAAGAAGAAAATAAGTACTGCAGTAGGTAAATGGTGGACGTGATGGTTTTACTCGTAGGCTTTCCGAATCTGCGAGCACAGCAGTATAGGTCCACGAATAAGAAATCACCTATATGACGGGGGAATATAGTATTCAGGACCAAATACGCTTAGTAAAAATCATGGAATGTATAGGTTTTTGTGTATGTGATGGGTCCTGATTACTATGGCCCCCCGTAACAGTAATAACAAAATGGTAGATCTTATTGGGGGACGCTAGTATTTTTTCATCAAGAATTCATGCTCAGCGGCGAGCGCTACACTAAATCCTATACAGTAGCATATGCTCGAGGTTGTTTCAAGCGTTGCGTCACCATAAGGTTCTAAGGCTCGCTCAGATTAGGGGTACGTGATTCTTGTTGGCGGGCCGATGCTGCTGGATAGAGAGGCAAGCCCAATGCTGACAGCGTGCTGGCAGTAAATACTTATTGTTTTTTTCCCTCCGACAAATGAGTTGTATGTGTACATGTTCCATTCCGACTTCAATCGAACATGTTCTAATGCCGCAGTAGACGCGTGCTACTACGATAGAAGTATAAGGTATACCTTTTTTTGGCTGAAACGATTTCGGAATGACGGGGAGCGCTCCTTAGGGCCCGTTCTAACGAAGAAAAAAAAAATTCAATTTGGAAAAAAAAACAAAAAAAAATCCGCTTCTCATTGGTCAGAACCCGCACCACCACCCAAGATTATACCCCAAGATCCTAATCTTTGGTGCTGGTGCGTGTGTTGACCAATGAAAAGCGAATTTGAATATTTATTTTTCCAAATTGAATTTATTTTATACCTGGTACTCGTTAATATGGCTCCTTGACCCAAAAATCGCCGGAATTTCATTCTCGTGTTCCAAAAGTGTTCATTGTATACTTATCATCGTATACTCAGGCCTTGGGGTTGCTATTAATAATCGGGTAGCACTTTTCATTTCCTCCAAAATCAGTTATTTGCTTGCTATTAGTATGGAGCTCCTTAAGTGACGTAGCCTCAGGAAAAACATGGTGCACCTCTACCGTAACGTGTGTCAGTAGTTGTCTCTCTTCCATGTATCACTCTGAACTGGCGGCATATTCAGTACCCAGCTTCATCATATAATATTGAATAGTCACGATGTAACATGGTATATTTGTTATAGATGTAAACCGACGGATGTTTCAGCATGCTCCGTCGCCCTTTTCCACCGCACAACTACCAGAACTAAATTGTTCACCCATGGGATAGTACAGGAGATGGCGAGTTGTCCAGCCTGTCGACAACTAGCAGCACTAATTATGAATCTATGCAATAGTACAGCCAGCCTGTCGTATTCAAGGTTTTAAGCCCCCCCTTATCTACCTTCCCACTATTTTTATACACAGTCTATTTCTATCACCTAGAGCAGCACTGTATCACACCCCGGCGATCATATATAACACCCCCTCGGAGGAATATCAAAGCTGATTTTCCCTTTACAATGGGGAAGGTGTCAAACATCCGAGAGATGCGTCTATGGAACGATATCTCATCGAGATCTTTCCAAAGCCAATAATTTCGTTGTGTCAAACATCCGAGAGATGCGTCTATGGAACGATATACCCCCCCCCCCTTGCTTTGGAGAAGCTCGGCTCGGAATTACGCTCCCAGGACGTTGTGTCGTCTTGCCTGCCACACGGTATGTATACTGCTGTATAGGGGAAGTTGTTGGAAATTCTCTTTGGCGAAGATGCCAATGGGTGTTTAACCCTTGTGACAGCAGAGATAAAAAAATTGACATTTTTTTTCTTACAGCAGTTTCCATTTCACATTCTGTAATACCATTCTGGCTGGTAATATCAACACCAGTTAGACTCTGATATGCGAATACTAAACGGTGATAATGTCCCCGGGCAGGGCGGTATACACACACACACTCCCTGGATTTTGCAGCTTCCCACTTGCAGTTTCCTCCTTTTGTTCTCCTCACATACGGGATGTATATCCTGCTTGAGGGTATACGAAACCTGGACGTAGTTCGCGCGATGGAAGTATCCCACGCAGCTTGCAACGATGAGCTTCGATCTCACAGCTGTTGTTTTTAAGTTTTTTGTTTAATACATATACGAGTGCGCGATCGAAGTATCACACTCAGCTACGTAGCCAAGATGAGTTTCGACGAAATCCTCAATCTAATCACGGCTGCTGTTGTTGTTGCTTTTTTTTGTTTAATATACGAGTACGTAGCTTGAGTGCGCAGCAGTACAGGTGTCATAGGGACGTGCTGCGCCCCGCGTCTCATGTACGGCTCCATATTTTTACATCTCGGACACCTATTTTTCAACCCCGCAACCAGGGGGCAAACAACAGGCGGCCGGCTCCATGCTTTGAAGTTCGAACACCAATTGTTTTACTCCCCAACCAGGGCGCAAAATAGGCGACGGGCTCATGGTGGCACCAATCACCACGAGCCGAAGATGAGGCACGGAAAAACAAAAGACACCGCCCAAAGCATCTTTTGACTGCGGCGAAAAAATACCCCAAAAATGTTTCGCCTGCGAGTTTTGCGGAAAAATAAACGACCACCCCCCCCCAGAACTCGCCTGCGGCGAAAAATGCCACATTTTTGTTTCGCCTGCTTGGTGCGGACACAAAAAGACCCCCCCCCCCCTCCCCCTACCGAAAACAATCAATGCGACGCTGTCACCCAATGCAAGAAAGTCCGCCTCGCAATCGCTTCTTGGGTAGAATGGAGCTCACCCTTCGTTCGACTCGCCCAACACCTCGCGGAGCTTTGCGCGTGGTGCAAGCAAGCAACGTCCGCCTGGTTTCGGTGAAAAGCCGACGTTGCTCCGCCTCGGCATTGAAGAGACGCGACGGTCTATGGCCACGCGACTACGGCCATGCACGACATGAGTGCCCCCCCGCACCCACCCCAAAGCTCGCCTCGCGGCGAAATAGGCCCCTAAAATATTTCACCTGCGGCGAAAAGCACGAAACAGCCAAGAAGAAACTCCACCTGCGGCGAAAAATACCCCAAAATATTTTCTCCTCCGCCGAAACGCACGAACCCCCCCCCCCCCCCGCCGCAATATGTATTTTCGCTTAAAAGAGTCGCATGCTTTTTTTCGCGATGCGGCGCTTAAACGCGGATGCGTGGCGAGCCGCACCATTGCCTCCGGCTCGTGGTGCGATACACACGATAGTGAGGAAAGGTGTGCGCCAGTCTAGCGCAGCCCTGTCCCTAACTAAGTAGTGGCCTGTTCTGTATTCGTCATTTTCAGTGGTCGCTCTGGTCATTTTGAAGTCCGAAAGGGGTGGACATTACCCTTTTCCCTCTGAACCCCCATGCCATGTACCTGGTATATACTAACGTTAGTAATACGACACGGACAAATGTCGCACTGAAAGGCTGCTGGATATCTAGCATGCTGCTGCATCTAAAACACCGACTTAAGCGCGTGGTTTATGTTACAATTGGTATTCATGGTGGCAGGCTTGCAAGATATGTCCGAAGGTCTAGTTGGAGCTGGCAAGGGGTGCTGAAAGGGTGCTGAACATGTACCATACTGCTATACGTAAAACGCCAGCGATTGTTTTTTTTTTTACTATTTACAGCAAACAGGACAATGTCCGCCACTCTATTTCGGAGTGACGAAAGCTACTGAAACGGTACTGAAAATATACTGAAAGACTACTGAAAGGCTGCTGAAAATCCACCGCACTACCGAATCCACACATACACGTCAGTGGATGGTTCTTTTTCAAGCAAACTGTATAATGTCCGCAATTCTAGGCCGAACTGACAAAAGACTACTGGAAACGTACCGTACTACTGCTGGAGTTGAGGTCAGGGGTTCGAGTCTCCGTATGGAGATTCTTATTGTCAATGACACCAACTGTCGAGAGCGCCTGTCATAGCGTGGGTAGGCGCGAATCGACGCGAACCGAACAGGGATGAAACTGCTACGTAAACCCTTCTCGCGCTACAAAATAATAATCAAAGACACGTACCGTAGTGGGGAGGGGGGAGAAGAGCCTGCTAAGTGACTCTTGATCTGAGTTACGACTAGGAGGAAGAGACAGAAGAGATTGGCGTAGATGATAAATGGGAGGGAAAAGCAAAGAACAAACCAACAAACCAACAAAACTACGCACAAACGTCAGTAAGAGGAACTGACAGGCTACTTTCCCCCCCTTTTTTTGCATCCCATTTGCTATCGTCGCCCTTATTTTCTCTCTCTCCCTCCTTGGATCCGGGGTTACATAGCAAGCTCTCCCCCCCCCTCCCCACTTGCATTTGTGCCTTCCTTTTTTTTGTCGCAAGAAGACTTTGGCGCATTCTTTTCTCGTCGACTCGCGTCGAATTGCTGAAAACCCACTGAAAAGCTACTGGAAGGCTAATTGAAAGACTACTGAAAGGCTACCGAAAGACTACTGAAATGCTACGAGTACTGAAAGGCTGCTGAAAGGGTGCTGAAAATCTACAGTACACTATTGTACGGCATCTGCAATCTACACACAATCTTCAGTACTTGACTCTTTTCCCAGCAGGCAAAAAAATGTCCTCAAGTCTAATTCGAAGTAAGCTTGCACCCCAAATACCACGTGGGGTCTAACCTTTGCACAACACCGGACAGATAATCGATTCCCGCTTGATGACCTAGGTCCTTCAGGGCAGATGATCTGTACGATCTAGCTCATCATGGTGCGGGGTGGGAGCCGTATAACCTGCACGATCTGGCGCATATTTGTTGGGCTGGACTTGCGCAATACAGACCCTTTGTTCAGCATCTCATAACAGCAGGCTAGGGTCTAGATGGTCTGTCTGTAGATGATCTGTCCGTCCGAGGGGCGCAATCTTCAGTACATACCTCGTACCTCTTTTGCTAGCAGGTAGCGAAACCTCCTCAAGCATGTTTCGAATATTCTTCCCTGGGTGGCAAGTTGAAGTTTGCACCCCAAACAAACACGATTACGGGGGACCATAGTAAATACTAGTAAACAGGACCAAATATCGTTAGTGAACATAGGGCACAGGGAAACATGTGGGTTTTTGTCTGTCCCGTACCAGGGGTAGGTCCTATTTACTATGCCCCGCCGTAATACGTGTCGTCTAAATTTTTTGAAACACACGTTTTTTTGTGTGCGGAGGTATAAGATGACATATAAACCCGTAAGTACGCGCGATCGAAGTATCACACTCAGCTTGCAAAGACGATTTTCGATTTCAAAATCCTCGCTCTCACAGCTGTTTTTTTTTCAATTTTTTTTTTTTTCAATTTTTATGAAAATATTTTACTGTTCGGAGGGTTTCATTAGTGTTCTTATTTTCATTTGTTTTTCCTTCCGACGACATCCAGCTAAAATCTCGATCAAAATCAAAATCTCGATCCCTGTTTTCCTGCTCAGTACATATCAGGAATGATAAAAACCAGAAATGAAATCAAACGAGAAAGTTATATTTTATGTTCACCCCGATAGGACTACACTCACTCCCGTTTCCGGGACAACTTACTTGAAAATGGTATTGCCTGTCTGTTCCTGTACAGTGCACTTCTAAAAGTGTTGACGATTTGTTTTAATCATTCAACCCAGAAGGAAATAACGCAAGAAGCTTATCATCAAAATGTTCAAATTGTACGCGTGCATACATACATACTACAGTGCACAGAAAAATATGTATACTTACCTCTTTTTATACTAACTCTATTTGGTCCTATTTACAATGTTCCCCCATGATACGGCAGTACGTGCAGCACTACTATTAAATATTAATAATAGCATTCCTACGATAGTACCACACGAATACTTTTCCACCGGTATGGTGATGGGGGGAGAAGACAAGTAGTCGCGAAGAGTTACTGCTCTACTGGTCCCAGACAACCGCGTGTCGTCGGGAAAAAAAAATCTGGGAAAGTTCTCGGGAACGCAGCTGCCACGAGGACTTTGTGTGCACTATCGACCACTATAACGGGGGGCCATAGTAAACAGGACCTACGGTTCACCCAAAAAACTATATGTTTCCCTCTTTTTACCAACAAGAGTTGGTCCTATTTACTATGTATGGTCCTCCGTAATATTTTGTTTCCATCCCTCAGGCGGACTGGTCGCCACACTTCCAAATCTTGCACGTATGCGTCGCGTGCCACCTTAACTCGGGTGTTGAAGCTGCGCCAAGTCGTGTACCACTTTTCCGGACGGAAATGTACGGTTGGAAATGTAAATTAAACGCTTGGTCTTCATATCAGTCCCTAATAACCGTTCCTTAATTTTCCGCCCGGAGTTGTACAACTGTTGAAGGGTGCACAGTAGCGGAAGGTGGGGAAATTGATTTATGTTTTCAAAGATGTACCAACTTGTACCTAAATATAAGCACCGTTTTGATTGAACATCCATGTACAAATGTTCCTTATAAATAGGTACAGAGTGGTATATGATTTCGAACGAGAATTATTTACCATTTTCGCCGGTTACATGCGCCACAAAGCTGATTCCCAAGATTGTTCATTGAGGAAGAGTGATCAGTTTGCTGGTCCCAGGACAACGCGTGTGGTCGGGAAATATCTGGGGAACGTTCTCGGAACGAAGCCGTGACAAGGATATATTGCGTGCGCTATGACATCAATTATTTTTTCACTCTTAACCCTCCTCCGTGCTGGTAGAAATCAAAGATGAATCTCACCTCACACGTATGACATGTATGTGTCGTGTCACTTTTACTCGGCTGGTGTTGAAGCTGCGCGCGCCAAGCGGTAGAACCATTCTGGACGGATTTACAAGAACCGTTTGGTCTTCAAGTCAATTTCTAAACGTTACTTATATTTCCGTCCAGGGTGATATAAAGCTGAAGGATGCACAGCAGTCGAAGGTGGGGAAAACATTTTTTCTCGCCAAAAACATGTATATACGTACGTGGTTGGAGTGGGGATTACTTACCATATCATCCTGTGGCGTGTGCCCCCAAATCTATTCCCAAGAAGTACTATATGACCAGGACGGCTTGCTGATATGGTTCGAACTGGGGATTATTTACCGCTTCCCCTAGTGACGTGTACGACAAATAACGTTCCAAGAAGTTTATCCAGGGAGGAGCGTGGGGGCAGGCTGTTGTGAAGGCTGGTCCGCTCGCCGTAGAC
Organism: Saccharina japonica; assembly: GCA_008828725.1. Classification (NCBI taxonomy): domain Eukaryota; class Phaeophyceae; order Laminariales; family Laminariaceae; genus Saccharina; species Saccharina japonica. Next base: position 107,935 of record MEHQ01001873.1, read on the forward strand.
ACCCCGCTTCGTCGTGAATTGGAGACACTAGAAATTTTATGTCCGAACGTTGGGGATGTTGAAGTTTTTTCTGTCCGAAGATATATACTGAAGTATATACGAAGTATATCTGTACATGTGTATACATTATCGGTACAGTATGTGGTTTGAACGAGGATTTCATCTTCCAGGTTTCGAGAACAAATCCCCACGAACCACAAGTAAAATTCCAGGATGTTTCTGCCCCGAAACATTGTGGCAGGGTGGAAAAGTTGCATGCGCCGCGGCGTGGCGGTGCAAAGTATACTTGGTATTATACATGTACATGCACTGCCCAAAACATGAATAAGAGGGCTGCGATTTGGCTTCGTCTTCGACTGGTTATTCGTTTCGACGATTACGGGGGACCATCGTTAACCCTTCTAGGACTGCAGTCCCATTTTGGGGACAAACCACTCTAATTCTAAGTGATTTGTCCCCAAAACGGGACTCCAGTCCTATAAGGGTTAACAGGGCCTTCGGTACACACAAAAACATACCTGGTATACATTTCCCTATTTTTACCAACACTATTTGGTCCTTTTTACTATAGTCCCCGGTAATAGGTATTAGTTGGCTAGGTGTTACAGTTAACGGCGTCCAGTATTTCGAGGAGGGCTAGTACGTACGTCGTTGCGTCTGACTGGCGTTTTCTGGCTCGAATTGTGATATTTAGAAGAGGGACGAAACAAAGCCAGTAAGCTGGCTTACCCCGCCACTCAACTAACGACTACGTCTCTGGTCCAAAATACAAGGCCCGTGTGTATTTTATCATTTCATTGAAATGGTCCTTATATTTCGGTTCAGAGTGGGAGTCGTGAATTCCAGCCAATTAACAGCTCTGGACGAAAATATAAGGGTCATTTAGGCATTAAAGTGAATACCAAACGGTCCTTATATTTCCGCCCATCGTAGTATGCCGGTAGCAAACAACGCCAGTATATGTTGGCTTGGGATTCACAAGCCTTAGCGCCCCCAATCGATCTGTAGTCAATGTTGTCCACTTTTTTGTTTGTTTTTTTTCGTTTTTTTTCTTCTTTCAGTGTAGCTGGATTGCTGGCGTGTGTATGGTGCGCGCCTGTCGTACCCAGTACGATGGCATATGATGGCAGTGCATTGTCTACCATTACAACGTATTTATCTCTGTGTCGTGGTACTGTGACCACATAACTTTTATCACTTTGGGATCGACAATCGGCGCGGACACTGGGTTTGTGCTGGATGTCGACGGGTAGAAACAACGTTGTAATACGAAGACAACAAACACACGCACACACGAAAAGGGTAGACGGGTACTTACCGTGAAGAGCGTTGAGTTCGCAGAGCGTTGAGATCGCACAGGGGTGCGATTTCAGCGCTCGATTTTTTCCAGAACGGAAAGGTTGCCAATACCGAATGCCAATACCGAACAATATATTTTCGGAAATATCTGGTCGAGTGAGTGCCTTTCCGAAAATATAATGTCCGACTTTATTTACCACCCTTACCGTTGTCGAGAAAAGCGAACGCCGCGATCGCACCCCTGTACGAACTCAACGTATATACGGTAATTAACAGCATGGTGCTGGCGTGCAACCCTCAAGGGTCAATCTGAAACCGTCGCGAACGTGAACAACGCCTACGACAGGGTTTATTTTTTATTTTTTGGCGGTGAACACTGCTGTTGTAACACTGCCTACAATACGGGGTTTTCATTTTGTTTTAGCGGTGCGCACAGCAGTTTCGAACCTCGGAAAGATAACCGCTTCCCACTTCATGATCTACGAAGTATAAGCAGTAGACCTTCCAAGGCAGAATTATTTCCGGTCTTGTATGCTCTATGATAGCTCACGTCGCCGGGTGGGACCTGTAGAGTCTGTATATATCTCGTAGCACTTGTTCTCTGTACTATTCAGCTCCTGCACAACCTCTGGCACGAGGCAGGCGAGGAACTAACTGATCTAGATCATGAGCTATCTGTAGATGATCTAGATCATGATCTATCTGCAGATGATATATATATCATGATCTATCTGTAGATGATCTAGATCATGATCTATCTGTAGATTATATAGATCATGATCTATCTATAGATTATCTAGATCATGATATATCTATAGATGATCTGGATCATGATATATCTGTAGATGATCTAGGTCATGATCTATCTGTAGACGATCTAGATCATGATCTATCTATAGATAATCTAAATCATAATCTATCTGTAGATGATCTAGATCATGTTCTAGCTGTAGATGATCTAGGTCATGACCTATCTGTCCGAGGTGTGTGTGCAGTTTCCACCGCCCGCGGGGTAACTAATATTTGTGGGTCCAGTCAGCTGCGAAGGGGCTGCTGATCTTCTCTGTAATGTACAACGATGTACAATAAATACCCTATGACATGGTTCCTCAGTAGCCCACAGGAGTTTTTCCACCTTGAAAAACCAAATCGTTGATAGTGCGGGCTGACTCCACACTGCAGTTTTTTTAAGGTCGGTAGGGTTAACGTTCAGAGTCAAGCGTGGTTCAGCCTCTCTCTCTCTTTTTTTTGTTGTTGTCGAAGCTGGATCATGCCTTAAACATGGTCCTCGACCCAGGCATCACGTTTCGACGAAACTTCGAAAATTCCGGGAAAGTTGAAAACAAATAACAATTGTGGGTGAATACTTCGTGTTATGTATAAACAAGTATAGGGATAGGTTATATTTTGTGACCGAATACATCCGCATACACCTCATACGCATATATGCAGCGTACACATAAACCATACCTGGTACACATAAGTCATACTCATATATACAACATACACGTACCAACATACACGCACAACTTACACGTACAACATCCACGTACAACATCCACGTACAACATTCACGTACAACATCCACGTACAGCATACACGTACAACATACACGTACCAACATACACGTACACCATACACGTACAACATACACGTACAACATACACGTACAACATACACACACAACATACACACACAACATACACACAACACATAGCACAACATACGCAAAAATCCTACACAAACATATATACCGAAGTATATGCAACGTCCGCATACTGTACAGCATACAGACATACCACAACATACACATACACCTCACACATACATGTATGCACGCGACCTTTCATGTAGTCCAACTGAATCCCTGGTATGGGGACAGACCCCTATAACAGCAACACAGTTGTAAAAGGGCGAACAGTTTCAAGTCCCTTCGGGTCTTACTTCCAAGATAAAAGGCTGAAAAAAAAAAATTGACTGGCGCTACTATAGAGGGGGTGCCCGCATGTTTATCATGATACGGCGTCTACGCCACTCGGGGGAGCGGGTTTGTACGTTGCTCAATATCCGACGTGACCCCCCCCCCTGGTCTGCCTGGTTGGTGAAAACCCGACATGCTCCGTCCCGGCATTGTAGGGATGCGAGGGTCTATGGGCATACGACTACGGCCATGCATGGATATCGAGTACACCCCCCCCACTACCCCTTCACTACCACCACCACCACCACCACCACCCACACCCACCAACACTACCACCACCATCGCTCATATCACCGCCGAGCGTATCCCCACCCCGTCCTGTAGCTTGACCGTTTCCCACGGTAGCATCATCCACCGCGTACCTTGAAAAGCCATGAAACCCCAGAAACCACAAAAAAAAACGGTTTCGATAAGTACGTACCTGTGTGTAGCACTCCATGAACGCGAGCAGCTTCTTCACCTCCCGTATCCGCAAAATGGAGAACGTTCTGAGAAAAAAAAACGCGGACGAATAACGCCGTTTCGATTAGGGNGCCCCGTAAATATATAATATATTTATAGGTTGGGTTGGCGTCGCTTGGCGACGACGCTGTAAAACATGCCTCTCACTGCGTGAGCTAGACAATCAGGGTACCGTTTTTTTTTTTTTGGCGGTCACCCAGGCTGGCGGTCTGGTTAGATCATTTGTGCGTGGTTGATAAGCTCAACCCCGCACAAGGGGAATGATCGTATCACGTAGTGTGATATGGTAAGGCGTCCATGAGGCAGATACATAGTAATACCCATTGCTGTCTCTGGAAGTTGCCACACCAGATATTAAATCAATTCATTGGAGGCTGTCGTCCATATGCAAGTCCGCCTCACAGGTGGTTCTTAGCAGGATGCAGCTCACCCCCCATGCGACTCGCCCAATACCTCACGGCGCTTAGCGCTTGGTGCTAGCAATGTCTGCCTGGTTGGTGAAAACCCAACGTGCTCCGTCCCGGCATTATAGGGATGCGAGGGTCTATGGTCATACGACTACGGCCGTGCACGACATGAGTACCCCCCCGTCAATCACCAACATCTTTGGACAAAAAATGTGCTGTGCATCCCTATCGTGGAGCGCCGGGAAGGACATGTACGGTGCGCGCGCAGCGTGGTGGTACCTGCACTGCTGCTTGCACTTCTCTTCTTGGATGCTTCATAAGAAGACCAAAACAAATATAGATTTATGTATATATATATCACTCCCTGAGTCCTGCAGCTTAAGATTGTGTTCCCCTCAACAATATATATATATGTCTTGCATGAGGTAATATAACCCGTAGTACGCACGATCGAAGCATCACACACAGCTTGCGAAGATGAGTTTCGACGAAATCTTCGATCTCTCAGCTGACGCTTTTTTTGTTTTTGTTTAGTTTTTTATATATCTACAAGTATCTCGTATCGACTTCGGCTTTCGTCCGATATCCAGCACAAACTCGCCTACAAGGCACGCTATACACGCACCGAACGCTCGTTGCCGGAAAACCACCACACTGTTGTCCCAAAATATAATCGCCGTTTGTACATTAAAATTAAATTAAATAGCTCCTTGTATTTCGCGACAGAGTGATATATCGTATCGAACCCCGCGCTTCATACATGCACCGCACCGCACCGTACCGTACCGCACTTTCATCTCAGGAACAGATGAAGGGACTTCGAATACACCCGATGGCGTTACTGTGGGGAGCGTCATGGTCACCCTGGAGCCGCCGGGAAGGTTCTCGCTAGGAGCGTTCCTTCGAAGGGCGGGGGGGAGCGATGGGAGACGGTGGGAGTATTGGGAGGGAGTGTTCGGGCCTTCGGACCTAGCAGAACACGTGAGAGAGAAGGAGTTGCAGGGAATATAGGGGATGCGAGGCATGTCGAGAGGTACATGGAATTTAGTATGCAATTGATCAAATCATTTGCCTGTGATTTATACATACATATATGCTTGTCGTTGCGTATGATATGCCCTTTCGGTTTTTGGACTGTGTAGACTTTTTCCGAACGTTCGACGACTGGTGGGACATTTTTTTTCGTTTCTTTTTTTCCTGCTGCACAACATGCCATCGAATTTTGTCTTGCGTCACCCCCATTACCTTGAGTCACTCCACTCCCGAATGCCTTGGAAGGGTAACCTTGTAGGATTATACTCTTCTTTCCAGACGTTTAAGGGTTGTTTTGGTATATATACATTCGAGGGGTGAGAGGGGTAGAGAGGGGGTGGGGGTGTTTGAGTGTGAGTGTTCGGACCTTCGGACCTAGCTCAGCCCACGTGAGAGAGAGAGCAACAGGTGATAGGGAATGCGAGGCATGTCGAAAGGAATCTATCTATCTATCTATCTTTTTATGGGATTTGGTATGGAAATGGTCAAATATTATCATGCTCCTTATGGTTTTCAATATATTTCTAAATTTTCAGAACATAAGTCAGCTGTGATATCGGTGGTTTCGTCGAGACTCTTATGTGCAAGCTGCGCGTGGTACTTCGTTTGTATACTGTACTGCGCTTCCCAGAAGCGTGAGCATAATTTGGGTTTGTACCTTCGAGGGAGGGTGGTTTGGGAGGGGATGTTTGGGCCCTCGCACCTAAGTGAGTACGTGAGAGAGGGAATTAGGAGATAGGAGATGCGAGGCATGTCAAGCGGTACGTGGCGATTTCGTATGGGAATAGCAAGCATGTCACACACGTGACATGCCAGGTCCTCATTTCACGATCTTGGTCTTTTCAGAGCAGATCCATTCCTGATCTGTATGATCTGTATGATCTGTATGATCTAGCATGTGCTGGGTGGGGACCGTATGATCTGCATGGTCAAGGCATGTGGTTCCTGTGGTGTGTCTGTATATGTAACTACTAGACCCCGCGCAGCACCTGGTATAACGGGGCAGGCGAGGGTCTAGATAATCTACTGTAGATAATGGTTTGTCTGATGAGTGAAATATGTGTATGTGATTAAATATAGTATACCACTCTACCCAGACATGTAGGGACCGTTTGAGTATACGCTCGAGGGGCAGAGCGGGGGGTGGGTGGGGGTCCTGGGAGGGAGAGTTGGGGCCTTCGGACCTAGCAGAGCGCGTGGGAGATAACAGTCGGGTAAAATACGCGAGACGTATCAAACGGTATGGACTGGTGGACATAGTGCCCTGTGCCCTGCCATCTTACGGTTATGTGTCTGTTTTTTTTTTACATGGGCTCTATCTTTGTACTGCTGTATGCGAGTTATAATGTTGGTTATTATTTCCGGATTTGTTCCGGACAATGTTGAATTTTGTGTGGGTCGGCCATTGAGTCGAGGACAACAACGACCACCACCACCGCACCACCACCACCACCACCCCTACAAAAGCCACCACCACCACCACCACCACCACCCTCACCATCCCCTCCCACCACCACCCCCCCTAACACCACCAGTAACAGTACCGCGCTCTCTCGCCCCTACCTCCCGCCCTGCACGGCGTCGCTGACACACACGCTGACACACACGGCAGCGGGAGACGCTAGGTTGGGAAGGGCACAGCCTGGACGCCATCAGGGCCTGCTTCGCCTGCGCCATTGAGGGGGGGACGCTGCAGCCCTGTCCCCTCCGTGTAGAAAACGCCTCCCCCGCTACCGATGACAACCATTGTGGTACTTCGTGGAAGAGTGCGGCGGGATTTCTACGGCCTGGAGGGAAAGCGGCGCAATTACAACCGGGGGGGAACGCGGCGGAACTAGAACCTCGGGGAACAGCGGTGGATGAAACGTCTTCAGCAGTGGCGGCAGACGACGATGAGCACAAACAGCGCCCTCCCGAGTTTTCGTTAGATTTGGAAGCTGTGGAGGCGGTGGAAGCGGTGGAGGGGCAGGGGGACGGACATGTCCGGATAGATGGAGGAGGGGCGGCAGCTGCAGCAGCAGCAGCAGGCGTTGGTGTTGCGAGCGGGACTTTGGACCTCCACTACGCAGACCCTGGGATTGTCGGACCTTGGACGATGCGTCTCGTGCAGGATGGTCTGTGCGACGGCCTAGTGGAAAGGTTAGTGCTTGTGTAGCAGTAGCGGCGGATGTTCTGTGTGCCGAAGATCAACACTCGGCTGTAGTTGGATGATCACTATTTTACCGGTGAGCATAGCAAATACTACTGTAAAGGCAAAAAACCTATACTTCGTATATTCCCCTTTTTTTTCCAGCAGTATTTGGTCGTACGAAGTAATTTACTATGGTCTCCCGTACTAGAGCTTTTTACTGGTAGCTATACGATTTTATATGTTGTGATGGTCATTACCATGTTATAGATTCGTTGGTTTTCAGCACCACTTAACATAGTTTCTGGTGAAACGTACGGTAGTAACGCGTTATTTATACAACGCAGCACAAGGAGACCTAGGGTTATCATACCGACACAGTAAAGCTCCTAGCAAATGTTGCAAATATCGCAAAATATATCACGATCTACATCTACTGTAGTAAATCATATAGATCCCCATATTAGCCGTTATTAGAACAACCGGGAATGGCAAACACCCTCCCTCGTCTAACCCCCCCNCCCCCCCCCCCCTGCTGGCCTGCGTGACATTAGTACACCCCTCCCCGGTATCTCTGGTCATACGACTGCGGCCATGCACGACATGAGTGCATCCCCTCCCCTCCTCCCTCCCCCCCGGCCCTCCTATCTCTAACCGCCTCCACATGCAAGCAACAAGCAAAACGCGGGGGGTTAGATAACTATTAATATTTATATACTTCGTACCAGGTACCTGAAATGTTATTATCTCGCTCACCGTAATGCTTTCTTCCTTCGTCCTTCCCGACAGGAACCAAGGGAGCCACAAGCCCCGGTGGACCTTTTCCACGTCGTGAGCGGCGGCGCGAGAAACAGCCTGCGAATGCGCCAGCCTTCATTCCGTTCACCAATGCAACCGACCCGCCGCCATGTTCCGTGTGCCCATCGTTTTTACGGGCGAATGAAGCAGCAGCAACAGCACGTTTCAAGGATGAGTAAGTGTGAGGAGGGGGGGGGGGGGTGTACTCATGTCGTGCACGGCCGTAGTCGTATGGCCATAGACCCTCGCATCCCTACAATGCCGGCGATGGAGCACGTTGGGTTTTCACCAACCAGTCAGACATTGCTTGCACCAAGCGCGAAACGCCGTGAGGTATTGGGCGAGTCGCATGGAGGGTGAGCTGCATCCTGCTAAGAACCGCCTCTGAGCCGGACTTGCATATGGACGACAGCTTCAATGAGTTATTTTAATTTCTGGTGTGGCCACTTCCGGAGACAGCAATGGGTTTTACTATGTAACTGCCTCGCGGACGCCTTACCATATTAACACTACGTGAAACGACCATTCCCCTTGTGCGGAGCAAAGGTTTTCCACCCCGCACAAATGATCTACTCGACCGCCAGCTTTGGTGACCGCCAAAAAAAAAAAAAACGGCACCCTGGTTGTCTAGCTCACGCAGCGAGTGGCGTGTTTTACAGCGTCGTTGCCAACCGACGCCAACCCAACCTATAAATATACCATATATGTATCGGGGGGGGGGGGGTACTCATTTGTTGCTTGCCTTAGTCATTTGAGCATTTTGCCCACGCAATTGTTTCGAGACGGAGCAGGCGGGCATCCTTAGATACAATTGAAGGAGCGAACACAGCAACACATGAGTCACCCCTTCCTGTTGCCTACCTAACTGCCCACACACTCATTCCGTCGCCTGGTGGTCTAATAACGCAGCGTACTACACCCCCCTTCCACCCTTTCCCCCCCCCCCCCCCCCCCCCCCCCCCCCACCCCCCCCCCCCCCCCCCCCCCCCCCCCCCTGCTTCCGCCTCAGAGGCGGTTCTTAGCAGGATGCAGCTCACCCTCCATGCAACTCGCCCAATACCTCACGGCGTTTCGCGCTTGGTGCAAGCAATGTCTGCCTAGTTGATGAAAACCCAATGTGCTCCGTCCCGGCATTGTAGGGATGCGAGGGTCTATGGTCATACGACTAAGGTCGTGCACGATATGAGTACCCCCCCCCCCCCTATCCGTCGCGTAGTGTGTATATGGTAAGGCACCCAGGAGGCAGATACATAGTAATACCCATTGCTGTCTCTGGAAGTGGCCACACCAGAAATTAAATTAACTCATTGAAGCTGTCATCCATATGCAAGTCCGCCTCACAAGCGGTTCTTAGTAGGATGCAGCTCACCCTTCATGCGACTCGCCCAATACCTCACGGCGCTTCGCGCTTGGTGCTAGCAATATCTGCCTGGTCGGTGAAAACCCAACGTGCTCCGTCCCGGCATTGTAGGGATGCGAGGGTCTATGGTCATACGACTACGGCCATGCATGAATATGAAGTACCCCCCCTCCCCCTTACCGCGCTATAGAGGGATGACTACCTCTCCCCTACCGTGGCGTTACGGCATCACTCTCTCCCCTACCGCACTGTAGCGGCATGACAGGAGTACACCCCCCCCCCGACCCGGTGCTCCGTCTCGAAAGGGATGCGTGGTCAATGGTCAAATGACCAAGGCAACCAACAAACGAGTACGCCCGCCCCCCCCAGAACATGCCAAATAAGAGGTTGCCAGCCATAGCTGATAAAGCTGTATGGGAGAAAGTAACCAAAGGGCGAGCTGGAATAAGGTGGGATAGCGTAGTCGAGAAAGTATGGAAGGATATAGGAGACCAAAAAGAGACGCTGGCCATAGAGAAATTTAGCGGATACAAGACAGAAGTAGAAGAAAGGATAGAAAGAAGGGAAAGGCTAGCGCTGAGAAAGAAGGTGGAAGGGGAAGAACYCTTAGAGATCGGATACGGGGGGTTGAGAGAAGGATAGGAATGAAAAGGTATCTGCACGGCCCATGGACTTCGCGAAAAAGCTGACTGCGATTTCGTGTAGGGGACCTGGACCTGCCAGAAAGAAGGAGGTATACCAGTAGCCGGGAGGAGGAGGAAGTAGATGCACAGATGTGCCCATGTGGCAAAGCCATAGAGAGTAGAATTCACATAGTGGGAGAATGTGAAAGGTACAAGGAGGAAAGGGATGGGTTAGAGGAGATGAGAAAAATAGACGAGTGTGACATGGAGCAGTTTGGTACGCTAAATAGTAGCGAGAAAATGATCGCTATCTTAGGAGATAGATGGTGGCCACAGGCGGCGAAACAGGAAGGGGATAAGATTAGCAAAAAGTTTTTTTCTTTGTAATATATGGAAACAACGTAATGAGCGCCCAAGTGTTGGAGGTGTCTCTATTAGGAGTAGGAACGGTGCTCCGTCTCGAAAGGGATGCGTGGTCAATGGTCAAATGACTAAGGCAAGCAACAAATGAGTACGCCCCCCGCCCCCTCCCCGCTCCCAACTTCTTCACACACACACCCTCCCGTGCGCGTTTTCGTTGCCTCCCTCAACTGTTTGCTTATTTTACGTATTTGAAAACACAGGATGCCGGCAACAGGCGCCACTTTGCTGAGCTCTCGTTTGCCGGAGGGAACGTAGAGGGAGGGAGGCGGTGGTCAAAAGGGGATGGGGGGTAGAGACTACTCACAGCACTATAGTTTCGCCCTTGGTAGTGGCGTGGCGGTAACGGTTAACGTGCTACGACGGTAGTACACCCCAAAACCGCTGTGGGCCTACTCAATAAGGCATACCGGTACGCCTTAGAAGGCATGTGCCTTATCGCTGGAACTGCGGCTTCTGCTACGGTAGAGGTGCACCGTGTTTTTGAGGAGGTCTATTACCCCACCCAAAAACTGTTTTGGGCGGGAAATAAAAATGCTACTCATGGCCTACAAGTGTAAAATCAAATACATTTCAGCACACAATAATTAAATTCTGACGAATTTGGGTTAAGGAGCCCAGTCGTCCAGAAAAACAATCACCCGAAAAGTTCTACCTCTATCGTAGCACGAGTCCTACCCAATAAGGCGTGTGCCTTTTAAGGAATGCCTCATCGTTGGCTAAGGACCCCAGTCGTCCAGAAAAACAATCATCCGAAAAGTGCTACTGTACCTCTATCGTAGCACGAGTCCTACCCAATAAGGCGTGTGCCTTTTAAGGCATGCCTCATCGTTGGAACTCCTCGCGCCAGCTATCTTGCATCATCTGCATCCTTACCTCCACTGCTACTGCTGCTGCAGTTCGAAGCACTCAATGGGGGTCGTTGTTTGTCATTTTTTAGTCTGATTGTCGAGTTGACTGGATGTTGAACAACGATACCCGTTGGAAGTTTGTTGTTTTTAGCACCAGGTAGTTTTCGTTATCTGCCTCCTTTTACTGCCGACGCTGCGTCTGTAACTCGATGCACTCAACATGTATTCGTGTTGTTTTCAGTCCAGTTTGATAACGTAGCTGGCTGGGTTCTGAGCTAAAGCTTTTAGAGGTCTGGTTGATCATACCTCGCTTGTTTCAATCACCGATGCAGACGCAGTAATCATATAGAGAGGATCGTATTTGGCGTCAACAAGAATCTTGGATTTATAGTCTAGGTTTACCCGTTGGTACAGTGGTCTCCTGTTTTTCGCGCCGGGTGTCTTTCATTATATTTGAATCTCTCTCCATGCGCTGCTGCTGTACGTAGTCCGAATATCTCTCAATATGTATCTTGCTTTCACTTCAGTCTGATTGTCAAGCTGTCTGGATGTCGAACAACGATGCTCGAGGGTGGTTGGTCAAACTTGGCCGTGGTTCCAATTGCCAATAATGCAGATCTTGTAGTGGAGAACGAATTTGGTGACGTCGAAGATCTTAGATATATACCCCAGGTTTAATATACACCTCCTTATCTCCAGCGCTGCTGCTGCCGCGGTGATTGAAAGTATTCATCGTGTATTATACGAGTATTGTTTTCCCTTTGGTCTGATTGTTGAGCTGGCTGGATGTGAGCAACGATGACCGAGGCTGCTGGTTGATCACACTTGGCTTGATTCAATCATCGATTCAGGAAATTTATTTGATGGTCCTCGTTTTGGGCGTCGACAAGGATCTTGGATCTTTAGAGTAATATTGTACACGTTGGGAATATCTTGAATGTTTTTCACCAGATCTTTATATTTATCTATCCCCTCACCGCCAGCGCTGCTGCTGCTGTAGTTCGATGCTCTCAATATTCATTTTTTTTGTTTTCGCTCTAGTCGATTATTATCTAGCTGGCTGGCGTTTGAGCAACGATGTGCTCATGGCGTGTTGGTCATACTTGACTTGTTTCAACCATAGACGCATACGTAGTGGTGGAGGGTCGTTTTTGGTGCCGGGACAAGGATCTTGGATCTACTGTTCTACTGTACGTATAGCCTTGGTTTGTTTTAGCCGTTGGAAGGTTCTTGGCTTTAGCGCCAGATATCTTTCATTAGACCAACTGTTATGGGAGATCTGCATCCTTCCCTCCAGCGCTTCTGCTGTAGTTCGAAGCACTCGCAATTTGTATCTTGCTTTCACTTCAGTTTGGTAGTAAAAACCTGGCTGGATGTTGAACTACGATGCTCGAGGCTGGCTGTCTACAGTAAAAACCTGGCTAGATGCTGCACTACGATGCTCGAGGCTGGTTGTTCATACTTGGCTTGATTCAATCACCGATGCAGACGAAATAGTTGGTGAATCGTTTTTGGTTGGCGTCTTTTGTTGCCTTTACAGCCGAGGTTTACCCCGTTGGGAGTTTTCGCACCAGGCATCTTGCACTTCCTTCATCCTTTCCGCCAGAGCTGCTGCTGCAATTCGAAGCACTCAGTATGCATCCTGTTTTCACTTCAGCCTGATTGTCAAGCTGACTGGGCACGGATCTATCTACATTATTTGACTTTTTCGCGGTTCGTGTCGCGGCATGTCGCGACACGTGCCGCGGCATCTCACGACATGCCGCGACACGTAGGGTTAGGGTTAGGGCTAGGGTTAGGGTTAGGGTTAACGACACTCGCCGCGACACTCCCCGCGACACTCCCCGCGACACTCGCCGCGACATGCCGCGGCGTGCCGCGGCAGCGTCCGTGGCGTGTCGCGTCACGTCGCGACAAGTGTCGCGACACATGCCACGAAACAGTAAAATAAGGTACATTTCAATCGCCGATGATGCAGACGCCGCAGTAGTCTTTACCGCACCACTGAATTATTATCTAGGATAAAGTATGGAAATCGGGGAATATTTTATTATATACCTTTTAGTGTGGTCGACCAATTTTCCAAAAAAAAAAAAAACGCCTGATTTTTTCGAGACAAAGCTCATAAAGGTCGGGGCAGGGACGGGGTTGGCGTTAGGGTTAGGGTTAGGGTTAGGGTCTAAAGTAGTAGTGTTTTCGGCGTTTTTCTAAATTTTCGGTATCATAACACTGGAACCACACGCGGGCCACAACCAAGCCCCCGATTTCTATACTGTATCCTATATAATAATTCAGAATTGCGGTAAAGGCGACCCAGACGCCGTGACAATAGCGGAGGATCGTTTTTGGCGTCGACAATGATGTTGGATCTATAGCCCAGGTTTACCCGTTGGGACAATCTCAATTTTTGCACCAGGTATCTTTCATTGTTTGCATTCTTACCGCCACAACGCGGCGACTGTAATTCGAAGCACTCAACGTATGCTGTGTATCGTATTTTCACTTCATTCTGATTGTCAAGCTGGACGTATGTTCAACAACGATGCTCGAGAACTGGTTGTCCACACTTCACTTGTTTCAATCACCGATCGATGCAGACGGAATCATAATAATAGCGGAGGCTCGTTTTGTCGTCCGCAAGGAGGGTTTGGTCATCTGCATAGCCCAGCTTTACCACGTTGCGAGTTTCTCGATTTTTGCACAAGGCATATCTTTCCTAATCTGCGTCCTAACCGCCTAGACCGCAGCTGTAATTCGCAGCACTCAGCATGGATCTTGTTTTCACTTCAGACCGATTGTCAAGCTGTCTGGATGTTGAACAACGATACCAGAGTATGGTTGGGTGATACTTGGCTTGTTTCAATCACCGATCGATGGGGGTTCGTTCTAGGGGTATAGACTACTGTAGGATCTTGCATTTACAGCCCAGGTTTACCCGCTGGGAGTTTCTTGATTTTTGCACCAGGTATCTTTCATTTTGTCTGCACCCTTGCCGTGAACGCTGCTGCTGCTGCTGCTGCTGCTGCTGCTGCTGCTGCTGCTGCTGCTGCTGCTGTCGCTCGAAGCACTTAATACGGAGCTTGTTTTTACAGATGTCTGGTTGTCAAGCGGGCTGGATGTTGATCAATGATGCTAAAGGATGGTTGGACATACTTGGCTTGTTTCAATTACCTGTCGAATCGACGATGCAGACGTAATGAATGGCGGAGGGTCGTTTTGGGTGTCGGCAAGGATCGTGGATCTATAGCTGGGATTTACCCGTTAGGATATGCTTGGTTTTTGCACCACGTACACATTTTATCATTTGCATCCCTACCACCAACGCTACTGCTGCAGCAGTTCGAAGCACTAAATGTTGTCTAGGTCGTTTTCACTTCATCTGGTTATCAAGCTGGCTGGATGTTGAACGACGATGCTCGAGGACTGGCTATACGAGTAGCCATATACTTAGCTTGTTTCCATCACCGATGCAGACGGAATAATAGTGGAGTATCGGTTTTGGGGGGCGACGAGAATCTTGGATCTTTCGCGCAGGTTTACCCGTTAGAATATATTGAGTTTGGCAATATTTACGTATATGTGTCTTTGATCTATCTGCATCCTTACCGTCAGTGTTGCTGCTGTAGTTCGAAGAACTCCGTGTGCATCTTGGTTTTATTTCAGTCTTCTGATTTGTCAAGCAGGCTAACAATAAATGTTGAACAGCGATGATCGAGGCTGTGGATATATGGTCATACATGGCTTGTTTCAACCATCGATGCAAAGCCTGGAAATAGTGTGCAGGATTACGTCGACAAGAACCTCGGGGTGAATAGCCTAGCTAGGTTTAGCCGTTGGTACAGTAGTATTAGTTTTATTTTAGCGCCAGGTGACGTTCATTATCTGCATCCTTACTGCCAGCAGTGCTTCTGTGCTTCGAAACACTCACTAGGTATCCTATTTTCAGTTCCGCCTGACTGTGACGCTGGCTGGATGATGAACACACAATGGTGCTCGGGGGCTGGGTGGTCATACTTGGCTTGTTTCAATCACCGCTGAGGACGAAATAGTGGAAAATCGTTTTTTGGCGTCGACGATAATGTTGGACCTATAGCCTAGCTTTACCCGTTGGGAGATCGTAGATCTTAGCGACAGATGCGTTTCATTTTCCGCATCCTCACCGCCTACGATACAGCTGTAGGTTGAAGCACTCATTATGTACCATACTTTCACTCCAGTCTGTTTGTGGAGCTGGCTGGATGCTAAGCAAGGATGGTTGAGGCTCGTTGCTCATACCTGGCTTGTTTCAACCACAGATGCCGTAGACGTAATAGTGAAGAATCGATTTTAGCGTCGACAAGGATCTTGGATCTTTGACCTAGGTTTACCCATTTATTAATAGTAGACTCTTGATTTTTGCAAAAGGTATCCTTTTTGTTATCTGCATCCTTACCGCCAGCGCTGCTACTGTAGTTGGACGCACTCGATATGCACCTTGTTTTCTCTTCAGTCTGGTTGTGAAGCTGGCTGGATGTTGATCAACGATGCTCAAAGATGGTTGGTCATGCTTGCCGTTATGTTTCAACCACCGAAGAAGGCATAATAACAGTGGAGATAGATCAAGATGAGTCTTCTGCCTCAACAAGGATCTTACATACACAGCCCAGGTATACCCGTTGACAGTTGATTGTTTTGTGCACAAGATATATTTCATTGTCTGCATCCTTACCGCCAACGCTGCTGCTGCTATAGTCCGAAGCACTCAATGTGTACAGTGTATGTTGTCACTTCAGTCTGATTGTCAAGCTGGATGGATGATGCGAGCAACGGTTCTCGAGGGTGGCTGGTCATACTGCTGTACTTGTTCCAATGCAGGCGTACTAGGGGATGATCGTTTTTGGCGCCGACAAGGGTCTTGGATCTATAGCCGAGGATTACCCGTCGGGATATTCTAGAGTTTTGCACGAGTGTGTTTTCTTCTCATTAAACCGTTATTTATACTAAACTACACCAGCACGAGTACACCCACCAGAGTGTCTGTCCTGATTCCCAACCCTAGAGAGCTACTAATTATGCATGGTCACATACTGCGAGACATAAAAAAATGTAAAACAAAAAGAACCGCTCATTATTGGGTGAAGCAAGTGAACTGCCAGCGTACTGGGTACGAGAATACAACGACACAAGCTATTCTACAGTAGAAACATAGGAGAAAATAAACAATAACACAAATTCTGGAATAAAATAGAATACAAAAGACGCAAGGAGACCAGAAAGGTTGCTAGAAGAAAAACATACGCGAGAGGGAGATACAACTGCTGCACGCATGAAGTAACACGTAGAAGAGGAGGAAGATATCGACATAAGGATGGCGGGTGATGAAATTAAACAAATAGCGAAACAAGGCAAAAATCAAGAAATAAGAGAGAAGAGAGAAAATATAAAAGAGAAAATCGTACTCAAGGCGATTATAGTAAAATACCGTCTCTGCTATAACGCCGATCCGGGAACCATGATACACCTCCTGTCATCTCTTTCCTACTCTCGCCAGTAGCGGTGTCGAGTATCGGCACTATGGCTGTCGTGCCCCTCCCAGTGAACAGCTTAACGACAAACAAACAAAAACAAAAATATTATAATTCAAGGGCTACGCGTAGTCGAACCGATGTCTTGCCACGCGATCTACCTTTTCATTTCTGCGTTTGTCGACAGCGGTATAGTACGGCTGCCACCCCCCTTTTCGCCCCTCTTGGCGTCCTCAGCTGCGTTCCGCAGCCAGATCCTCTCCACCTCGCCCCTGCGCCACCTCGCCATGAAACTGTCCGCCGCGTCGACGACCCCCCGATACCACTTCCCACTCTTCTTACCTGCCCTCGGTTGTAGCGACGCCTCTGTTCTGAACAGCAAAGGGGAGCTTTCCGTGGACCACGCGGTGGCTGAAAAGCCCTGAGGCCGTCTGCTAGACATTTGGCCCAATTTGTTTCTGGTCGGTCTGGTCCCGGGTTCTCCCCACCAGCCATCGCCCCTAACATCACCCGACGGGTCAGCCGCTTATTGGACGTCCGGTGTACGCCCCCCGCAAAGAGGAGGCGTCGTTTTCAGATGGTCGTCTCAACGCTCTCGCATTGTGCCTTCTTGAGAGCCTTGGCGTACGATGTGAGGTGGTTGGTGCGTTGTCGGCGCTGGAAGCCAACGATCCGCAGGAAGAGGTTGTGGTGTGCCGTTCGGAGCTCAACGACTTGCTCCTGGCCAAGGGTCCACGTCACACACTCGTACAGCAGGGTCTCCATCACCTCCACTATTAGCAGGCGTACCTTCAGAGTGAACGGGGCATATTCCATATGGTACATCTCCCGCTGGAACCGATTGTAGCATGCCCTTGCGAGTCGGATCCGTCATTGGATATGTGGCATTATGTCAGCGCTTGCGACAAGTCTACCCAGGTACAAAACTGCACCTTCTGTCTATGGCTCTGACTCGTTGCTTCGATGACGAGCGGTGAGGTCCGGAGTGCCTGGTTCGGTGTCCGCAGCATGGTCTCAGTTTTCGTTTCGGATATGGTGAGGACTGCTGCTTTGAAAACGGTTACAGCGACCGTCATCATCTTCTCAAGCGATTCCACCGACTTCGACACAATGCCTGCATCGTAGGCGTACAGCATACCCCATACTGCCCTCCGTACACATGGTAGTGCGTCAAATTTAACCCCGTCCTCCCCGAGGTCCTCCTCGTGGTGAAGCAAGTCCCTTCAAAAGACTGGGTCCTCACTGAAGCGCACCAGCACGGTGTGTATCACAGCAGCGAATGAGACATTGAACAGAAGAAGCGGTGGCAGCACACGTCCTTACCGCAGCCCCTGATTGACATCAAACCATTCCGAGTGTTCATCGTCATGTGTACGCACGCGAGCTCGCATGCCTTCGTGGATTTGGCGGAGATCGGTTAACGTATTCTGTGGTACGCCGAAGCGTGCGAGCACCGCCCACAACAGCTACAGTAGCACCGCCCACAACAGCTCTCGGTCAACGGAGTCATATGCGTTCTGCAGGTCAATGCAGCGCATGTACAGGGGGAGTTTTTCTGACTCATCCGAGTTTTTGCAGTCGGCTGGCGCTACGGCAGGGGGGTCGAATTTTTGTCCTGCATTTTCAGCCGATGAGGGCCTCTCGGCCAAGTGACCACCTTATTTTTTGGCACTTTTGAGTGTTTAAGTTTCTGTGTTATCGCGATGTGCCCCGCGATGGGATGGTTTGCAACTTTGAGACAGCAAACGTATTTTTTGCGTCCAATTTTGAGTTAGGTACAGAGACACTCGCCCGAATGGTGTAAAAACGCGATAGTAAAAATAGAGGTACTTCCTTGTACCGTAGCAATAATCAGTCCACGCTCGACGAACAGCATGTCGACTGTTGATTGTGCTGGGAGAGAGCCACACTGTTCCTCGGGGAGTATCCCTTCGGCCCTGCAGCAGTTGCTGCGACGGGACGCGACCATTGTTAGCAACACTTTGTCTGAATGGGCAACAATCGAAACCTTTCGGTAGATATTTCAATCAGACCGATCCTTCGTTTTGCGAAGAAGCTTAACGGTCGCGTCTTTCCATTGCTGGGGCACGCCACCCGTTCTCCACACATTGACAGGTAAATTGTGCAAGTACCGGATTAATTCGGGGTGGTCCAGTGTCAGCAACTCGGCCGGAAGGGAGTCTGGTCCCACCGCTTGCCAGTTTGGCATACCCCGGACTACCGCGGTCATATCATCCATGGTCGGTTCATCTCCAAGCGCTGGTGCTAACGGCCGTTGTGGAAATAAGGCGCTGATTGTTGGGTCAAGATTTTGCGATTTTGTGGTCAGGAGGGTACCGAAAAACCCCGCTCACCGTTCAAGAATGCGCACCTTGTCCCTTACCAGCATGCCATCCTCGTCCACGAGGAGCTGCTCGTTTCTCGCCTATCGACCGCCCAATCCCATCGTTCCCTTCAATTACTTGTAGAAGCCACGCCGATCGTTGTCAGCGAGAGTAGCCTCTCCGTTTCAGCAAGATACTCTTCAAAGTAGCCATGTAATGCGGCGTCAGTCACCCCTCGCAGATTCGTGCACGCCGTCCTCAGCGTCTTCCACCAAGTTGTATCCTCCTTTATGCGCATTAATCCTCGGGCATCATCCCTCGCATCCCATGCTAATTTAGAAGGCGGCTGAGGTTTTCCCGGTCTCGCACCACCCGGGTTTGTGTGTGCGACGTGGTGGTGGTGGTACCTATTTCGCTACGGCGTCAATAATTACGTCGGTAAAGGATTCGGCCATCTCAGAGATGTTGATCGGCTGCGAGGGTAGGAAAGAGAGCTTGGAGAGGATCCGCGCCACTACCAGCAGCCTGAAAGCTCCGTCAGTTCTGAACTTCTGCAGATCGAAAGGCCGGATTTTGTTTTTCGTTCGCACGCGTCGGTTGGGTGCAGAACGATTGCTGAGGTGGACCATCGCGTATATATTGTGGTCTGAATCCGCCTTGGATAGGGGTGGAGGCTGGGGGTGGAATTTAACCTTATTCACGCGAGATCGGTGCTCTTGACGGTTTAGGGTATAGTCAATCCGGTTTTGGTCATTGCGGCTGCAGATGCCGTTGAAAGTATGAGATATTCTACCCTTACGCGCGCTAGCACACGTGCTCGTGAGAGCGAGCTTGGTGTCTGAAGCGAATGCCAGCAGGCGTTTGCCGTCACTTTTGAGTTCATCACGTCAGTACGCTTCAAGCACCCTACCGTCCCCACACCCTCCTATTATTTTCCCAGTCGGCGCGTTTGCATCTACCAGTACAAACATAGATTCCTTCGTTGGAATCTGTTCAACCATGTGTCCCAACGTCTTCCAAAAACATCATTAATCTGTCTGATGACGTTGGTTTCTGTTGGGGCATAGGCAACCACTAGGTCAACGGCGACCTTTTTCCCAGCCGACTCGAAGTGCATAGACGTACTGTAAGACGTTCATCAATCAATTGGTGGGTAGCAAAAGGCTACGGCATATCGGACGGCCAAACCAACCCAGTCCTTGCCTTCCTTCCGTTTCTTCTTGCCCAGACCAGAGAACAAAACTCGGTGTCCTGCTGCAGAGAACTCAGTTTTCCCCAGGTCTCCTCGTTTCCTGCAGGCCGATGAAGTCACAGCCAAGCCGTTGGGCCTTCGCCATCACGCGCTCATCATGCCCATACCCGTTCCTAATTTTCACAGCCAGGGTCCGTACATTGTAGGTCGCTACCGCCACAAGTGACTCCTTCTGCCTCGTTCGAGTCACGCGTGCTGCAAACTTTGCTATCCGGCGCGTGGTCTGGCCTCTCCGTCTTTTTTTCCCCTTTTTGTTTTGTCTTTTTCTCCGTATTTTGCCTTGTATCACGATGTGGTCTCGCTATTTTTGAGCCCGATGCATGCCTTCGTTTCCAACCGCTGGATTCAGCTGCCCCAGCCTATCCCAACCCCGACACCCGCGTCTTCGCTGTCGGGGTGCTTGTTTACCCTCGCTATGCCCAGCCTTTCCTCTCCCCAAGCTGTACCCATTTGGGCTCTCCGCTGTGTCGATGCTCCCTCTCTGCGTTTGGAACGAACTCCTCGACGCCGGGGTTGAAAATAAACTCATCGCGACCACCCCGTGCACTCAGTAGCTTACCTACCAGACCGCCCAGGGTCCCTCTCTACCGAGGCTCGGGCCCGTATGGCCCTCGATGGACGTTCGTAGGTCCCGATGTACCCCGACCCACCCCGAGGTCGAGGCAGGGCAAAACGAGGAGGTGCTCGTATAGGCAGGTACTCATAATATCTATTTAATATAGGAATATGGCTATCGTTCATTATTTGCATCCTTGCTGCCAGTGCTGCTGCCGTAGTTTGAAGTACACACCACATATATATATTATATGTATATATATGGCGCGTATCATCAGTGTTTTTAACTCCAGTCTGGTCGTTGAGCTGGCCGGATGATGAATAACAACAGTGCTCGACGACTGGTTATTCATGCTTTCCTTGGTTCAATCATCGATCCGGACGGAACAATAACTGTGGAGGATCGTTTTGTCGTCGACAACAATAAGGGTCTTCTTGGGTCTACAGCCCAGGTTTACCCGTTGGAAGATTCTTGATGTTTGCACTACAGTAGATGTATTTCATTGTCTGCATCTTACTCGCCACCGCTGCTGCTGTAGTTCGAAGCCCTCAGTATGTAGCTTGCTTTCACTTGAGTCTGATTGTCAAGCTGGCGAGATGTTGAACAACGATGCTCGAGGGTTATTGATTGGTCTTGACTTTCGTTTCAATCAATGATGCACATGTGATAATAGTGGAGGGTCGTTTCGGCGTCAGCAAGGATCTTGGATCTACGTATAGCCCAGGTTTACCCGTTGGAATATTCGAGATATTTGTACAAGGAGTCTTTCATTGTTTGCATTCTTACCGCCAGTGCTGCTGCTGTAGTGCCATGGACCCCCTCTTTACATCGTTTGCACTTCATTCGATCTGATTGTCAAGCTGGTTGGATGTTGAGCAACCTTCCTCAAGGGTTGATGGGTCATCCTTGGCTTGTTTCAATCAGCGATACAGACGTAATACGAAGTGGGGGATGGGTTTTGGCTCCAGCATCGATGTTGGATCCACAGCACAGGTTTTAAACCCGTTGGGATATTCTTGATTTTTGTACAAGGTATCTTTCAATATTTTCATCCTTACCGCCGCCGTGGTTGCTGTATTGTTTTTTCGCTTTAGTCTGATTGTCAATCTGGCTGGATGTTGAATAACTAACTATGTTCGAGGACTGTTTGGTCATACTCGGCTTGTTTCAATCGCCGATCGAGACGGAAAAGCTGAGTATATGTTTAGGGTTGACAAGGGTATTCGATCTATAGCCCAGGTTTACCCGTTGGGAGTTTCTTGATTTTTGCACGAGAATATATTTAGTTGTTTGCCTCTAAACCGCCAACGCTAGATACTGGTGTGGTTAAGCACTCAGTATGAATCTCGGTTTCACTTCAGGCTTGTTGTCAAGCTGGCTGGGTGCTGAACAACTCGGGGGTTACTTGGTAACACTTGGCCCGTTTCAATCACCGGTGGGCACATGTAATAGTGGACGATCGTTCTTGCCGGCAGCGAGGATCTTGGATCTATAGCCCAATTTTACCCGTTGGGATTTGTTTTTTTGTGCCAGGTATATCTTCCGATGTTTGCATCCTAACCACCAGCGTTCCTGCTGTAGGTCGAAGCACTCAGTGTATGGTGTGTATCGTGTTTTCACCTCGTTCTAACTGTCAAGCCTGATGGACGTTGGCCAACGATGCTCGAGGACTGGGTGGTCCCACTTAAGTCTTGGCTTGTTTCAATCAACGATGCAGACGGAACAATAGTGCAGGATTGCTTGGTCGTCGCCAAGGATGTTGGGTCTATATCCCAGGTTTACCCGTTGGGAGTTGCATGAGTTTGGACTACAGCGTACAGCAAGTATCTTTGAATAGCTGCATATTAACCGCCAACGCTGCTATTACAGAGGACCGTAGGAAATAGGGGACCTAATAACGTTAGTAAAAATAGGTAGATATATAGGTTTTGGTGTGTACCTTAGGTGCATTTATTTACTATGACCCCCGTAATATTGTCATTATTAAATCGAAGCACTCGATATGTACCATGCTTTCACTCGTTCAGTCTGATTGTCAAACTGGCTGGATGTTGAGCAACGATGCTACAGTAGAGGATGTGGCTGGATCATCATAGTTGGCTAGTTTCAATCACCGATCGATGCAGACATGCGAAGTAGTATTGAAGATTGTTTGCTTGGGATTGACAAGGATCCTGCATTTACAGCCCAGGTTCACCCGTTGGGGGTTTCTTGATTTTTTGCACCAGGTATCTTTCATTATCTATCTGCACCCGTGCCACCAGCGCTGCTTCTGTACGTACAGTAGTTCGAAGCGCTCAGCATCTTGTTGTTACTACTTCAGCTTGATAGTCAAGCTGGCTGGATGTTGAACAACGATGCTCGAGAATGGTTGGTGGTTTCAACTACCGATGCAGACGCAATACATTGGAGGTGAATGTTTGGTGTCCTCAAGGGGATCGTGCATTCTCAGCCCATGTTACCCTGGGTTACCCGTTCGAAGTTTCTTGATTTGTGCACCAGATTTCTTTCGGTGTCTCCATCCTTGCCGCCAACGCTACTGCTGCTGCATCAGCAGCTGCAGTTCGATGCACTCGATATTTTCCTGTTTTCACTTCAGTTTCATTGTCGGGCTGGCTTGGTGTCGAGCAACTAAAATGCTCGAGGTTTGGTTTGTCATACTTGGACTGTTTCAATCGCCGATCGATGCAGACGTAATAATAATAATAGCGGCTGGTCGATTTTGGCGACAACAAGGATCTTCGATCTATACCCGAGGTTTACCCGTTGGGGTATTCTTGAGTTTTGCACCACGTACCGTTCAATATTCGGACGCGGGCTACGATGATCGAGGTAGCACTTTTGGGCAGAAACTTGAACGTTTTTCTGAACGATTGGAATCTTTCTCCTACAATCGTCGGACTTTCATTAGGGCCCGTTTTAACGAAGAAAGAAAAAAAAATCAATTTGGAAAAATAAAAATTCAAATTCGCTTTTCATTGGTCAACACACGCATCAGCACCAAAGATTAGGATCTTGGGGTATAGTCTTGGGTGGTGGTGGTGCGGGTTCTGAGGGCGTGTCTTAACTTCACTTCGCGGGCATTGGAACGGAACGAACGTAAAATTATTTGCCTGAAAAAGTGGTGCTGATTGGATATCGAGAAAAAAAACACGCGAACAGATTCCAAGCGTTCCAAGCTGTCCGTAAATTTGTAAAGAGGAAGCGTATGTGTCAAAACAGTAATCCTTGTTCAGCAGAACCGAACGGCCCACTTGGAACGAGATTTACGGCAGTTGATTGGTGCTGGAAGTGTTGCAACTGGTTGCGACATTTGCTGGGAGGCCCACGAGGGCATGAGGCAAAATGAGATGGCATGGGAGCACGCGATGGAGCACGTGCAGACGCCACAGGTCTCGCCTGCGGTAGGAGCCACGCGATACGGCCATGGCCTGTATAGGAGGCTCACGAGGGAAAAATTCGGGTGGCGAACGAGACTGTGGCGATAGAAATCTAGCATAAACGCTGGACCGATGTTCACAGAAGCACCAGGATACCTCGTCGAGCCGCGACGGCGATATCATAACTTCTAGATTTGTCCCGAGGGTGCCACTTGGACCGCTAGCACTGCTTGGTCTGAGGCATGTCAGGCGCTCTATTTGCGTGTGAAGCTATCCTCTGTACCAGGAGCACTCGCTGCCTACGTGACGGTACCCCTGTCCTAGAGTCCAGTTTCACAGTCGCGAGGCAAATTTCATGGGTTACTTTCTGTTGCGGCCTGTTCAAGGATCGGGTGCCTAAAATCGATCGGACACAAACCGCAAAAACAGCATGGAATGGAACGAACGAACGCGAATAGTCTCGTTCCGTTCCAGCCATTCCAAGCTATCGAATGGAGTTAAGACACGGCCTGACCAATGAAAAGCGGATTTGATTTTTGTTTTTTCCAAATTAAATTTATTTTATACTCGTTAATATGGGCCCTGAGATCATGGAGTTCTCCATCGAGTAGCACTTGTATCTTCTTCCAAAATCAATCGTCCGGTGAGGTACGGAGCTTGTTAACCCTTACAGGACTGGAGTCAGTCCCGTTTTGGGGACAAATCACGTAGAATTAGACTGGTTTGTCCCCAAAACGGGACTGCAGTTAGTTCTAAAAGGGGTAAGGGAGGAGCTCCGAAAACTCATGGTGCACCTCTATCGTAGCATACATCTTTGCATCCTTACCTACTGTACCACATTTGGTGTGTGTTTTGTTTCTACTTCAGTCTGCTTGCCAAGCTGACTAGATGTTGAACGGGGAGGCTCGAGGACTGTTAGTCATACTACAGTAAGTACGCTTGTCACCGATTCAGACGTAAGAGTAGATTGTCGCTGTTGGGGTCAACAAGAGTCTTGGGTATATGGCCCAGGTTTACCAGTTAGTTGCTTTTTCTTGAGTTTTGCAATACTGTAGGTATCGTTATTTATCTGCATTCCTACCGCCAGTTCTGCTGCTATAGTTCGAAGCACGCCATATATATGCATCTCGACGTTACTACGTACAGTCTGATTGTTAAGCTGGCTGAAGTTTGAATAACGATGCTCTAGGCTGGTTGGCCATACTTGAGTCGTTTCGATCACCGATCGAGACGGAAGATCTGAGGATCATTTTGGTCGTCGACAAGGATCTTGGGGAATTTAGCCCAGGTTTACCCGTTGGGAGTTTCTTGATTTTTGCACGAGGTATCTTTCATTGTCTGCCTCTCAACTGCCAACGCTACTGGTGTGGTTCGAAGCACTCAGTGTGGATTTCGTTTTCACTTCAGGATCGTTGTCAAGCTGACTGGGTGTTGAACAGCGATGCTCGGGGGTTGATTGGTAGCACGTAACCTGTTTCAATCACTGGTGCACACGTAATTGCGGAGGATCGTATTTGGCATCAGCGAGGATCTTGGATCTACGAGTAGCCCAGATTTACCCGTTGGGATATCCTTGATTTTTGCACCAGGTACCTTTCGTTATTTGCATCCTTACCGCCAGCGCTGCTGCTGTAGGTCAAAACGCTCTATGTATGGCGTGTGTCATATTTCAACTAATTATAACTGTTAATCTTGGTTTATGTTGAACAACGCGAGGCTCGAGGACTGGGTGGCCATACTTGCCTTGTTTCAATCACACTGATGCAGACGGAACAATAATGGCGGATCGTTATGTTGTCCACAAGGATCTTGGGTCTATAGCCCAGGTTTACCCGTTGAGAGTTGCTTGATGTTTGCACTCCTCCAGTACAGAAGTATCTTTGAATATCTGCACCTTAAGCGCCAACCCTGCCACGTACTGTAATCCGAAGGGCTCAATATGTACCACGTTTTCCCTCCAGTTTATACTTGTCAAGCAGGCAGGATGCTGAACAACGATGCGCGAGGATGGCTGGGTCATACTTGGCTAGTTTCAACACCGATCGATGCAGACGTAGTAGTGAATATTCGTTTTTTGGGATCAACAAGGATCCTGCATATTCAGCTCAGGTTTACTCGTTGGGGGTTTCTTGTTTTTTTGCGCCGGGTATCTTTCGTTATCTGCACCGTGAGCACCAACGCTGCCGCTGCACAGTAGTTGGAAGCCCTCAACATCTTGAATATTGTTTTCACTACTACCACTTCAGTCTGCTAGTCAAGCTGGTTGGATATTGAACACCGATGCTCGAGGATGGTTTCTTTGTTTCAACCACCGATGGCAGACGCAATAATTTGGAGGTGCGTGTTTGGAGTCGTCAATGACCTTGCATTTACAGCCCAGGTTACCCGTTAGGAGTTTCTTGATTTGCGCAGCAGATTCATTTCATTGTCTGCATCCTTACCTCCAAAGCTACTGCTGTACTAAAGTTTGATACACTCGATATTTTGTTGTTTTCACTTCAGTTTGATTGTCGGACTGGCTGGGTGTTGAGCAACGATGCTCGAGGTTTAGTTTGTCATACTTGGGTTGTTCCAATCACCGATGTAGACGAAGAGATGATGTCTGATCGTTTATGGCGACAACAGAATCTTGAATCTATAGCCGAGGTTTTCCCGTTAGGATATTCTTAATGTTTGCACCACGTATCTATCTTTCAATATTTGCATCCTTCCCACACTTGGTGTGTACCGGTTTTTCAGTTCAGTCTGATTGCCAAGCTGACTAGATGTTGAACGGCGATGCTCGAAGACTGTTAGTCATACTTGGCTTGTTTTAATCACCGATGAAGACGGAAAAGAGTGGAGAATTCGCTTTGTTGGGGTCGACAACAAGCTTGGATATTTGGCCCAGGTTCACCAGTTTATAGTTAGTTGGAGTCTCTTGAGTTTTGCACCAGGTATCTTTATTTTTCTGATTCCTTACCGCCAGTGCTGCTGATATAGTTCGAAGCACTCGATAAACATATACAGCATCTTGACGTTACTGCAGTCATATTGTTAAGCTGGCTGAATGCTCAACAACGATGCTCGGGCTGTATTTGGGGTCGTTTCAATCATCGAGCGAAACGGAATACCCGACGATCATTTAGTCGTTGACAAAGATCTTGAGTATATAGCCCAGATTTACCCGTTGGGAGTTTCTTGACTTTTGCTCGAGGAATCTTTCATTGTCTGCCTCTTAAGCGCCAACGCTACTGCTACTGCTGCTGTGGTTCGAAGCACTCAGTATGGATCTTGTTTTCACTTCAGGCTCGTTGTCAAGCTGGCTGGGAGTTGAACAACGATGCTCGAGTTTTGGTTGGTAACCCTTGGGGCTGTTTGAATCACCGGTGCACACGTAGTGGTGGAGGATCGTTTTCATCGTCAGCGAGGATGTTGGATATATACCCCAGATTTACCCGTTGGGATATTCTTGAGTTTTGAACCAGGTCTCTTTCGTTGTTTGCATCCTTACCACCAGCGCTGCTGCTGCATTGTTCGAAGCACTCAATATATGGGTGTGTATCGTTTTTCACCCATGCTAACAGTTAAGCTTGATGTATGTTACACAACGAACGATGTTCGAGGACTTGGTTCTCCTACTTGGCTTGGTTCAATCACCGATGCAGGCGGAATCATAGTGGAAAATCGTTTTTTGTCGTCGCCAAGGATGTTGGGTCCATAGCCCAGATTTACCCGTTGGGAGTTACTTCATGTTTGCACTACAGGACAGTAATCACCCTTGACTATCTGCTTCTTAAGCGCCACCGCTGCCACTGTAATCTGAAACAATCAATATGTACCATGCTGTCACTTCAGTCTGATTATCAAGCTGGCTGGATGTTGAACAACTATATGCTCTAGAACTGGCTGGTTACACTCGGCTTGTTTTAATCCCGATCTAGACGGAATAGCTGAGGATATTTTGGTCGTTGACAAGGGTCTTCGGTCTATAGCCCAGGTTTTTATCCGTTGGGAATTTCTTGATTTTAGGACGAGGTATCTTTCATTGTCTGCCTCTTAACCGCCAATCAATGCTACTGCTACTGCTGTGGTTCGAAGCATTCAGTATGGATCTTGGTCCCACTTCAGGCTCATTGTCAAGCTGGCTGGACATTGAACAACGATGCTCGGGGGTTGCCTGGTAACACGTGGCCCGTTTCAATCACCGATGCACACGTAATTATGGAAGATCGGTTTCGGCGTCAGCGAGGATCTTGGATATATACCCCAGAGTTACCCGTTGGGGTATTCTTGATTTTTGCACCAGGTATCTTTCGTTATTTGCATTACCACCAACGCTGTGCTGCTGTAGGTCGAAGCACTCGATGAATGGCGTGCATCGGCTGTTCACCTCATTCTAACTGTTAAGTTTGATGAATGTTGGACAACGATGCTCAGGGACTGGGTGGTCACACTTGGCTTGTTTCAATCACCCGATGCAGACGGAACCATAATGATAATGGCGGATCGTTATGTCGTCGCCAAGGATGTTGGGTCCATAGCCCAGGTTTACCCGTTGGGAATTGCATGTTTTTGTACTACTACAGTGCAGTAGTACAGTAGTGCAGAAAATATGTGATATCTGCTTTTTTTTAACCGCCAACGCTGCTACTACTACTACTGTAATGTGAAACGCTCAATACAGTATGTACTGTACCATGGCTTCACTTCAGACTGATTTTCAAGCTGGCTGAATGTTGAACAACGATTGTAGGGGAAAATGATGACTGGATCATCATAGTTGGCCAGTTTCAATCACCGATCGATGCAGACATGCGAAGTAGTACAGTAGTACTTGAGATTATTTGCTTGGGATCGACAAGGATCCTGCATTTACAGCCCAGATTTACCCGCTGGGTTTTTTATATTTATTTTTTTGCACCAGGTATCTTTCATTTTCTGCACTCTCACCACCAACGCTGCTTGCTGCTGTACAGTGGTTCGACGCACTGAGCATCTTGTATCTTGTTTTCACTTCAGTCTGATAATCAAGCTTGCTCGATGTTGAACCACGATGCTCGGGGATGGTCGGATGTTTCAACCACCGATGCAGACGCAATAAACTCGAGGTGCGTGTTTGGCGTCGTCAATGATCTTATATGTATAGCCCAGGCTAGTCACTCGTTGGAATTTTCTTGATTTGCACACACACCAGATTGTTTTTATTGTCCGCATCCTTTACCACCAACGCTACTCAGCTGTACTGAAGTTCGATACACTCGATATTTTCTTGTTTTCACTTCTGTTTGATTGCCGAGCTGGCTGGGGGTTGAACAACGATGATCGAGGTTTGGTTGGTCATACTTGTTTTTTTTTTAATCACCGATCGATCGATGCAGACGTAATAATAACAGTGGCTGGTTGTTTATTGCGACAACAAGGATCTTGGATCCATAACCGAGGT
Source organism: Saccharina japonica (assembly GCA_008828725.1). NCBI lineage: Eukaryota > Phaeophyceae > Laminariales > Laminariaceae > Saccharina > Saccharina japonica. Next base: position 137,737 of record MEHQ01001873.1, read on the forward strand.
TTTCCCGTTGGGATATCCTTGATTTTTGTACAACGTATCTTTCATTATTTGCACCCTTACCACATTTTGTTGTGTATCGTTTTTTCCCCTCAGTCTGATTGCCAAGCTGACTGGGTGCTGAACGGCGATGCTCGAGGAGCGTTAGTCATACTTGGCGTGTTTCAATAACCGACGAAGAGGTAAGAGAGTGGAGTATCGCTTATTTGGAGTCGACAATAAGTTTTGATATTTGGCTCAGGAGTTTTATCAGTTATTTGTTGGAATTTCTCGAGTTTCGCACCAGGTATCTTTATCTATCTGCATCCATACCGCCAGTTCTGCTGCTCTGCTATTATAGTTCGAAGCAAGCTATATATACCCTGGTATGCATCTTGACGTTACTACAGTCTGCGATTGTTAAGCTGGCTGAATGTTCAACAACGATGCTCTAGGCTGGTTGGTCATACTTGGGTCGTTTCAATCATCGATCGAGACGCAATAGCTGAGGATCATTTGATAGTCGACAAAGATCTTCAGTCTATAGCCCAGGGTTACCCGCTAGGAGTTTCATGACTTTGTACGAGGTATATTTCATTGCTTGCCTCTTAACTGCCAACGCTACTGCTTCTTTCTGTGGTTCGAAGCACTCAGCATGTATCTTGTTTTCACTCCAGGCTCATTGTCAAGCTAGCTGGATGTTGAACAACGATGCTCAGGGCTTGATTGGTAACACTTGGGCTGCTTCATCACCGGTGCACACGTAATAATTGTGGAGGATCGTTTTTGGTGTCAGCGAGGATCTTGGATCTATAGCTCAGATTCACCTGTAGGAATGTTCTTGATTTTTGCACCAGGTATATTTCGTTGTTTGCATCCTCACGGCCAGCGCTGCTGCTGTAGGTAAAATCACTCAATATATGGTGTGCATCGTGTTTTCGACCCCATGCCGACTGTTAAGCTTGATGGATGTTGAACAACGATGCTCGAGGACTGGGTGGTCATACTTGGCTTGTTTCAATCACCGATGCAGACAGAACAATAGCGGCGGATCGTTTTGTCGTCACCAAGGATCTTGGGTCTATCGCCCAGGTTTGCCGTTTGGGAGTTGCTTGGTGTTTGCACTCCTCCAGTACTACAGTGAGTATCTTTGAATATCTGCGTCTTAAGCGTCAAAGCTGCTACTACTGTCATTCGAAGCGCTCAATATGTGCCATGGTTTCACTTTTTTCTGATTGTCAAGTAGGCAGGGTGTCGAACAACGACGCGTGAGGATGGCTGGTTTATGATAGTCGGCTAGTTTCAATCATCCATCGCTCAGACAGAATAGTAGATAATATTCGTTTGTGGAGTCGACAAAAGGATCCTGCATTCACAGCCCAAGTTTACCCGTTGGGGGTTTCTTTAATTTTTGCACCAGGAACCTTTCATTATCTGCACCCTTTACCGCCAACGCTGCTGCTGTAGTTCGAAGTACTCAACATCTTGTTTTCGCTACTTCAGCCTGATAGTCAAGCTGCTACTGGATGTTGAACAACGATGCTCGAGGATGGTTGATTGTTTCAACTACCGATGCAGACGCAATCCATTGGAGGTTAGTGTTTGGCATCGTGAAGGGGATCTTGCATTTATAGCCCAGGTTATCGGTTAGGAGTTTTTCGATCTATTTGCGCACCAGATTTTTTTTAGTGTCCGCATACTTACCGCCAAAGCTACGGCTATACTGTAGTTCGATGCACTCGATATTGTCTAGTTTCCAGTTCAGTTTGATTGTCGAGCTGGGTGGATGTTGGGCAACAATGCTCGAGGTTGGGTTGGCCATACTTGTGAGTTGTTTTAATCACCGGTAGATGCAGACGTAATGATGGTGGCTGGTCGTTTATAGCGACAACAAGGATCTTGGATCCATAGCCGAGGTTTACCCGTTGCAATATCCTTGATTTTTGCACCACGTATCTTTCGTTATTTGCATCCATACTACGTTTGGTGTGTCTCGGTTTTTCACTTTAGGCTGACTGCCAAGCTGGCTGGATGTTGAACGGCGATGCCCGAGGACTGTTAGTCATACTTGGCTTGTTCCAATTTCCGATGCAAACGTAAGAGTGAAGTACCGCTTTTGGGGTCGACAATATTCTTGGATATATGGCCCAGGTTTTCCATTTGCGATTTCTTGATTTTTGCACCAGGTATCTTTTTATGTATCTGCATCCTTACCGCCAGTGCTGCTGCATAACCTCGAAGCACCTCATATGCATCTTGTTTCTACTCTACAAGTAGTCTGATTGTCAAGCGGGCTGGATGTTGAACAACGATGCTCGCGGCTGGCTGGTCATACTTTGCTTGTTTCAATCGTCGATGCAGAGTCTGCAATATTGTGCAGGATCGCGTTCGGCGTCAACAAGAAGATTCTTCGGCCTATATAGCCTACTGCAGGTTTACCCGTTGGTGCAGTAGTTTCTTGGTTTTAGCGCCAGGTATCGTTCATCAGCTGCATCCGGACTGCCACAGCGCTGCTGCTGTAGTTTGAAACACGCAATACCCATTTTCCTTTCACTTCAGCCTGACTCATGCTGGCTGGAAAATGAACAACGATGCTCGAGGGCTGGCTGGTCATACCTGGCTTGTTTCAATAACCGATACATACGAAATAGTGGAGGATTGGTTTAGGCGTCGACAATAACCTTGGATCTACGTATGGCCTATAAATTTACCCGTTGGCAGATTATTAATTTTTGCGGCAGCAATCTTTCATTTTCTGCACTACCCTTGCCACCAACGCTGCATCTGTAGCTTGAAGCACTAAATCGTATGTTCGTTGGTTTCACTCCAGTCTGGGTATGAAGCTGGCTGGATGTTGAACATGGATGCTCCAGGGATGGTTGCTCATGTGCTTGGCTTGTTCTAATCACCATTGAATACGAAGTAGTGGAGGACCGGTTAGGGCGTCGTCAATAATCTTGGATGCTTAGCCTAGCTTTACCCGTTGGCAGCGAATATATTTAAGAGGAAGATATATTTCATCTTCTGCAACCTTACCACCAAAGCTGCATCTGTTGTTCGAAGCAGTCAATATGTAACCTGGTTTTCACTCCAGTCTGATTGTGGAGCTGGCTGGATGCTGAACAAGAATGCTCGAGGCTGGTTGCTCGTACTTGGCTTGTTTCAATCACCGATGCAGTGGTGGTAATAGGGGGGGGTCGGTTTTGGCGTTGATAAGGATCTTGGATTTGTGGCTCACGTTTACCCGTTGGTAGTTTCGTTTTTTTTTGGCACCAGGTATCTTTCATTATCTGCATCCTTACCGCCAACGCTGCAGCTGTAGTTCGAAGCACTGTCTTCTTTTCACCCCAGTCTGATCGGGAAGCTGGTTAGATGTTGAACACGGATGTTCGAGGCTGGCCGTTCATGCTCAGCTTGTTGCAATCACAGATACAGACGCAATTAAATAGTTGGTGGTGGGCTTTAGCGTCGACAAGGATCGTCACACCTGTCACAGCGGGAGTTTGCCTTTACGTTGCCATGCTGTGCGTGGTAGGTGTTGATCTAGCGGCATAAGGATCGTACCAGGGACCGCGGCGCGTGTCCCCGCAAGGGAGTGGTAGCAGAGGCTAAATGCTGGAGCTGACGGCAGACTCTCAGGCTGGTGCTGATGCACGTACTGCAGTGACCAGACGAACACATTGGTATATTGGCCACAGGGGTAAGAAGGGCAGAAAACAACAGACTGGATGGGTGCTGTGAGGAGTGACGCCGTGGTGGACTGTCGTCTTGTGCCACAACGTCTAGACGCACTGAGCTGTTATCCCGTGATACAACTATTTAACGACGGTCCGACCTCGTACAATAATATCTCGCGGCAGTGTTCGAGTATCATCAAGGCGATGTCCTGTAAACTAAAACCGTCAAAACAAAATGGCTCAAGTCTGTACCGCGTTTCACACTGTACTTGCACTACTTTACTAAGGGATATCCTCAACGCAGCAACTCTGCTGCCCACTGCCGCTACTTGGTGGGGATGCAGATAGTGAAAGATAACTGGTGCGAAAAGCAAGACACTCCCAACCGGTAAACCAGGGCTAAAGGTCCTAGGTTATTGTCGACGCTAAAAACGAATGTCCACTATTACGTCTGTACCAGGTATCAGTTATTGAAACAAGCCAAGTATGACCAGTCAGCCCTCGAGCATCGTTGCCCAACATTCAGCCAGCTTGACAACCAGGCTGAAGTGAAAACAAAATACATATTGAGCGCTTCGAACTACAACAGAAGCGTTAGCGGTAAGGATGCAGTTAACGAAATGTACCTGGTGCAAACATCATGCAAATGCCAAGGGGTAAACCTGGACTATAGGCCCAAGAACCTTGTCCACGCCAAAACCGAGCCTCCACTACTATCCCGTCTGCATCGGTGATTGAAACAATTCAAGTGTAACCTGGCCTCGAGCATGGTTGTTGAGCATCCAGCCAGCTTGACAATCAGACTGAAGTGAGAACAACATACGAAGTACATATGGAGTGCTTCGAACTACTGGAATACATATTGAGTGCTACGGACTACAGCAGCAAAACGTTTGCGGCAGGGATACAGATAATTTAAGATTCCTGGTGCATACATCCAAGAAACTACAGTACCGACGGGTAAGTCTGGGTAATAGGTTCAGGATCCTTGTCAGCGCCAAAAACCAAGCCTCCACTACTATTGCGTCTGCATCAATGATTGAAACAAGCCAAGTACGACTAACCAGTGCTCGAGCACACGTTGTTCATCGTTCAGCGAGCTTGACAATCAGACTGAGGTGAAAACAATATACCAGGTACATATTGAGTGCTTCGAACTACAGCAGCAGCGTTGGCGGTAAGGGTGTAGACCATTTAAGATGCCCGGTGCAAAAATCAAGAATCTCTCAAAGGGTGAACCTGGGCTGTAAGTGCAAGATCCTTGTCGACGCCAAACTCGCATCTTCACCGTTACGCCTGTGTCGGTGATTGAAGCACAGGCCAGGCATGCCCTACTATCCTCGAGCATCGTTGTCCAACACCCAGCCAGCTTGGAAATCAGACTGCCTTGAATACTCAATATACATATTGAGTTCTTCGAACTGCAGCGGCAGCGTACCGCAGTACATAGCATGCATACAAAAGTCCTACGGGGAGCACGCGTCCGCTGACCCCGTGCATCGTCAGTGCGGTGACCCAACGTTGATGAGGCGATCCCCTGTGTTGACGACCGGGCGATCTCTGTGAATACAGATGATTCGCTTAGTCCTGCGCGATTGCATGGGCCAAACTTCGTCCCCCCCCCGACGAAGTAGGGTGACGAGCTTGAAAGATACGCACGAGATATAATTCAGAGCCCCACGCCTATGCCAGTTGGCGAGAACGCGAACGATGCAGTATATGTCGTCCCCGGTGACCGATAGAGATATGGTACAGGTATCCCTGAAATGAACATGTTCGGCCAGCCAGTCCCAAACAGGGATGGTGGCGGCTCGATCAACCCTAAACGATGATGACGTGGTAATTCCTGAAGAGTTTCTCCTCAGCAATCCTAACAGGTATATGCTACGGCTGTCCGACCCAAAATTACATCTTTCTGCCGACCTCACTTTGATGTTGCTGTTGTTGTCGTGGCAACACGGACACTTCAACAGTCCCAGTGAACAGGGCTGTAACTATCCCAGAAGGAGTAACTCTGGACGTCTCAATCGCTTTGTGCTTGCAGTAACTCTGTGAACCGTCAAGCCCGCGATCCCGCATTGACGAGGCGACCCTTGGGTGCGACAGGGCAGTCCCCGTCAATAGTGATGATGCTTACGTAGTCTCGCGCGATTGCACGAGCTAAACTTCGTGCCCCCCGACAAGATCGGGTGCCAAGCGGGAAGAAGATTCACGAGCTAAACGTCGGAGCTCCCCGTCGAAGTCAAGTGCTAAGCCCGAAGAAGCACGCCATCTTGCACTATCAGTTCGCTGAACGTGGTCGGGGTTTGTACATACAAATAGTATTCGAATCGATTTGATAACCCCTAAGACTGAGGATCGTCCTTGTTGACGTCTCCCATAGTTCAGTAGTGGTACGAGTAATTCCTCTCGTCGTATATACGTGTCGCAGCAGTGCGATATATCGGTATATCGATTCGAAAGTTAGCTCGTGCAATCGAACGCAAATATGCGCGCAGTCGTTCTTGCTCCACACCATCAGCCTTGCAGCAGTGGTGGTGTCAAGCCAGCCCGCTAAGTACGCATGGAAGCAGTCGAACCTCACTTACGTGTTGAACTAGAGTTTGGCGAGCTTGAAGAGAGTTATCGAACCAGACCTTGAGGTACTTGCAGCTGTCAAAGTAAGCCCTGTCGTGCTCAGAAGTAGTCAAAATACTTCAGACGCGACCAGCCCGTACTCGACAACAGCTGCACCAGACAGTGGAATGCTCGACGGCACGCAATCTAAATGTACGGTTCGAGGTATACATACGTTTCAGGGCTCGCTCCGAAATACCAAAGCACAGTAGTAGCAGCAGCAGTAATAATTGTTGCTTGGGGTGCCAGCTCTGTAGTCGTTCCTATTGTGTATGACTGGTCATGTCTGCAGTGTTGGTCTTTTCGCAGTATACCTGGTAGTGTAGTAGTGGACTGTAGTAGTTGCAGCTCACAGCAACATCAGCTCCAGATATTATGTACTGATTCTGGCAGCTTTGTCCAGAAGCCCAGTGTGAAAACTTCACTTCGGGGTCCTCAGGCGTAGTCTCAATTGAGGCGTACCTCGTGACCCGCAGCCCTGGAGTAGTGCTATCGAGAATCGAGGCTCATAACCTAGTGAAAAGATGCTGACATGTGGCTGCAGTAGACCTCCCGGGTTACACAAGACAGTCTGATTAAAGGGACACCAGTTTAGTCCGCGTCAACTGACAGGTAGCATGAGCTTCGGCTCCGCAGAACTGGTGGGAGAAAGGAGTGACGTTCCAAGGCCAGTTGTGCTGAGTTCCAGTGGGCGTGAAGAGTAGTCGATGGAGAAATGAGAAGAGTGAGACAGTATGCTAGTAGCACACGTGTCTCATCTCGAACGAAGCAGAACGTGACGGCTTATAGCTGGAGCCTATGCTGGAAGTCAGGCTTGTAATGGAGGGAGGAACACCGAAGACGGACGCTGCCGTTAAGATCCCGGATACCAAAGCGTTCGACCTATAGGATAAGATGACATTTGTTCAAATTGCCTTCTCGCTCTTGGAGAGTGCGGCAAATGTGTCGTAGGAGCCGCAGTTAGACAGTATAAATGAGTCTTCGATGAGTTCTTGCTTGGATCCGTGGGTTCAATAAGCTTAATACCTTCATCGGGCGCGACGCAAGGGGCGTACGTAACGCGACATATGGGACGAGCAAAGAAGCGGCCACCCACACCCCCACACCTATACCCCTGAACTCAGCAGGAGCCCGGGGCCAGCATTGCTGCGCACCCGCCAAGATAGGTGGACTCGCAGAAGCACACACAGGTAGCTTCAAACAGAGCGATAATATGTGTTGGCATCCCAGCAGGTATTAATTTGGGATGCATGCCCACATATCAGTAGGAAACCCACGAGGATGTCCTAGGACGGCCCAGACGCCACAGACAGGACCTAAATAGGGGGGGGTTGATAATGTTCGGCTCGAGTATTAGAACGAAACGTAACAGAAGGATTTTGTAAGTGAACCGTGTGTGGGGCGCACCCTTGCCTCACATAAGAACTTGAGCCTGGCCCAAAATAAGAGCCTTGTAGGCGGTGTCGCGTGATGTAAACGAAAGTGGATTTATCCTGTCGGAGGAGCGTCTTGATATACAGTTGTTGGAGTGGCACAATAAGGAGAAACATTTCACGATGTGGCAACCCTACAGGTAGTCGTGCGTCAACGGAAAAGAAGCAACGTTGAAAACTGGGCCAGTGCAACTTGATTACCATATCCATCGCGCGATGCACGATCCAAGCGTCGATGGTGAAGTTGGGGCGTAGAAGTACGAGCGACATAGACATCCAAATTAGACACAGATGACCACGAGAGACCTGGCGTAGTTGATAATCATCACGAGTATATCAAACAGAGGCAAAATATGTATCGCGACAGCCCCACTCTAGGCTAGAGTTGTGAACTCTCACCTTTCCGAGAAGGAGCTATTGAGAGTAGAGATGTACAGCACTTGATGATACGTGTTCCACGCGGAGGCGCAAGATTTCGAGACGCGAGCTGCGGTAGTAGGGGTAGCATCTATTGTTTCTGAGGCTGGTCGGCTGAGAAGCTCCATAACCATAACCCATCCACCAATGAGAAACAATGCAAGCTACGTCCGACACGCAATCCCATGTCGTTAGGGATCTGACCAAGCGTATTGCGTAAAATGAACATCGGGTCTAACGATATCAGATAGCTCATGCTGCCCACCGTGGGATGGCAAACACAACGATGCTGTTAAGGTAGCCCGTTAGCTGAGGAGTATACAAACAGCCAGTGATAAATGCTTGGGCTGAAGAATTGTAACCTAAATTGCCAACCTCTACCACTGCACGCCTCCTGGATTTAGGAGCTCCGTCTTCGGGCTCAAACGTGCAATGCCAATACATGACGTAGCACGGCCCGCGGGGTGGAAGGGCAAGGCAAGGCGGCGTGTCTAGGTCCACGTCGACTTTTTGTTTTAAAATATGACGGCTGCGTCTTGGGGGGGCAGAACGGGCACTTGCTGTATTCGCTTTGATGGAGTTGCGGCTGCTCTTTACGAGGAAAGTTCAATCCTCCAGAGATAGGTGCGGAAGACGCGTGCTACGATGGAGGTAACAAATTTTGATTAAAAAATATTTCTGGCTGACGGGTCTCCTTAGCCCACTATCGGTCGAATTTCGTTAGTGTTGTTCAATTTTTTTGTTTTGTAGTACCTAAGCCATGGGAATTTTCGTCGTCTTAAGCTACTTCCCCCCCCCCCCTAAATTCCGTTTTTGGACGATTTTTACAGCACCTCAAGCGAGAAGCCTCAGAAAATTCAGGGTGCACCTCTACCGTGTGTGTGTGGGTGTTCTTCACATTAAACCTTCCTTTCCGTAGAACGAGTCGGAAGTATGGCAAATTGACGTACCATATTGGGCAGGACGAAATAATTTTGGCAAAAACGATCACTTCGTAACGGAGTACGTAGGAGTTCCGCCATGCAATGTTTGGCGTTTGGTGTACGTTTAGTCTGCCGGTTGGTTCGTGGTGGTGATTTTTTCTGCGGGGACATGTTTTACATCATTTGCGAGAGCTTCTGGAATCCCGCTCCAAACTGGTGCTACGGTAGGGGGGTCGCGTTTGAGTCCATTGTTTTCAGCAGATGAGAGCCCCTCCGGCGAGTAACCACCACATTTCTTCGCGTTATTTAAAGTCTTAACGCTTTACGTTTTCGAGATTTGCACCACCATGGTATGCTTGCTACTCTGCGACAACAACATATCCCTGCGACCAGTTATAAGTGAGGCACAGAGACACTTGCCCGAGTGAAGTAAACGAGGTAGTGAAAACCAGGCTACCCCCCCCCACTGTAGCACCAGTCTCCAACAAATGTGGATTCTTACAAGAGCGCCAGAGCAAGGGCGACGTCCCAGCGCTGGTTGCATTGCCAGCGGTTGAGATGACGTTCGTTGGCGGTGCTGCGAATACGAGGAAGTCTTGCCTCAATACCACTCTATTGTGATACTTCGTACCAGTATAATATAGTATAGGTAGAACGTGGACCGATTCTTTAAAAGGCTTTACCTAGGATTTAGTGTGGAATAGTACACCTCGTACGTAAGAGGGCGATCTAGAGCACCGCAAGCAACATGAACAGCGGGATGATCTCGTCCGGGCCACTGTCGAAGGCACTGCTTTGTTTCCGGACGAACGGTGGTCAATAAACAGCCGCGACGGTCGCCCATATTCAGTTTCACCAAGACGCATGCTACGATAGAGGTGCACCATGTTGTTTTCTGAGCTCCTCACTTAAGGAGCGTCATACCTCACCGAAAAAATGGTTTTTGAGGGAAATAAAAGTGCTGCCGGATGATAAATATCATGACCGAAGTACACTCTGAAACATGTTTCGTCACAAAAACGAAAGTCCGACGAATTTGGGTTAAGGAGCCCGATCGTTCAGAAAACGATTCAGCCAAAAAGTGCTACCTCTACCGTAGCACGCGTCCCAACGAAGAGGCGGTTTCTTCCAAAGGGCCAAAAACGGTCTCGGGCTTGGCGCTCGGCTGGGCTTCCATCAACCCCCCCCCCCCTATATTATATATTTATGGGTTGGGTTGGCGTCGCCTGGCGACGACGCTGTAAAACATGCCTCTCACTGCGTGAGCTAGACAACCAGGGTACCGTTTTTTTTCTTGTTTTTTTTTGCGGTTACCCAGGCTGGTGGTCGAGTTAGATCATTTGTGCGGGGTGGAGAACCTTTGCTCCGCACAAGGGGAATGATCGTATCACGTAGTGTGATATGGTAAGGCATTCATGAGGCAGATACATAGTGCTCCCATTGCTGTCTCAGGAAGTAGCCACACCAGACATCATTAAAGCTGTCCTCCACATGCAAGTCCGCCTGACAAGCGGTTCTTAGTAGGATGCAGCTCACCCTTCATGCGACTCGCCCAACACCTCACGGCGCTTCGCGCTTGGTGCTAGCAATGTCTGCCTGGTCGGTGAAAACCCGACATGCTCCGTCCCAGCATTGTAGGGATGCGAGGGTCTATGGTCATACGACTACGGCCATGCATGAAAATGAATTGCACCCCCCCTTGACTCATTGAAGCTGTCATCCGTATGCAAGTCTGCCTCACAAGCGGTTCTTAGCAGGATGCAGCTCACCCTTCATGCGACTCGCCCAGCACCTCACGGCGCATCGCGCTTGGTTCTAGCAATGTCTACATGGTCAGCGGAAACCCGACATGCTCCATCCCGGCTTTGTAGGGATGCGAGGGTCTATGGCCATACGACCATGGCCATGCATGAATATCGAGTACACCCCCCCCCCCTCGCTACCGTAATCAAGGAACACCCACAACGAACGAAAGGTTCGACGCAGATTTCAATAAGGGAATCAACGCGTGGGGCAGAGGCGAACGTAGATGCCTCAAAAAGGGAAGACAGTGGCGCAGAAGGGTTGCAGGGAGAGTTCACAAGGGGATGAGTAAATGCTTGTGTAGCTAAACTCGATAATAGAAAGGAAGCAGAGACAAAACAAGTAGTGCATGGATGTGTGAAGTACGGGGGAGAAGGAATGCTTACCGTGATGGTTAAGTTACTTAACTGGATACTGAAAACCAAGTACGCACCTGAGAGGCAAAGAGAAGGAGTAGCAACACACTTATTTCAGAAAGGAGACAAGGCTGACCCTGATAACTATAGAAGGATAACGCTACTAACCACTGTAGGCAAAGTATTCTGTGAGCTTGTGAACGATGGAATGAGAACAATGTTAGAGGAGGAAGAAAACAACAGCGAAGGGCAGCAGGGTTTAGGCTAAACCGTAGCTGTGTAGACCATGTGTACACATTCGGTACGATGGTCCAAGGTAGGAAAGACGCGAGGCAAGCAACGTACGATTATTTCTAGATGTACAGATGGTCTACGACACAGAATGGAAAAATGGGTCTTGGAAAAAGTTGTGGGAAATAGGGATCAGAGGGAAAATATGGAAAATAATGAAAAATATGACGGGATGTGCGCGAAGTGCTGTGATGCTGGACGGGGAAATATCGAACCATGCGGACATTTTACAAGGAGTTGCACAGGGATGTACGCTAGCACCTAACCTATTCAAGGTACGGTATATATTGATGACATGATAGTAGCAATCGAAGCAGCAAAGGGTCGCGGTGGGGGACGATAAGGTGTCGGGGTTGATGTTTGCGGATGATTTCGTGACCATATCACAAGCACCCGAAGGACTGCAGAAACGAATAGATAAGGCACTAGAGTACACTATGAAATGGAGAGTGACGGCGAACGTAAACACGTGCGCAGCAAATTGTATGTAACGAAGATAAGAAGTGCCCGGCAACTTTCAAGTGGGAGTGGGGAGAAGACGAGTTGCCGATCGCAGACCCGTATACGTACCTTGGCGTAGAGACGTTAAAATACTGCTCTTGGGATGCACAAATACCAAACATAATGGGGAAGGGTAAAACACACGTAAATATCAAAGCGATCCTAACAGAATCGCACCTCGACACTAGAATGAAGAGAAGTATCTAATCGAGTGTGATTGTGTCAAATCTAGAATATGCAGGGGAAGTATGGGAAGGGAACCCGAGGCTCGTAAAACAGCTGGAAACAGTTAATATGACAGCAGCTAAAAAGGTACTAGGATCTCAAGTACGGCGAGTACTACAATATTAACAGCAGAGCTGGGAATGTGCCCACGTAAGAAAAATAGAGACGAGCGGAAGTTGAAATGACAGTAGTATAAAAAAAACATATGCCTAATAAGAGGTTGTGAGCCATAGTTGATAAAGCTAGATGGGGAGCAAGAAACCAAAGGGTGAGCTGGAGTAAGGTGGGATAGCGTTGTCAAGAAAGTATGGAAGGATATAGGAGGGCACCAAAAAGAGATGCTAGCCATAGAAAAGTTTGGGGGGTACAAGGCACAAGTAAAATAAAGGATATAAAGAAGGGAAAGGCCAGCGCTAAGAAATAAGGTGGAAGGGGAGAAACGCTTCGAGATATACGGGGGGTTAAGATAAGATATAGGAATGAAAACGTGTTTGCACGGCCCAATCGACTTCGCGAAAACGCTGAAACTATGATTTCGTGTAGGGGACCTGGACCCGCCAGAAATAAGAAGGAGGTATACCAGTAGCCGGGAGGAGGAGGAAGTAGATGCACAGATGTGCCCTTGTGGCAAAGTAGTAGAGAGCGTAGAACTCACTTAGTGGAAGAATGTGAAATGCACAAGGAGGAACGAGATGTGTTAGAAAAATAAATGAAGAAAATAAACGAATGTGACATCGAGAAGTTTGGTACACCAGGTAGTAGCAAGAAAACTATCGCTATCTTAGGAGATAGATGATGGCCACAGGCGGGGAAACAGGACGGGGATAAGATTAGCAAAACATTTGTATGTTATTTGTGGAAACAACGTAATGAGCGCCCAACTGTTAGAGGCTTCTCTGTTAGGAGTAGGAACGGTGCTCCGTCTCGAAAGGGACGCGTTCTCAACGGTCAAAAACTGCCAAATGACTAAGGCGAGCAACAAACGGGAACCCCCCCCCCCCTCCCCCCGCTTCTGTTCGTTCGTGACTATTCGAGGGCTGTCTATTTTTTGTTTTACAACTGTGACGTTTAGTATATATCACGGCTTTGCCCCGCTCCCCCCTTCCAGCGTACCAGGAGGAACGGAATGTGTTAGAGGACGAGATGAGGAAAATAGACGAATGTGAGACGCGTGGTACGGGCACGGTAGAGGTAGCACTTTTTGGCTGAATCGTTTTCTGAACGATCGGGCTCCTTAACCCAAATTCGTCGGACGTTCATTTTTGTGAGGAAAAAATGCTTCAGAGTATACTTCGGTCATGAGATTTCTCATCCGGCAGCACTTTTGTTTTCCTCAAAAACCATTTTTTCGGTGAGGTATGGCGCTCCTTAAGTGAGGAGCTCAGACAAAAACATGGTGCACCTCTATCGTAGCATGCGTCGTGACATGGAGAAGAAATTCGGTTCACTGAAGTAGATAGTAGCGAGAAAACGATCTCTACCCTAGGAGATAGACGACGATCACAGGCGGCGAAACCGGAAGGGGGTAGCCATTCATTACATAGCAACATCGTTTCTATGTACTAAGGACCGTCCTTATCGAGCAAGTTTGTTACTCAAAAAGTTCCAGTATTTGTTTCAAAGAAAAACAAGAAAAACAGGAAAAAAAAACAGGAAACATTTCCAAAGTTCGGAAGTATAACAGAGGGGCAACATGTTTGGGAGGCTTCGCACTTCAATATTTGGAAAGCACAAAATGGAAAATATGGAAACACAAAAAAAATGCGCAAGAACAACACAGTGGAATTTTGGAAATTCATGGCTCCGGTAAGAATGGCCCTAATATTATGAAAAAAACGTACGTCCGTACGTAGTGATATTGAAAATGTTGGACGGGCATCTCTATTAGGAGTAGGAACGGTGCTCCGTCTCAAAAGGGATTCACGGTCAATGGTAAAATGGCCAAGCCAAGCATCAAGAGTGAGTATGTTTATGGTTATACGGCTACGGCCATGCACGACATGATGATTACACCCCCCCCCCCCCCCGCCTCCATGCGGGCCTCCGGGCTTACACAATGGCCAGACCAGGCGTTCTTGTATTTTTTTCCCCCCCCAATACATGATGACTTGAACTCCCAGCTATTAATAGTACCTACTGGCTTCCTCGACGAAGGTGCGAAGCTTTTGCTGTTGTAGTGGTCCCTCTATAGCGTCGGCGGGGTAGTGCCTGTTGGGCTGCCCTCTACAACAGTGCCTGTGAAATCGCTTGGCACATATGGGATTAACCAGTGTGCAGGGCAGTGTTCGAAGTAGGGCGGTTGCCGCTACAGAGTGCTGGTGGTATTGTTGGCTGGCGTATACCGCGGCCCGACGGTTTAGAGGGGCCCTTACTACTGCTGCAGTAGGCGGCGGGGCTACTTTTTTTCACCGTCGTAGCATTCCAGCAGTAGTAGTAGGTGTTATGTTTACTCTATTCCATTCGCGGTCTGGCAATACAGCGCTTGTTCCAATCATGCCAGCCACATATGTATACATATATCATATATATGATGCCGCGCTTGTTCCAAGCATGCCATACACATACGATAAAAAAAGGGAAGCTACTACGCACTGTAGAATCGAAGGACTCTTAAACCTGGAAGGTTCTGTGAATCAGACCTGAAGAATACTTGGCAACATATGATACCACAATAATCATGCAAAAATAGTGCAGCCCCCCGCTTGTGATTGATTCTACTGACTCGCATATTATTAGCCGACGGTGGTTCCTGTTATTAATCCTGCCATCCCTAACAATGTGTAGCATGAAAGGGCTGCAACGGTGACCACTCAAAAACACTCCAAAATAAGAAAACCACGGAATCAAAAACTTTTCACGACCTATTTTATTGTAGTTGCATTCTTACAATGCAATATATAAATCTACTGATGATCATGGCGTTTTTGCTGTAGGGGGTGCACTAAATCCACACATTATTTTGTTTCACCTTCGAGGGACACATTATTATAGGTCGTAGGTTGTTCGTGGTATGAGGGGGGTGGGTGTAATTAATTAATTTAGCGAAAAAAGGGAAAATAATATGCAAGACAAGGTCTCCGATGACAACAACCCTAGAGAATACAGGTGGGAATTCACTACGCGTAATACGGAGGAGACCATAGTAAAATAGTACCACATATTGTTAGTAAAAATTGGAAAATGTATACCTGGTAGTGTTATACGGATTACCCTGGGCTGGGTAATCGGTCGATATGTTACCCCTCCCCATAGCTCAGTAGGGGTGACACCTTCACGTGTGTCATAGCGTTACAATACATAGGTTGTTGTGTTCACCGTTGGTTCTATTTACTGTGTATGCTCCCCCGTAACTCCCACCCTCTACGAGCACAAGCAAACCATTTTTTTTATAAAAATTAGAAACAATAGCTGTGTGGTTTCCTTGGTTTCCGTGGTTTTCTGCTTTTTTTGGGAATTTTATGAGTGATCAACGCTGAAGATCATGCTGCACATTGTCGGATGGCAAATACAATAATAATAGCTGTGAGATCAGGGTTTTCGTCGGATATATATGAATACTTCCTCATTTTGGCGGACCCCCCTCCGGCAATAATACATGTTTTTTGGGGGGGGAAAGCGCTACGCATAGACCCATGTTGTATTAATAAAATGACTCCGGGCTACGTAAATAATGTAGATTGATTAAGAGGGAGAGTACGGCGGGCAGGGATGTATGAAATAAATCAATTCATGATTTTACATGAGCTACCATTATGTAGATCCATTGATCCTGGCAAAAGAGGGGCAGAGGCGATAAAGAATGCGATAAAGAATGCGCGTCTTTAATGACCCGGAGGCATCGGCCGAATATAGCAGTGCCATTTTCGGCCAAATATTTGCCGCGGGCCCTGACCGTCGAGGGCTGTTTGTGGCCTCTGCCCTCGTCCGCCCCTCTCTATGGATGCCGCAGTAGTACAGTTGTAGCGACCTATACTTTCCTAAGATAGAGAATGTGAGGATGATGGAATCATCGCTTGGCACAGATTGATGGGATTCACGAGTGTGGCAGTGTGCGCGGAGTAGTGCAGTACAGGACACCTACTATTAATAAGAAACGGGCTGATAAGAAAGCCAGGCTGAGATTTAGAGGAAAATAAGAAATTTGGGAGTCGTTGTCTTGAATTTAGTGTAGAAACCACCCTATTTCGAATAAGAAACCCAGCCTGGGACGCATGCGACGATAATAATAGAGGTAAGGCGCATACATCCAATCCGTAGTATACATGAACATACTGCTTATCAGGCAGACTGCAAGTACTCGATCGCATAAGAGGTGCACCATGTTTTTGCCTCCTAAGGGTGGTCACTTAAGGAGCGTCATACCTCACCCCAAAAAAATGATTTACTACAGTAAGTAGGAGGAAAATAAAAGGGCTGCCGGATGAGAAATCTCATGACCGAACTATACTCTGAAACATTATATTTGTCACAAAAATGAAAAGTCCGACGAATTTGGGTTAAGGAGCCCGATCGTTCAGAAAACGATTCAGCCAAAATAAGGTATACCTCTACCGTAGCGCGCGTCCTGGACCAGATTTCCTGTTTCCATTACAGTAGGTGTCCTGTGCTGTAGTGCCGGTTACCGCTACGAGTAGTGACGGTATTGTTGGTTGGCGCATAATATTAATAGCACAATATGTTGAAGTAGATTGGCTTGTGACTGGCGTATGATGCCAGATAGAGGCCAAGTGCCGAACCGCGGTTAGGCTGGTTCTGTGATATGATGAGAGCTCAGCTCTGTAGAAGAAGATGGTGTTACTGGTGACCCGAGTTCCAGATTTTGATGTGATATTATTGATGCTCTGCTCAGGAAGAGAGGCAGATGATGAGAGTGATCGGCAGGGCGTGGTGGTGCCTTGTGGATCGATACATCCCGTTGAGCTACAAAGCAAGACCCCGAGCTACAAGCAAGACCCCGAGAACAAACAGAAACAAAAGTCATCTACATGCTGCTATATACGACGTTTGTACTCGTGGGGTTGTGGGACCCTGATTGTCAGTAAGACTTTCCCGAGGATGAAACTCTCATTTCCTGTTGATGAAACCGTCACTTTCTACGAACCGACTTCGTACTTGTATATACGACCAACGACACAATACGTGCGAGTATGTGCTTGTATTCATATTATACGTACGTACATAGATATGTGTACGACTACTACTACTGCTGCTGTAGAGCGCATATACTGCTGCTACTACTTACTACTGCTGTCACGGCCTACTATAGATACCTATGATACGTACAGTACTTACAGTACGTGGCGGCACGTAGTGTCGACGTAATTGAACTGAGTTGCCCCTGGCATCCTACGTTTGTTACTGCTGTGTCATACTGTCGGCTACTTACTTACGTAATACGTACCAGCTACTATGTTATCTCTGTACTCAGCTATGTTACCTTAGCAGCGACATTGTCCTTCTACTGTTGCTGTTGTGGAGAAGTACAAATCACTGACACAATAGAGGGACCAGACTGACTGGTGCTATACGGTGAATGGGGGGGAGGTATGATGCCATTATTTTTATTTCCGGGTTTTAGGCCACTTGGGCGAATGGCTTCGTACCTCACCCGAAGTTGGACTTTAAATGATTTGTTGGCACGGTGTGGCCCATATCGGATGCATACATATATATCGTAAAAAACCCCCAGAAAACATAAAAAAAAAAGCCTACG
Source organism: Saccharina japonica (assembly GCA_008828725.1). Lineage (NCBI taxonomy): Eukaryota > Phaeophyceae > Laminariales > Laminariaceae > Saccharina > Saccharina japonica. The sequence goes on from MEHQ01001873.1 coordinate 155,668, forward strand.
TAAGACTGAATAATCCATTGAGGTAGTATTAATAGTATACTGTAGTTCCGCAAGAGAGTGTGGGTGTGGCTCTGTGGATGGCTGAAACAAATTGAATGGACCTAAAAGTGGCTTCTTTGCTGCAGCGTTGGTCACCAGTATCACTCTGACCCGGAATGTAAGAAACGTTTGTATATTCACATCCAATCGAAAGTATCCTTGTATTTCGTATCAACGAAGCTAACTGTTGCGCTAGCTTATAGTTTATTGGCTATGATACACCATTGGCAATGGGTTGTGTTCTCTACTACTATGTACGAATACCTTCCCCCAGCCTAGACACCAAATATACTCCACCAGCCCTCTGTAGGCAGTCGCCCCGGTGGTTCAGCAGATAACCACGAAGCCTGTTGAGTTGGAAGTCGAGGGTTCGAGTCTCCGCATGGAGACTTTTATTCTCGAATGACACCAACTAACTGTCGAGAGCGCACATCCTAGCGTGGGTAAGCACAATTCGACGAGAGTTGACGAGGGAAGAAAGTACTAAAATATTCTAGCGATAAAAATGCAAGGCACGTGCCGTAGTGGGGAGGGGGGAGAAGAGCCTACTCGATGACCCCGGATCTGAGTTACTGCTGCTGTAGAGGGAGAGAGAACAGGAGGGCGAAGATAACAAAATGGGATGGTAAAAAAACAAGAAAAAAAGGCAGTCCAGGACGTGGAGCTGCGTTCCAAATTTTTCCTATTATTAATAATAATTTGTGTTGCCCGTTCTATGATACCTGGCACAACATTACTGTTCTCATACGTATTGTGTGTGCAGAACAATATGTATGTGCACACGAATAGTTAACTCCTCGTCAGCAGGCAATCATTCGTTGCTGCTGATGTCATGTTTTATGTCATGTGCCGGTACATACCTGACATATGTGCTACGGCCGATTGATGTAATTAATGTTCTCCCATGACACCATGGACATGTTTATAGCGCCATTTATCCCCCGCCAAACTAAAAGGAACCAACCGCTGTGTGCCTGGCATGGACAAAACTTGTACTACACCATTAATATAACCCTACGTACGTACGGGTAGTACACGGAGAGGTAATCGCGTATAAATATGTATGTATGCCCTCCTCCCTGGTAGTTCCCTACTACGACGATTAATACTACTACTGTTGTTGGCATTGACCGGTGACCCTCGAAGGATTCCCGGGGAGTTGCTTCTTAGTTAGGCTATATTGCTATTTTTCTGCGTAGTTATGTATGTTTATACCCCGTGCGTTCTTCAGTGTTCGGCATCGTCTATATTTTGTGTTTTCTTCACATCAAGAGAGACGTAGTGTGGCACGACAATAAATAATAGAGGTGGCACTTTTTGGCTGAAATTAATTCTGAAGGAAGCGGGGCTCCTTAACCCTTCTAGGACTGGAGTCCCGTTTGGGGGACAAATTACTTAGAATTAGAGTGGTCTGTCCCCCAAATGGGACTGCAGTCCTAAAAGGGTTAACCCGAAATCGTCGGAATTTCATTATTCTTATAAATAGCTAATTAATACACTAGTGTTGCAATATGTTTCATTTTATACTCAGTTAGCCCATGGGATTGTTCGGCTTATTAGAGACACGTTTATTTTGCCTAGAAATCAGTGTTTAGTTGCTGTTATTTTTACGGAGGAGCATAGTAAATAGGACCTACGGTACAAACAAAAACCTATATATTTACCATTTTTTACTAACAATATTTGGTCCTATTTACTAGTGTTTACTATGCCCCCCCGTAACAGCAGCATAGAGCTCCTCAAGTGACGGGGGGTCTCAGAAAAAAAAAACAATAAATAAATGGTGCACCTCTACCGTAGCATGTGCGTCTTATTAATTAAGGTCTTGACCCTTATAGGACTGGAGTCCCGTTTTGGGGACAAATTACTAAGAATTTGAGTGGTTTGTCCCCAAAACGGGACTGCAGTCCTAAAAGGGTTGAAACGTGATTCCTACCCGTCGACAGCTACCTATAGATATATCATTCCAGCTCCTCCTCCGTGGTCCACAAGCTACGAGACACCCAGATTCAAGCGCAAACAATGCATGCAGTAAGGAGATTAGACGACGGAAGGTTGCAAAATATGATGTACCAATACTTCGTATTGCCATGAATAATATATAAAACTTACTGTACACATACTATGAATATGGTATAAAACTTACTGTACACATAATGTGAATAGTATATAAAACTTACTGTAACCACGAAGCCTGTAAGCGTCAAGAAAGCGAGTTCGAGCCCCGCCGAGTGCATGCTCTTCGGCACTTTTTCTCGCAAAAACAAAATCTTGACTAGCAGAAAGCGCGAGAGCGTGAGCTAGCAAAATTCGATGAAATTCGACGAGCGTTGGGAAGGCTGAACCCTCTGCGCGATAAAAATGAAAGGCAAGAACCGTAGTGGGGGAGGAGGGAGAGGAGCCTACTTTGTGACCCCGGATCTGAGTTACGACTAGGGAGGGAGAGACGGAAGTGCGAAGATAATAAATGGGATAGAAAAAAACAAAAACAAAAAAAACTGTACACAAAATATGAATACATGATGACTGCTGTCTCTATGTTCCGGGGACGAGCAGCCAAAAAACGTTCAGCAGGTGTATCGATAATAAATAAATAGTTTACTTTGTGCGACGCGGCGGCTATTTTACAATGTTATTATCGTTACGTTTCATAAATATTAACAAATAAATAATGAAATACGAACAAGAGAGTAACACAACATTCGCTCGTTGTCACACGCATCATCATCTTCTGATCAGCCGTTCGTTGGCGTATTATTATAGTCAACGATCCGAGCTATCCAAACAAAAAGTTCGAGATCTCGAGAGCGGGCAATCTGTGACTGCAGCCGGAACACCGAATCCCGATGCCACTCCCCTCCATTCCATTCTTTTTCTCCTCGCTAGCCGGCTCGCTCGCTCACGCTCAACACTATCCACAGCTACTCGACACCCCACCCACCTGTGTCATAACCACAATCTACTACTACTGTACTACCTGGTACTACTGCTAAAAAAGCCCTCCTTCTGCAGCATCACCTTTCTGCTAAGAAGGCAAACCCATGGAGCAACAGCAACTACTCGAGGTGATTCATGCGTGTTCAATTTGGATTGTATGTACACTCGTACAGATAGCCTATACGAAGTGCTAAACTCGACAACAAACAACAGCATTATTACTACATTTAGTAGATGCTCATCGTCTACGGTAAATAGTAAAGTAACCCACGGGCAGAGAGCGACCCAAGGGCCACGGGCCAAGGGCGCATGCGGTGGGTTTTACTGCACCTAGCGATGCGTGAAAGCTCCGCGCTTGTGGCGAGGACTTTCGTAAGATGGCGCATCCTGTTGTCGTGTATCGCAGAGCAGAGGCGGATACAAGTGTCCAGGGAACATACGCATGCTTTTAGATATGGTCGCCTCTTGTGCATCTCGCAGCGCAACAGCAGCAGCGATAATAGCAGCAGCAGCAGCAGCAGCAGCAATAGCAGCAGCAATAGCAGCAGCAGCAGCAGCAGCGGTAGCCGCGAGCAGCCCCCCCCCCCGCCCCGTATCGTCGCTTGCTGGTTACGGTTCGAGAAACAAAAAAAAACGCGCGCGGCTAACCCCCCCTCCTCCGGGCGTAAACCGTTCCACCGCGTACGTTCTCGGTGTTTTCCTCGCCCACCATTCGACGCTGCTGTGCGCAGGGAGATCCGTACAACAGGTACCTATTCGTACGTGACCCGCAGTCCTTGCCCTCCTCTACTCCACTTCCTCGCCAACACGCGCAGGTCTTCGAAAGGAAGTGGGACTTGGGTCTGGTGTTCGAGGCCCAGCTTCACGATGGCGGTGGTAGCTCGGCGGGCGCATCGGGAGGCGGCCCGAAGTGGCTGTCCTACGACATGTTCAGGGGCGTGGTCGGGGAGCTCATCGGCACCATGCTGTTTCTCTTCAACGGTGAGAGCTGAAGAGAGAGGGGGAGAGGGAGAGGGAGGGGGGGGGGGGAGAGAGAGAGAGAGAGAGAGAGAGAGAGAGAGAGAGAGAGAGAGAGAGAGAGAGAGAGAGAGAGAGAGAGAGAGAGAGAGAGAGAGAGAGAGAGAGAGAGATCGAACGCACGAGCGATCAAACGACTCGAGAACGCATCCTTGTAATGTAAACCTCTCATCATCAAGACGCATTGAAGCAAAGAATAAAAAGCAGTTAACGCCACATCAACAGGTAGGTATTGAAGCAAACACATACATATACATATATATATATATGAAACAAAAACTGCGCGCATGATGACATACTGGTACATGATGAGCACACGCGTTGGCTCTTGAAGCAAAATCCTTTTTTTTTTTTTTGGTCTGCGCAGCGCCGTACAGCAATTGACGCGAGCCCGACATAAAAAAAAAGTACATCATATTATGGTATAATATTAATATTAATAGTAGAGATATCAAACTAGTTCGGGAGGGGTGCTAGTGAAATTAATCACAACCCCCAAGACGGGGAGCCAAAGCCCATGTATTTCCACTACTACGTACTCTGTTTAGGCCCCACCATGTTTTAGGTCTCATTGCCATGTCCCCTCGCAGTATATAGTAGCGACCGACCAAACGAACTGAGAACCAACGAATAGAAGAACAACCTTTTTTTGTAGTTGCTGCAGCAGTAGTAGTACTATTAATACTATACTACTATTAATACTGTAGTTTCATCTATTGCGGGGGGGCATAGTAAATAGGACCTAGGATATATACAAAAACCTATATATTTACGATTGTTTACGAACAATATTTGGTCCTATTTACTATGCCCCCCCCGCACTAGACGCGAGATATGGCAAGGGTACCTACCGCCTTGCATTGTATATATTCGCGCGGTTTTCTCTCCTACGACGACGGCGGTGGTGATGGTATAGTACTGCCGCGGTAGAGGTCCGGCCTTACCGCTATAGGCCTCCTCGCTGCCTGGACCCTTACACCCCCTCGTCCGGCGAGACAGACAGACAGGCCTTGGGAGCAAACAATGGGAAGGAAGAAGCTAATGGACCCGGGACACCACCCCATGCGCTATATATTCACATCATATATATACACGTATATTGTACTGCTGTATGCATATATTAAAAGGAGCTGATTTGATGTTGTTGTATGTAAGAAGGAAGTGGAATGTTTGTGAATAGAGATCTGTCTTATTTTTTTTCTTATCGTTATGTGGTTTTTGTTCTTTCGGAGTGCTCAGTGGTCCCCGACGTCGGAGCTCATCACGCTGCACAATAATACCGTTGTTGAGGATAGGGAGTAGGATATACTAGTATTAATTGCGTACGGACTCTGCGACTGGCTGTTGTAATGACTTAGGCTACTACTACTACTACTACTACTACTACTACTACTACTACTACTACTACTACTACTACTACTACTACTACTACTACTACTACTACTACTACTACTACTACTACTACTACTACTACTACTACTACTACTACTACTGCTACTACTGCTACTACTGCACTGCTACTACTGCTACTACTGCTACTACTACTACTACTACTACTACTACTTACCACTACTACTACGACTACTACTACGACTACTACTACTACTACTACTACTGCTGCTGCTGTTGTAGTAGTATGTAGGACCTAGGTGTGAATTTTCATTCATTTTTATACGGTTTAGGAGACGGTGAGAAAACCACGCATCGTCCAAGCATCGTCACATAAAAAATGCATGTTGTTTATTTGGAACAATTTTAATAGGTCTCCTGACAGTTGAAGAGGGAGCCCCTGCCAGCAGGAAGGAAGCGTTTTTGGCATTTTTGGGTTATAAAAACGTCACACCTACAGCAGTATATATTTATATATTATGTACCACTCTGTCCCGAAATATAAGCACACTTTATGCATTACTATTCAATAAAAACGGTGCTTATATTTCGGGACAGAGTGGTATATACGATCAATAACAAAGAAGGCACAACAGACTGTCTGTGATATTTATTTACTACAGAAAAAAAGTAAACTTGGAGATTCGTTGTACTGATTTTAGCATAGAACGCATCCATTCCCTGTAACACAACAAGCAATCCACAGCCTGAGCTGAGTCAGCTTTCCTGTTGTGCTTATTGTTCATGCAGGTGTCAGGTACCACTCCACTGCTGTCGCCCAGCTCTTGCCTCGTGGCAACTGCTTCTTCTATCTTATTGGTTCGAAGTATATGCCAATCGTGCCATCCGGCACCGGTGTATTAACAGCGTGAGCTTCAACGTTGATCACTCATAAGCATTCCGAAAGAAAAAGGAAGACCACGGAAACAAAAAAAGGAGCCCTACGTACGCACAAAGTCTTAACTCTCCCTTCTGTATACATACCTGCTTCCCGCTCGACAAGGTATATTGTTCTATCTGCTCCATTTATATATAGTTGGTGTTCCTGTGTGGTTCTTCCCTTTCACTCTCCCATCTCCACACAGCGTCGTTTAAAAATACCAATAGTGTGTGTGTTCTTCACATTAAACCTTCCTTTCTACCCGTCGACATCCAGCACACCCAGTGTCCGTGCCGATTCTTCATCCTCAAAAGGTACCAGTTCTGTGGTCACAAAACTACGACACAGAGATACTACACTCAGTGTAAGCAGAGCAGACAATGCAACGCCACATACGACAGGCAAGACCTACCCTGCTAGCAATCCAGGTGCATGCAAGAGAAAAAAAGAGAAAAAGAAAAAAGCGAAAAGAAAAAATAATAAAAGTAAATATACTGAAGCAAATCAACAATCAAGCAACCAAATAAAAAGCATGACAAAAAAAGAAAGAAAGTGTCGTGCTTCTCCCAGAGGAGATGCGACCTCCAATAAAAAAAACCAAATGAAATGAAAGAAAATGAAATGGGCCGAAACAGCGCCAACAGAGCAAGACTGAGAACGACAGGATAGGACAGCCAGCAGGAGCACACCAAAGGCCAGCCGAGGCAGGTTTGTGCCCGTAGTACAGGCAGGTTCTACCAGCTAGTCGGTCTGGCACCTACTCTGTTTGCCGTCTCTTTCCTGCTTTCGTCCGTCCTGGTTTCCCTATGACCCCCCCCACCCTCCGTCTCCCTTCCCTTGGGCGCCACCCATACAACGGGTACGTGGCACTTCCAACTCAATTCCGTTTCGTTCTCGTGCAACACACGAGAGTCCCGGAAAGAGAACGGGGAATGATAGTGGTATCATATGAAGGACCATACATGTTAGAAACGCTTTGGGATCAATAACAATACAGTCCAGGATACCTAATAAGAAACAGGTTAACAAGGGAACCAGGCTGAAATTTGGAGGAAAATAAGAAATTCGGGAGTCGTTATCTTGAAATTAGTGTAGAAAGAAAGCACCCTCTCTAACAAAAGTAAGAAATACAGCCTGCACCAGATTTCCTGTTTCTTATTAGGTGTCCCGTACTGTAATAAAAAATGCTGTGCTTCTTCTGTGGTTTGATTATTTCGGGGTATTGCGTAGCGGTTATTTTTGCTTTGGGTGTTCTCTGTCTCAATCAATGCTGTGACCAAAGAAGTTTGTATCTCTCTAATGATAGGATTAAGAACCAGGACAGACACCGAGTGTACTGATGGAATTTGACTATTACAGAGGACCCTAGTAAATAGGACCTACCTTGTACACAAAATCCTATACATTTAACAATTTTTACTAGCATTATTTGGTCCTATTTACTATGGTCCTCCGTAATATTAATAGAAAGGACCGTTTAATGTGACGACAACACACATAATGTACGGTAGCGAGGGATACTTTCTGCGGTGAGTGTGGTAGTACACTATTATAACCGAGAAAAAAGGGGCTGCGTGTGTACCAGTACAGTACAAGACACCTAATAATAAGAAACAGGCCAATAAGAAAGCCAGGATGAGGTTTTAAAGGGAAGCAAGACATTCGGGAGCCGTTATCTTGAAATTAGTGTAGAAAGCACCCCCTCTCTCGAATAAGAAAGAAATCCAGCCTGGACCAGCTTTCCCGCTTCTTATTGGGTGTCTGTACTGACGCGTGCTGCGGTAGAGGTAGCACGTTTGGGCTGAATCGTTTTCTGAACGATCTGGCTCCTTAACCGAAATTCACCGCACTTTCATATTTGTGACGAATAATATTTCAGAGTATACTTCGATCATGAGATTTTTGCATCCGGCCGCACTTTTATTTTCCTCCAAAATCATTTTTTTCGGTGAGGTATGACGCTCCTTAAGCGAGAAGCTCAGAAAAAACATGGTGCACCTCTATCGTAGCAGGCGTCTACTGTATGCCCAAAAACACGAAGACTACCGGTTTGTTGGTAATGATATGAATATTCCAAGGTTTTCCTATTACGGGAGACTATAGTAAACACTAGTAAATAGGACCGAATATTGTTAGTAAAAATAGTAAAATGTATAGTTTTTTGTGTGTACCGTAGGTCCTGTTTACTACATTAGCCCACCCCACAATAATATTTTCGGACGTCCAACGTGGTCGTGCGGTTTTGTACGATTCTCGCGCTTTTGACTGACTGTTGTTGCGGTCGAGAGCGGGGCAGGGATTATATATAACCCCGTCGGGACCCCGGGATATCGGTAACAAAAACAAACGCTAACTCTGGCGTCAGTAATCGCGTCTGTCTGTCTACGAGCGGTGTGACCGCCCTGCCGGTAGTATGATACGGGTAGGATCACATACATACATGTCGAGCTCGTCGTGCCGTATGTATGCACGCGTAGTACATGTATACGACTCCTTGTTATGTGCCGTAAATTGGACCCCAAATTGTTATTATGTGCCACACCATCATCATCATCATCATCATGCACTGAGCGTAGTTTCTCTGTGTCGTAGTTTTGTGACCACATAATAACTGGTACCTTTTTAGGATGAAGAATCGGCACGGACACTGCTGGGTGTGCTGGATGTCGACGGGTAGAAAGGAAGGTTTAATGTGAAGAGCACACACACACATACACACACAGCTACGAAGCGACCGTCCCTTGTGCTGCGATCGTCATCTACTACTGCTACTACTACTCTTGTTATCTTCTTGTTGGTTTCTTTCATCGATTTTCCCTTCCGCAGTCCCGAGAGGGTCCGTTGTACGTACGTAGTAAGCGGGGGGACTTCAACTTCCTGTCGTTGTTATTTTGTGAATCGTGTGCGAAGCGCGAAGAGGCACATTCCGGGATCCATTCATTGCTTTTTGTGACCGTTTAATGTTTGCCTTGTTTCGACAAGGGGTACTTCTCTACTACTACTGCTATTAATAGTACGGGGGGCCACAAGTAGTAAATAGAACCTACGGTATAGACAAAAACCTATACATTTAATTGTTTTTACCAACAATATTTGGTCCAATTTACTATGCCCCCCCTCAGTAATCATTTTACATGATGGGAGTATTACAACCAGCCCCCTGGGCAGGTATATAACACCCCTCTACACTCTGATGTACAGTAAGCATAAAATGTTTGCTATGTTATCGTGCCACAGCAGTACGGTTCCTGGTATGATTTATCCTGTATATCTATGGTGATAGGGGGGCGTGAAATATGACCGTTTCTCGCAAATATTGTTTTTTGTTTACTGTTGTAGGAGATGGAGATGCACACACACAGAAGAGAAGGGGTTCAATCAACGTGTATGCATACTGCAACCGCAAAAGGGAATGGAAACCCCTCGGTTATATAAGAACCGGAAATGAACGAAATGTATGGAAACTGCTCGCCAAAACCGGCGCCTTGGATACTTGCAAGGCGTTAAAATAGGGGGCGCATGGCTACCCCCCCCCCCCCGTATCTTCCTTTGACGGACTCAAACAAAAAACATATATATGCCCTGCACATTGTCGGAAGGCAAATAATATAAAAATATATATATATACCAGTCAGCAGCAGCCAGTCAGTGCTGGTATACCGTGTGCCCTGGAAGGCACGGGCTCGGCTACGCCAATCAATGCATCTACGTTCGTTCGCTTGCTTGCATCGTCGCGCATACAGCTGTACAAGCAGCGGCAGCAGCAACGATGGTACATCGATGGATCACGTAAACGGGTTGTCGGAGTACTTCGACACCACCAGTAATAATACTTCTTCTGCCATCATTAATTGCGCTTGTTTCTTGGATCAAAGAAGCTTGGTAACTGCTATCTTCTCAGTTTGTAAACTTTTTGAGTAGGTACCAGTAAGTAATAGTTATGACGGGAATATGACCTAATAATAATGTTGATAAAAATAGGGAAACCTGTTGGTGTTGTAGGTTTTTGTCTGTAACGTACGTCCTGGTTACTATGGTCCCCCGTTATAGTCTCAGCAGTACAGAGTGCTCCGAGCAACCAGGCATTTCGTACAATACTACAGTAAAATTGCGCGATGTGGAAAGGAAGCATTGTTTGTCAATCATATACACCACTCTGTACATATAGATAAGCACCGCCGTTTTGATGAAATATTAATACGAATACAAAATGTACCTACGAGTATATTAAGGGACAAATTACAAAATATTGGTATTAAAATTTCGTAAACATATACCATAATAGGTTTTAGTCTTTTCCATCATTGGTCCTATTTACTATGGTCCCCCGTACCATTTTTTTTCATTCTGAGGCAAAATTTTGTCACTGGGACCGGTTGAGCTCCTCGAGTGAGCAACTATACCGGCTATATCGTATGTCTTACCGGCAAGCATTACTGAGTGCTACAGGTTGTTAGCGCATCGTCATAATAGTGGCGTTGGTCCCGAGGGTTTTGCGCGAAATAACAAGCAAGCTTGTTCGAAATCAGTCATTTTTCCGGCGATACATTGATTGAGCTCCCCTCAGCTAACAAGCCACCATCCCTCCCTGCCATGGCACTACCCTCACAAATACCAGTATGTCCCATAATATAAGGACATATGGAACAAAATATGAATGTACAAGCGGTGCTTATATTATGAGACGGAAAGTAGTAAGTAAGGGAGTTAACTTTCGTTGAATATAGAATGGTTTCAGGTTTTTGTTTTTTGGTTCCCCTTGCTTTTTTTTTGTTTTTTGTTTTTTGCTGGGGGGAATGCTTCTTGAGTGGTCTCGGGAGTTGTGTTCACGCTCATCATGCTGCACACTGGCGGATGGCAACCATCACACTTCTACAGTATTATGAGGGATCATAGTAAATAGGACCAAATATTACTATTACGGGGTGGGCTAATGTAGTAAATAGGACCTGCGGCACACACTAAAACCTACATATTTATCTATTTTTTCTAACAAAATTTGGTCCTGTTTACTATGGTCCTCCGTAATTGTAAAAAGTGATAAATATATAGGTGTTTGTGTGTGCCATAAGTCCTATTTACTATGATCCCCCATAATAGTAATTTTTTTAAGATAATATATCATCCGACCACTGCAATAGTAGGTTTATTTTTCGTTTGCCTTCCGTGCGGCATCGAGAACAACTGCTGCTTGCTGCTGCTGCTTGTGATCGCATTCAAGACTGCTTTTTGATCGCGCCACTCCAATCGCTGCTGTCTATAGGTAGGGCGTAGGGGGTAGACGTTTGTTGCTTGCCTTAGTCGCTTGACCAAAATAACCACGCCTCCCTTCGGAGGCGAAGGGGGGTGTTCTCATTAGTCACATAAATGCCAGGCATGGCCGTAGTCGTATGCCCATCATAGACCTTCGCATCTCTACAAAGCCGGGACGGAGCACGTTTTGGTTTTCACCAACCAGGCTTCCTCGAGCGCTGTGGCAAAAAATTGCGTTGCAGAGCGTTGCATGCAGGAGGAGGGGCAAGGACTGCTACTACTACTGTCATCCCTTCCTTGTCTCAGCATCAATCATCCTCGCATCATACATACGGCAAAGAAAGGACGACACAACAACGACTAGCCGGCGGCAGATCAGACATAATAATACATATATACACTATTAATAAAAAAAACAAACACACCGGTATATATGCATATATATATGTAATGCGCCACACGCAAGAAAATGCACCTCCCTCCCACAGAAAACTTTCCAAGCCGATTTTATCTCAACGACTGTCGACAGGGAAAGAGAGTGTAGTATTAATAGTAGTCGCCGGGCGATCGATGCGTCTATCGACAGATAGATACATACGTAGATACATATGTAGATAGATGCTGACCGGCGAGATATTTATTTCCCAAAACCACTATTAACATGTCCACACACATATATATATACATGATCGTTGTTGTGATGGTATTTAACACCCGCCTTGTTGTTGTTGTTTTTCTTTTGTCCATCCCATTTATTATCTTCGCACTTCCGCCTCTCTCCCTCCCTAGTCGTAACTCGGATCCGGGGTCACAAAGTAGGCTCCTCTCCCCCCTCCCCCACTACGGTTCTTGCCTTGCATTTTTATCGCGAGAAGATTTCAGCACTTTCTTCCCTCGTCAACTCTCGTCGAATTTTGCTTACCCACGTTATAATATGCGCTCTCGACAGACGGTGTCATTTGAGAATAAAAACCTCCATGGGGAGAATCGAACCCTCGACATCCGGGCCTACAGGCTCCGTGGCTACCAGTTAGACCACCGGGGCGACCGGCTGGTTTAGAGAACATCGACTCGGAGATTCGTCTCATGGGCGGTGGCATCTTGGTTGGGCGTTATGCCACACGTATCATACCATATACCACCAACCAGTAGATACAGAGTGTTGTAGTAGAGGGCGAATGTATGTCGTCAGGCCGTCAGGCCAGTAAAACATTTCTGCGAGGGTTGGGAGCGTCGAACATCATCTGGCCACACCGAACCCTGCGCCGCCGCATACAGCAGTAGCTCCCGCGTGGAACGTTTCGGTGATAATTGCGCAGTTGGACGCAGAATGCCTGACAGCTGACAGGTCCCTGCGAGGGTTGGGAGTGTCGACTGCCCACGCCGAAAACCCAGCTGCCGCCCACAGGTTAGGAGTATCTCCGCTTGGAACGATTCGGCGATGGTTGTTGTTGCAGTTCGACACAGAACGCCAGACGGGTTCCTATTACTATCAATATTGGACTACTATTAATATTAATAGATGTATTTGTACTCAGCTCACTCGTATTATAGTAAACGAGGTAAACATAAAACGTGCGTATTGATGATGGCGATGCACACACACATACTGACTGGTAGACGACAATATAAATTGTACCCTCTACCGTCGTACGTAGCGGGCGTCTGAAATAATAAATAATAATACCTGGTATTAATATTAATAGTAGAAAAGACTACATGGAAAGGGTACGAATAATATGTAGGTTTAAGGAGCTCTCTGACCTCACCTAAAACTGATGTTCGAGCAAAATAAAAGTGCTACAGTATATACCCGATGAACAGTCACACGGCCTAAGTATACAATGAACAGTATTGCAACACAACAAGAATGGTGAAAGTCCGACGATTTTGTGGGTTAGGGCCCGTATTAGCGAATATAAAATAAATTCAATTTGGAAAAAATAAAAATCAAATCCGCTTTTCATTGGTCAACACACGCACCAACACCAAAGATTAGGATCTTGGGGTATATATAATCTTTGGTGCTGGTGCGTGTGTCGACCAATGAAAAGCGAATTTGAATTTTATTTTTCCCAAATTGAATTTATTTTATACCCGTTAATATGGGCCCTTAAGGAGCCTTCAGTAGACCATTCAGAACACATTTCAGCCGAAAAAGTTTCACCTCTATCATCATCGTAGCACTTACTTACTTATTATCTTCATTTATCTGCCTTCCGACAATGCGCACAGACAGGGCCTTATTCATTTGGGATCGTATATACGAAAGCTGACAAAAATGTTTTTGTCGAATACCACCAATCAATCCAATCCAACCCAATCCAATCCGATCAACTCTCCTTTCCTGCGTATACTCAATTGAGTGCACGCGCGCACTACTATGTACGAGGATACCAACTTTTACCACAGTTGTTATACCTCCTCTCCTGCTATATACGAGTATATGATGTCAGCATTGATTGGTTTTCACAGCTGTCTCTATTTCTTTAGGGTACTTTTGTTTTTATAGGGTAAGCTTAGCCGCATTCGGCTTTGCGATAATATATATACACGGTATATAATATATATATATACACCGCCGCCGGTCATGGAATTGTTTGCTACGCCAAGCCTTGAACAAAAACCTAGCTATCTATGTTCCAGTGTGCGTGTGTGTGTCGCGGCTAGCCTTATTACTCGTACATATAATAAAACATGTAAAACAATTACTTGATTGAGCTACGTACAGTACGATTAAATAGTGTTGAATAATAATTTTTTTCGCGGAAGAAGAGGAGGAGACGATGTTCGAAAAAAAGGTCCGTTTTTTGAGCGGGGTGCAGAAAGAGCCATTCGCGCGAGTGGCCTAAACACAGGAGGAGTGGAAACGGGGAGCTATAATACTAGTATAGTAGTGGTACACCCCGCCTATACCGTAGCTTCTGTCCAGCCATACCGTCCCTGTCCCTCTGATTGTCGGCTACTACTACTACTACTGCTTCGGGTTCTCAACGACGATAGGGACAAACACGTCGCACACTCAAGGCTGGCCAGCGTAGTTTGTGCGCTCGAGTTTCATCCAAACTGCGTATGAGTGTATGTATGTATGCACTACGTAGATCGAACTACGGGCTGTATATAAATGTACCCGATACCAGGAGGTGGCAGGATGCTCACAGCAACCGCAATCATTGCAGCCGTATACGGTTTTGGCACGAACGAAGAGCTACTCACTACCTGGTATCAGCCCAGATACCAAGAACAGCAGCACCACCACAAAAAAAAAGCAAAACTCTACGAACGAACGAGCGAACAAACAAACGTGCGAACGGAAGTGAGAAGTTTTACTCTTCTTGCATTTAGGCTCCATCGGCACATAATTTGTGTCAATATCTACCGTACGATATACCTGTGTGCATGGTATCCTTATTGTTAGTATACGCTTGTGGGTAGTCGTGGTGTCTGAATGGCTCTTCCAGCTAAAAAAGCTGGTTTATCATGTACAGCAGTACAGGACACCTAACAATAAGAAACAGGATTTATGGTCCACGATGGATTTATTATTTGAGAGAGGGTGCTTTCTAAACTACAGTAATAGTGTCAAGACAACAACTCCCGAGTTTATTTTTTCCCTCTACATATCAGACCCACTTTCTTATTTGAGAGAGGGTGTTCCCTACACTAATAATGTCAAGACAACAACTAACTCCCGAGTTTCTTATTTTCCTCTAAACACCAGCCTGCCTTTCTTAGTATCCTGCTTCTCATCAATTAGGTGTCCTGTACTAATACGTATGTATGTGCTGTTTAAACACCGGCAGCTTCGTAGCTCCCGAGCGTCACCCGACCTCCCGCGGCGGCGCGAGCGTCCCACGCCTCGCCCACCCAGTAACGCTCGCCTCAGTGTGACAGATGCTACTACTACGGTAGAGGTGCACCATGTTTTCTCTGAGCTCCTCTCACTTGAGGAGCTCCATACCTCTATACCTGCAGTAGTCACTGGAAAATGGATTTTGGAGTAATACATAAGGGCCCATATTAACGAGTATAAAATAAATTCAATTTGGGAAAAAGAAATTTCATATTCGCTTTTCATTGGTCAACACACACACGCACCAGCACCCCCCAAGATCCTAATCTTTGGTGCTGGTGCGCGTGTTGACCAATGAAAAGCGGACTTGATTTTTTTTTTTTCCATTTTTTTTTTTTTCTTCGTGAAAACGGGCCCTAAGTGGTACCCGATGCGCAATTCCATGAGCTGAATCTACAATGAAAACTGTTGCAACACAAGAATGAAAAAAGTCCGACGGTTTTGGGCTAAGGTGCCTTTAATAGGTCATTCAGAAAACGTTCCAGCCGAAAAAAAGTGCTACCTCTAACCTAGCAAGCGTCTTTGTGTCCTTGGCGAAAGAATGACCGCCGCGGCTACGCTCTCCGCGAGCAGGGGGGGGGTCTAATGCCCGTAAATGTGGAACACACATCCAGCGCCCGTGCTGATCGTTCTCATTTTGTGACGAGTGTGTACGCCATCCACCAATCAATCTTGCTGTGCAGCGGGTGGGTGTCTTCTATCGCCGAAAACAAATGACGCAAGACAGAAGAAATGAAGCAAGATGCGTACTACAGAGAGTAGAACCACTTGATCCCAAAACGATATATGTATGCACAAACATCCTCCCAAGAAACTATTATCTCTACTACATCTGTGTAGCAAGATGCAAGCTCTGTCTACGACGGTGACATATTAAACACGAGACAAGAGACACTACGTATAACACCCAAAACAAACAGACGCAGTTAACAAAGGAGATACTATATATAGGCAATGACATTCATCCATGTTTGCGCGACGCCGTGCGTTCGTTCCTCCTATCCCTTTTGTTCTCCTTCTTCTTCTCCTATGTCCGGCTGACTGCTGTGTTCGCAGTGATCACAATCGCCCGTCTTGCCAAGGCGGATGCTGATTCTTCGGCGACTGTCATCCTGATCGCCTTCGGCTTCGGGCTCTCCATCTTCGTCCTCGTGTGAGTGGGGTGCACAGCAGCAGCAGCAATGTTATTATTATTATAATTCTTGCCACCTTGTTGTCCTGTTTTGTTTTGGGAGGGGGGGCAAGAGGAACACAACTAACTATCGTCGACATCTTAGAAAAAAACTTGTTCGATTCTAATGACGGCCACAACACCAAGGCAAGGTACTCAAAGAGCCAGACAGGTATGCATGCATAATATAATTATTACTGTAGGATGGCTTATTTCCATCCGACAATGTGTATGTAGCATGAGCTTCAGCGTTGATCACTCAAAAACACTCCGAAGGAAAAAAGACACGGAGCAAACGAAAGGACCCCTCTCCTACAGACAGAAAAACAGAGTAGATAACTCCTTTCTGTGCCTACTATTAATACTACTACTGTTGTTTAGGAACAAAGATAGAGCCACACCTTTGATATACGACATGTTTACTCGGAAACTCTACATGTGAAACGAGGACATTCGTGCACACCGGTCGACGAGGCATGGATAGTTCTTCGTTCACTGTAGTGCGCCTCCAAACGGATTTGTTTACGTCCGCCTTGTGGAAGGGGGGAGACCTCTGCAGTAGTAGTTGAAGTAGTAGTGGTAGTAGTAGTAGTAGTAGTAGTAGTAGTAGTAGTAGTAGTAGTAGTAGTAGTAGTAGTAGTAGTAGTAGTAGTAGTAGTACAGTAGTAGTACAGTAGTAGTAGTAGTAGGAGGAGGAGGAGGAGGAGGAGTAGGAGTAGGAGGAGTAGGAGTAGTAGGAGTAGTAGTAGTAGTAGTAGTAGCAGTAGTAGTAGTAGTAGTAGTAGTAGTAGCAGTAGCAGTAGCAGTAGCAGCAGAAGCAGAAGCAGTAGCAGCAGAAGCAGCAAGTAGCAGTAGCAGTAGCAGCAGTAGCAGTAGCAGTAGTAGCAGTAGCAGTAGCAGTAGTAGTAGTAGTAGTAGTAGTAGTAGTAGTAGTAGTAGTAGTAGTAGTAGTAGTAGTAGTAGTAGTAGTAGTAGTAGTAGTAGTAGTAGTACGATCGTAGTAGTAGTAGTAGTAGTAGTAGTAGTAGTAGTAGGTAGTAGTAGTAGTGCCCGTGATGACCTCGACAAAACACGAGGGGCTGGAAAAAGAAAGGTTGGACAGCGTGGGTAGGCGAAATTCGACACGAGCCGACGAGGGAAGAACGAGCTGAATGAAGTCTTCTCGCGATAAAAATAAATGCAAGGCACAAACCGTATATAGTGGGGAGGAGAAAGGGGAGCCTGCTGTATGTGACCCTGGATCTGAGTTACGACTATAAATAAGCATAGGGGGGAGAGAGAAAAGTGGGGCGAAGACAATAAATGGGACGAGAAAAAAACGACACAAAAGCAGCAGCAACAACAACAACAATCAATGCCCATGAGGCAACCTTCGACTTTTGCCTCGCCATCTTCGTCTACCGTGAGTGTACTACTATTACTGCTGATGATGTAGAATACACATTAGGTGCTCCGTAAAGTAATGACATCATGTATAGTACTTTCTCGGGTTGAGCTTCGCAACGGGCGATCATTAAAGCAGGCAAACAAATGTAATGTATTGCCGCCCCCGGTGAATCCCTATAGAGGGACACAGCCATATACCTGGTAGTTCCTAAAAACGAGTGGCCCAGGTCCGGTAAATTGCTTGACGAAAGGGGCACAGCTGCGGTAAATCACTAGGCAGGCACAGCTCCGGTAAATCATTAAGAGGGACACAGCTCCTCCCGTAGATAACTAAAGAGGGAGGCAGCGCCGGCAAATCACTGAAAACGAGGGACACGGGTAGCTCCGGCAAAAACCCATTTAAAAGGGACATATTAAGCGGCAGCGTTTGGACCGATCGTGGTTGGAAACCTACTTGAAGTATACGGCTGTTTGCTGCTGGTTACGGTAACGCGCGCGGCCATTAACTCGACGCATGCGAATCAGTACATGAACTCTGGTTGTACTGATGATGATGTAGTTGGGTAGAAATAACAGGTTTGGTGTCACAAGACAACACGCGCATCATGCTACGATAGAGGTGCACCATTTTTGTTTTCTAAAGAGCTCCTCACTTACGGAGATCTATACTAATAGCAAGTGACAAAAACTGATTTTCGACGAAAATAAAAGTGCTACATATATATATATACAGTAGTACCTTGCGAACAATCCCATGGCCAAAGTACAGTATACAATAACCAATTTAGGAACACAAGAAGAATGACAGCCCGACGATTTTTTGTTAACCCATTGAGAATTGACAAAAATATCCCACACTAATTCCAAGTAATATGTCCCAAAATTCGTGGGGCCAGTTAACTCTTACAGGACTGGAGTCCCATTTTGGGTACAAATTACTTAGAATTAGAGTGGGTTGTCCCCAAAACGGGACTGTAGTCCTAAAGGGGTTAAGGGGTTAAGCAGCGCGATCATTCAGAACATTGTCATATTCAGCGTAAACATGCTACCTCTATCTCTATCGTAGCATGCGCCATTAAAACAAAATTAACGTTGTGTTGCCGACTCCAGTAAAGCACTAAAGAGGGACCCAGCTCCGGTACGTAAACCACAAAAAAAAAGTCCGACACGTAGCTCAGCAGTCAGGTAGACAACGAAAGAGAGGCACCGCTCCGGTAGCCCACTAAAGAGAGACACAGCAGCACAGCCGTCCGGTAGATCATTAAATAGAGACACTGACTGCTGCTGTTGACTTTGGGAAGCTGTGTGACACAGCTAGCTCCGGCAAATCACTAAAAAGAGGCACAGCTCCGGCAAATAAATAGAGGGACACAACGAACTCGAGGTAAATCGCTACAGCATCAGTGAGCAGTACAACAAGGTGCTCCGCGTAGCGGGCGGTTCCGCCCGCCACGCTCGCTCCTCAAGGACACAACATAGATAGATAGCATGAAATAAAGTCACAGATGGCAACAGGCGAGACTTGCAAATGCCAAGAGCTCCATGCTCCTGGACAACACAACTATATAATATGAATATATGTTCGAAAGAGAAAGCACTGCACCATGGCACACATCAAGGCGCCGCGCTGTGCCTGCTGGGTGTGACTGTGAGCATATATATGCGTGGTAAATCGTATTTGGTATTCTATGTTGCACGGGAAAATGTACACGTCAAACGGGACAACAACAAACATGGACCGACGGAACACAAAGACAAATAATAATTCCAGGACCGATCCCGAAAAAATAATTTTCCCGTCGGGATTTACGTAAAAGGGCTGAGAGTAGCCTGAGTGAGAGGCCAGGGAAGTGTGAAGTGTCAAAGGCTGGCTTCCGAAGTGGGGGGAGACACGCGTATTAAATGATCCAATGATCTATACAGCCCCCCAGCTAATCGCTGAAGAGGGGGCGGGCACAGCTGCTCCGGGGAAAAGGGACTCTGCGGCAGCTTGGGACCGAGACCTTGTTTTTTGTTTTTGAGATACTCCGTATGAAGTATGAAGCACCGACCGGCGGTGCTGCTGCTTTTGGCAACGAGCGATCATTAACAGAGAGCTTCCTATTCAAAACAGCTGATTCAATACGATTATTAACAATAATAGTAACTGCTGTCAATGTCGGATGGCAAATATGATAGTAATCATAGTAACTGTCAATGTGTTGCCGCCTCCGGTAGCTCACTGAAGAAGGAACGAAGGAACAGCAGCGGCACAGCTTTCGAGATCGACCGTGGTTGGTGTTATTTCCATGTATATATGAAACTGAATATAAGCCTTACATTGAATAGGCTGTTGTAGTATTATTAATAATATTAGTACGTCGTGCATATTATACATATATATGGGAGTAGCAGCATGGATGGGTGGCTTGGCGGGAAAATGCCGATCTGGGGCGTTTTGGAAATGAAAACAAACCCCAAATGTAATGTGTTGCCGCCTCCGGCAGATCACTGAAGGGACAGCGGGAAAACTTTTGATATCGACCGCGGTTGGTCATATTTGTACTACGTATAAATATTATAACATTAATATCTGAATATACATACTCCCAATTGTTTTGTTTTTTGTTTGTTTTGTTTTTCCATCCCATTCATTATCTTCGCACTTACGTCTTTCTCCCTCCATAGTCGTAACTCAGATCCGGGGTCACAAAATAGGCTCTTCTCCCTCCTCCCCCTCTGCGGTTCTTGCCTTGCATTTTTATCGCGAGAAGTGTTCAGCACTTTCTTCCCTCGTCAGCTCTCGTCGAACTTTGCTTACCCACGCTATAATATGCGCGCTCGACAGTCGGTGTCATTTGAGAATAAAAACCTCCCATGAGGATAATTGAACGCTCGACATCCGGCCCTACAGGCTTCGTGGCTACCCGTTAGACCACCGGGGCGACCGCTATGCACCCTATTTAAGTCGTATTTACCATGCACAATTCGACGATAGTCGACGAGGGAAGAAAGTGCTATTCATAACGTCTTCTCGCGATAAAAATGCAAGGCACGTACCGTAGTGGGGAGGGGGGAGAAGAGCCTACTTATTAATAGTGACCCCGGATCTGAGTTACTACTGTAGAGGGAGAGAAAAAAAAAGGGCGAAGATAATTAATGGGATGAGAAAAACAAAAACAAAAACTGGTCGTATACACTCTTACAGTAATATCACAGCAGTATATCAGTACCACGAAACTGTTAAGAGTTAAGAGGGGGGCTGACGCTCGTCATTCGGGTGCAAAATCAACAACTGAACGTTGCAAGGGACGGCAGGTTCGTGTGATGCATTTTAACTTGATTTTAGTATGTACCTGTTTTTGGCCCCAAACGGACCAGGCGTACCTCTTTTCGGCCGCTGCCCAAATAAAAACATCAGGTAGGTGTGATATCGAGGATTGTGTCGAAACGCATCTTCTTCGCCAAGTAGGCAGTGTATGTACGATACTTTGATCGCGCGTACTGCGGACTGCGGCAGTGCGGATCCTATTAGACGGCGCATGCTACGTACGGCGGTAGAGGTGCACTCTTTTTTCGTTTTCCCCCCGAGCTCCTCACTCGAGGAGCTCTCTATACTAATAGTAAGCCAACCAAAAACTGATTTTAGATAAAACCATAAATAAACGCTATCCGATGGACACAGGCAGTAGTAGCCTGGATGGCCTTAAGTATGAAATGAAATTTTTTGCAACACAACAATGAAATTTCGACGATTTTGGGTTAAGGGCCCGAATTAACGAGTATAAAATAAATTCAATTTGGAAACAAAAAAAATCAAATCCGCTTTTCATTGGTCAACACACGCACAAGCGCCAAAAAATATTATAATTCAAATTCGCTTTTCATTGGTCAACACACGCACCAGCGCCAAAAAATATTATGCCCCAAGATCCTAATCTTTGGTGCTGGTGCGTGTGTTGACCAATGAAAAGCGGATTTGATTTTTTTTTTTTCCAAATTGATTTTTTTCTTCTTCGTTAAAACGGGCCCTTAGGACCCCCCCCGTCATTCAGAAAACGATTCAGCCAAAAAAAGGTATACCATGTACCTCTATCGTAGCACGTGTCAGACAAGGACCTCATGAGGGCGATCTACTTCCTTATTACTGAGGGGAAAACTGACAACAACTAACTGGAATAAATTGATTGGTGTACGTAGTATACGTTTGTCAAATATTCAGGTGTGATTGACAGGTATAATAATAAGTGGATGGTGTGATTGCAATAAGAGCTGCATGCACATTGTCAGATGTCAAACAAATGTAATGACAATAGAAAGAACTGTGAAACTCAGGCGTGCGTGGGGTATCTAAGCGATAAACACACAAAAAAAAAAAAAACGCGCGGTCTCCCGTCTACACGCGCAGGCATACTTTATGAGTCAGGGATCGTTTATTCTCGTGCGCGGTACAGGAATAGTGGGGCCTGTACAAGGCACAGCACGAGTAGTTAGTGTGGCGGCTCGATATAAGGCGGTCAAAATCGGCCGTCATGACCGGATAACCGCACTCACATGGTGGAACGAATAGAAGTGCGGCTACCCGATATACGGCGGTCACAATCGGCCGTCATGACCGGACATTTGCACTCACATGGTGAAATGAATAGTGCGGCTACCCGATATAAGGCGGTCAAAAACTCGGTGCACTACCACCGCCTTATATACAGGCCCCACTTCAGTACTGCAGTAGTAGGAGTATGAGTCTTCGTTTCAGGGGGAATCGACGACGACGGAAAAAATTGACGACTACTACAACAACAACAACAAAGCCAACGACAACAGCTACTAGTAAAGAAAACAGTGACGACGACAACAACAACTACAACTATAACTACAACTACAACTCCAACAACAATAACTAATATTAATAATACAACTCCTGCTACAACAACTACTACGATATAAAACTGTACGTACTACAACGAAAACAACAACTGACTACAACGAACGACAACAACAAGAACGTCATCGTCCGCCAACATCGTCCGTTCTTGGGGCATGAAAAACAAATAAAATTGTGTCCCCACTACAATACATAAAGTACAATGGATGTAAAAGCACTACTACAGAGTAGTTATCCCACTATGCGGGCACGCAGCATGATGATCCCATTCGTACTTATCCACGCTTACACCGTCTGCTCCGTCGACCGTCTATCAGAACACCAAAACCATCGCTTATCATCCGGTCGATGTGTCTCTGTCTGCGTCCAAACAAAAAAAACACGATGGAATAGTATCACCGCCTATATGCAGTGGTTACCCCGAATTAAGAGCGCCCAAGATAAGAAGAGCATTCTGGAGTTAACCCAGTCAGAACTGAAACACTTATCCCACACTATAATTTTAAGTAGTTTATCATTAAGGGAGCGGTCAATACGGCTTGTCCCACCTATACCTCAAGCTATATAATAATAATATTTTATATGTATTGCCCACTACAGATAAGAGCAGCCCGTAGCTAAGAGCGCGTATTTGTCCGCTTGTCGCGGGGGTGCTCTTAAATCGGAATACCCACTGTATACCCTTACAGCAGTGGCCCTTCTATAGTGCCGGTTGGATATAGTGCTGGTTGCCCGGTATAGTGCCTGTGGGATCACTTGGCACATGTGGAAGCCCGAGTTCGATTCTCGGATTGGACACCATGAAATAAACTTGTGGTCTGGTCTACATAGGTCAAAGACCGTTTGTGGTACTGGCTTCCCGTTATCGATTGCCGCTCGTGATAACCGATATCTCGGGGTCACCTGACCTCCCTCGACCTCTGATAGAAACACGACTTAGCTTGTACCGAGCTCGTGCATTCAAACTACCTAGGTCCTCGTGGTGAACAGGCTCCAGCGCTGATGACCTTGCTGCTCTCGCCTCCTCCATCTGACGAAGCTCCAACTCGCAGAGCGGTTGGTTTAGATATGGCTCAGATATGTCATGTGCTTGTTCCACTTCATTTGTGTGCAAGATGGGCTTTCCTTTCCATGATTCGGTACTGAGCCGGTGTTCTAGGTAAGGAGGCCTTTTCACGAGGGCACTTTCATTCTTCATCGCCCTTGAACTGGGTCTTCCCTTGGCACCTTCAGATATTGAGTACTATCTAGATGCACCGTCGTAACACAATTCGCTGGGTGTTTTGTGCCCAGTGTCCTTTTGTATAAGCCGGTGTCACAAATAGGTTACCTCCTTCCCCCCCGCGCCGGTTTTATGCATGCCTGCGTTGATTTTTGTCGCGCGTATAACGGTGCGTGTATCATTCAGCATGCCAATTACTCGTCGATGTTTGTTGTTTTTCTGTCAATTCTACTCGTTCTCACGTTTCCAGCGACCAAACAAAGCATGTTTTTTCACGAACTCCCGAACTTCGCCAGTCACATTAAGCAGGGCAAGAGGGGTACACGTATATTAATAAATAAAAAAAAACAACAACAACACCTGTGAGATCGAGGGTTTCGTCGAAACTCATCTTTGCTGCGATGCAATGCTTTACTTCGATCGCGCGTACTTACGGGTTTTATATGTCCCCATCCGTATATATGACAGTCAGTCAGTCAGACTATCGCTTGATCGACCTACCCCCCCCCCAGTACGAGATATTCCAGTAAATACATTCGTGTTTCTTATATATATATATATATATTCTATATATATCGTCGGTTACGACACACACAACGAAAATATGTACGATCTTATCAGCCGTGCCGCGTGCACACCTCACATCCATGTCCTATTGCGTTGCATCTCGAACGCTTTCCCCTGCCCCTGCAGTCCGCAGTGCCTCCTCCTCCTCCTCCGTCTTGCCGATGCTGAGACCCGCACGTCGGTGTTTTAGATTGGACCCTTTTTTGGCCACGTCTAATTTCCGTATGATCGACGTAGACGTGCCGCCGTATGTACGAGTGTGCGTACGTGCCGCTGCTACGTACGTACGTGGAAAATGCCGACTCCCCAACGGCGGTATGTACGTACGTGATGAAGGATGAAGGACAAAGTTGGCCAGGAAAACGAAAAGTCGGAGGCCGGTATATACGCCACCACGACGAAAGGCCGGAGACCAAGGCTCCGGTATATAGGGGGGGGGGGGTCATCTGGGGGGTATATACGCTCATTGATGCTCCCTCCGCGTTGAGGTCACTCGCACTGAGCCACTTGTCAAATGAGCCTCATGGCTGACGACCCCACCCCTTGGTCTTGAGCGGCCTTCGAAATTAACACGCGTATAACTACCTGGTCTACCCATACATATAATACATGTTCGTACTTGATACGAACCTACGTGACAATTTTTTTACAGTTTCTAATGTGTCACGTATAAAAGTAAAAACAAACAAAAACACCTTCGTACCTGTGTATGTACCCCACTCAGCTTTGAGACCAAGGATTTCGTCGAAACCTTCCATGTTTGCATTCCGCGTGTTGTGATGACACTTCCGAACCCATCGCGCGTGCTACGGGTCTCGACCTACATGCTTTCTGCCAGCCCGGTTTACGAATGCCGGCAGCCGTATAAGTCTTCTTGCGCTAACTGATCCCTGGTGTACCTGGAACTTGCTTGTGGCCTAAGGCCGCATGTCCGAAGCAAAACGCGCGTAGTGATGGCGGTATGGGATTTCATTGAATACAGCGAACGGACGAAGTTCAAAATCCAGTCCAATGTGGGGAGGAGGAAAGGGATTGAACTGTGCAGTTTATTAATATTTTTCGATTTTTTCTCGCACCCACAACCTTACCTGCCTCGCTTCCTCCCTGCCTCGCTTCCTCCCTCCCTCCCTCCCTTCTCTGTTTCTTTCACATGTTTTAACTTTGTGTTTGCGTCGACCACCCGATCCCGCGATGACAGAGCGTGGAAGAACTGGCCAATGCCGGCATCAAGATGGCAGATATCACCAAACTTAAAGAGGCAAATCTTGTCACGGTTGGGGCCGTCCTGGCCGCCCCGACCAAGGCACGTTTGGTTCTCGTTGCTCATATTGGTGTTGATGCTAAAACGCTACAGTAGTCTCTATTCGAATACTGATGTGTGCTACGAGTCACCTATTTTCCTCTACTGCGTAGATGCTCGTTTTCAACTTGAAGTGCCTGACACGTAACATTACCCGTCTACCTATATATACGAAGTATATATACCAGGGCTGATCTCGGGTTGGGTCAATCCTTGCGAGTCAGATCGGGTCGAGCCGGGTATAGGTGACCCGATCCGACCCATGAGGGTTGTATAAGCTCCTGGCCCGAACCGCCCCGTAATATTCCAGAACTTTCCTGGCCCGGCCCAGAGATCGGGCCATGACCCGTGAAGAGCCCTGCTATACCGCATAACACGGGTGATACTATTAGTAAGATATATATACACTCCCTCGGACTAATCTCAAAGCTAATAATGAACATCTCGACAAATGGTGAGAGCGAAAACGGTGAGCCGCGCATCGATGGGATTTTGTTTTGACGGGATTTTTCCAAAGCCATCGTTTTCGTTCCATGGTTTGGAGAAAATCGGCTCTGAAGTTCACCTCAAGCGGTGTATTGTCTTGCGTGTTGCAGAGTATTCGTTATACAATGTTACTTCCGTGACATGCTCCGACGGGTTGGTTCGCCTTCATCTAACTACTGCTCTCGCTTGGTGCTGGTATACGCACGTTGCTTGGTCGGTTAGACTAGCTGCCGCATATTCTGGCAATGAGAAGCACCGACCCGCTACGGAAGGCACCAGCAAGCAAGANGCTCATTGATGCTCCCTCCGCGTTGAGGTCACTCGCACTGAGCCACTTGTCAAATGAGCCTCATGGCTGACGACCCCACCCCTTGGTCTTGAGCGGCCTTCGAAATTAACACGCGTATAACTACCTGGTCTACCCATACATATAATACATGTTCGTACTTGATACGAACCTACGTGACAATTTTTTTACAGTTTCTAATGTGTCACGTATAAAAGTAAAAACAAACAAAAACACCTTCGTACCTGTGTATGTACCCCACTCAGCTTTGAGACCAAGGATTTCGTCGAAACCTTCCATGTTTGCATTCCGCGTGTTGTGATGACACTTCCGAACCCATCGCGCGTGCTACGGGTCTCGACCTACATGCTTTCTGCCAGCCCGGTTTACGAATGCCGGCAGCCGTATAAGTCTTCTTGCGCTAACTGATCCCTGGTGTACCTGGAACTTGCTTGTGGCCTAAGGCCGCATGTCCGAAGCAAAACGCGCGTAGTGATGGCGGTATGGGATTTCATTGAATACAGCGAACGGACGAAGTTCAAAATCCAGTCCAATGTGGGGAGGAGGAAAGGGATTGAACTGTGCAGTTTATTAATATTTTTCGATTTTTTCTCGCACCCACAACCTTACCTGCCTCGCTTCCTCCCTCCCTCTTCGTCATATGTTTCTTGTTCCTCTTGTTGTCTCGCTGGCGATTCCGCATGGTACAAACTAACAACAACAACAGGTACATCATGGCGGACGTCTCCGGTGCCAACCTCAATCCCGCGGTGTCTATCGGCCTGCTCCTGGGCAAGCGCATCTCCGTCGAGCGCTTCGTCTTTTACGTCATCGCTCAGGTACTGCTACTATGAATACTACTATTACTATTGGTACTACTGCTGCAATATATCATCACTACAGCGTGTTGACTGCTGTACGACATACTACAGAACCATTGTTGCTACGTACATAAGGTACTACTGCGGGTACTGCGGGTAGTGTAGTACTACTACAGTACCACTGTACTTATTGTAGGCAGGTGGTTATAATAATTGTTGTGATGCAGTACGGGACACCTAATAAGAAACAGGGAAATTTGGTCCAGGCTGGATTTCTTACTTGAGAGAGGGTGCTTTCCACACTAATTTCAAGATACCCACTCCCGAATTTATTATTTTCCTCCAAATCTCAGGCTGGTTTTCTTGTTTCTTATTAGGTGTTGTCCTGTACTGTAGTCTGCTGTACTTACCAGGGTACAGAAGTAACCCCGTAGTTGTTGTGACAATCTACCAAATGTAGCTATACTGTACCGTAGCTTTTAATACCTTGAAACTGGACCTTGGGCGCGTCAATTCTTGGATCGTGACGGCGTGGGTCCGACTATCTCGTCTCGCGCACGTGTTGTGCCTTGCGTGTCGCTCATCGTCCGAGAAAGCAATCAAAACAACACCACCTACATATATATGCCTATAGCCTGTACTCCCTCCCTCCCTCCCGAATCCATCTACACGCTCAGACGTTCATACCAACTTGCTTACTCAGTGTATTTCGCAAATTCTATTTTTTTTTTTTTTTTTTTTTCAGAATGTTGGGGGGGGGGGGGGGGGTAGCGGGGTTATTTTGACGGGAGGACTGCCTCGGGATGGAGAAAGTTATCATCTCCTACTCCGGGCATGGTGTTGAAGACGAAGCACTGCTTGCTGCTATGATATGCCGCTAAGTCATTCATATATTTGAACTGCCAACGGGGAATCTGTTTCATGTTTTCCAAGAATTTTTGACTGACCGAGATGCGATGTGTGTCCGCGTGCGCGGCGTGCACGCACGCACGCACGCACGCACGCACGCACGCACGCACGCACGCCTGCCCGGATTATTTGCTCCTTCCGACTTTCCTCTCCGAATGAACCCCCCTCCTCGACAGATTGTCGGCGCGCTGGCTGGCGCAGGGCTTGCGACGATCTTCCTGGACAGCACCAGCGGGGGCTTCAACGCTCTTGCGGAGGGCATCGAGGTCAGTACACCTAGTGACAGGCACATGCTACGGTAGACTGCATGCAGGTGCACCATGTTTATTTTCCGAGGGTGATCGGTCACTTTAGGAGCTCGATACCCCACCCCAAAACTGATTTTAGAGGAAAACAAAAGTTCAACCCGATTCGTACGCAATCCCATGGTCTTAAGTATGATATGAAAAATATTGTAATGCCTGAATGAAATTCCGACGGTTTTGGGTTATAAGGAGGCTTTAGTAGATCATTCAGGAAACGTTTCAGCCAAAAAAAGGTATACCTCTGTCGTAGCACGCGTCGATAACAATTTCAACACTACTACCACTACTACTATATCGAAGTACTACTAGTATCACTACCTGGTGCTACTATAATTCCGTTTGCCATCTGACAATGTGCGGCGCATATTCCAATCACACTATCCACATCCTATTGGTGATGTTACTGCTACAACATTTGCTTTGTATACGTAGTGTTACGACCACTGCTGCTACAGTACAAGTGCACACCAGAGGGTATTGCGCTTCTACTTGTTGTGGCACTTTACCATTATTCACGGTAAAATAGGCTACAAGAGCTAGCTGTACAGACGCATTCTACGATAGAGGTAGCACTTTTTGGCTGAAACTTTTCCCGAATGATCTGTTAAAGGCTCCTTAACCCAAAACTCGTCAGACTTTCATTCTTCTTGTGTTGTAATATTTTTCATACTAGACTGAGGTCATAGCATTGTTCATCGGGTAGCACTTTTATTTTCCTCCAAAACCCATTTTTCGGCGACGTATGGAACTCCTCAAGTTAGGAGCTCAGAAAAAAACAGGGCGCACCTCTATCATAGCATGCGTCTACATTGGGGTAACGGGGCGCTCTGGTGCACTAATCGGACCAAAACCGAAACAGCTATATCGAGTTTTTGGTGTGTTTGTTTTTATGGCGCCCTCCCCTCGCTCAACGTATCTATGCCTCTCAAGTGAGTTGTCAGATCTCTGGAACCAAACAGCGACACCCACCCCCCCCCCTCTCCTAAAAACAACATGTTTGAGTGCAACTCCCTCACTAAAAAAAACATGTTTTAACGACCCCCGACCCCCTCCCTCCCTTTCCTTCCCTCATTTTCTGTTTTCCAGGCTAAAGACGCCTTCGCCGGCGAAGTGCTGTGCACTTTCGTTCTGGTGGTGACCGTCTTCTCTGCTACTGACGCAGAGGTTGGCCGCAAGTTCAAGCACACGGGGGCCCTCCTACCCCTTAGCATCGGCTTGGCCGTCTTGCTGGGTGAGGTCCATACAGCTACAGCAGCAGTAGTGGTCTTTCTGTAGTGCCGGTATGCGCCAGCCAATATTACCGGCACTAGTATAGCGGCAACCGGTTCTACTTCTCCGCACACGGGCACTCTGGTTAAATCTCGTGTTCAGAGTGCTAACGTACTTGGTGGAGGGATATGTATGTAACGGTATTTGGGAGTTCCACAGAGGAAATATGCGTGACCAGTGGTTACTTGAACATCTCGTGTGTGTCGAAGCCTTTTCTCCGGTACTACAGCGGGCATCCGGCACTACGTACTCAACCGGCACTATAGAGGGACTCCTACTGCATTCGTGTCGCCCTCTGAGAATGTATGGTACATGCTCGGGTCTGACAGAAACCAAATATCCTCCTTTACCGTAGTCTGCCCCTGGCGGTGGGGTGTGGGGGGAAGAGGGGAGGGGGGGGGGGGGGGGGGGGGGGGGGGGGGGGGGGGGGGGGGTCGCAATGTAAAAACAAATCAAGCAATCCGTTCACAGAATTAACAGCTCAAGCCAGTAATGAAATAGTGTCACTACAGTAAATATGATCTGTGAAACTCCCATCATCGGCCTGCTTGGCTTTTCACAAAAGGGGAGGAAACTGTGTGCTTGCCATGTTCTGCCCGCAAGCCCACGGTTTGTGTTTCGAAATCGCGAGCCAGATATTGCACCAGGAAGTTTGTCTCCCGTGGTACGGATACAAACAGTTTGGACTGATGCTACGGTAGGGGGGTCATGTATAGGTGCTTGCTTTTCACCTGCAAAGAGCCACTCGGCCGAGTGACTGCTTTACTGCGTTGTACTCATAACCTGTGTTGTTTTGTTGTTGTCCTATATGCACCGCGGTTGGAGGTTTAGTTACGCAACGCCAATAAACTATGTTTAGGTCCAATTTTCAGTTAGATTGGGAGCCACTCGTCCGAGTGACCAAAACCCGGTAGTGAAAATGTGGGCACCCCCCCTATCGTAGCACCAGTCTTTGGGCATGGCGACCTTAGGGAGGGGGTCCTCATACCGTGGGATGAGTGAGCCGTGCCCTCTTTTGCCCCCTTGTTTTTTGTCGCCAGAACGGTGGAGTGTTCTGGTCAAAAGGAACCATCAACATCTTAGGCGGGGTGTTCACCGAGAACTCGACCCCGGAGACCGGGGGCGTGTTCTTCGGCTCTGAAAAGAGTTCCATCACCTTGAACGGCGGAAGGTTTGAGAACAACATGGCCGAGGATGGGGCCGTGGCCGCGGTGAGCGTCGGTTCCACGCTGCAGGTTGAGAGCGGAGTGTTCACTGGAAACTTTGCGGGGGGCCAAGGAGGCGTGTTTTCGGTTAACGGTGGGGGCGACATCCAGGCAAGGAGGGAAAGAAGTTGCTGGCCATTTTGTGGGCGTTTGTTAGGGTGTCGAAAACGCCAATGTGATTGTTCGTTTTGTCTTTGTTTTTTGTATCCTTACCGGAGAAGAGCTAGTGGCGCCGTTTGTTGTGGGCGATTGGCGGGAAAAACCTGAAACCTTCCGCTAGGGGAGTCTTATATCGGCGGCTATCGGTATTCTTATTTTATAATATTACGGGGTGGGCTAATGTAGTAACTAGGACCTGCGGTACACACTAGAACCTATATATTTACCTTTTTTTACTCACAATATTTGGTCCTATTTACTATGGTCCTCAGTAATAGTCTGTTTTAGGTGTGCGTGAGAGAGTAGGGTTGCGGTTTGCTCTCCTGGAAGCAAGGGGTACACACTCCCTTCCGTTGCAGGACGGCGCAGCTGTTGCCCAGTTGTTAGCTCCAGAAGCCGGTGCGTGTGTGTGATACATGGCCATACAGACAAGGCACAACAGTTCCTCGATATATTCGACTATATAAAGACCACCAGCGGGAAACACGAAACCAGCGTCTTGATGTCTTGACTTTCAACATCACGAGGAAGATTTTTGTTGGGTGGACACCGATTGGTATATTTAAACATATTTTTGAATATGAATTCGATCATGCGCCTCTGGTGAAACGTTTTTGGTAGTATTGCACACGGTAGAACTACTTGGTTACTCGTAATCATATCAGCTTCGTGAATACGTGAAGCAGTTATTAATAGTCGGGTATTCAACTACTGCAACACCAGGTAAAGAACGTTGTTTTTTTGCTATAGTATTGTAGTTGAATTACTGAATCGTCGCAATCAAGCTTTCCCGACGATCACGTCCACCGCAATGACCACGACATCGACACGGCTCGTGCCACCCCCATTGCCGCAAGCTGCGTGCAAATGACACCGGAGAACGTTTCCGTGCATGATTGATGACTGTCATTTGTTTACGTCAACCCCTCCTTCACGATTCGCCGCGATGAAACAGACTCCGGCCCGTGTTTGACGCGATGTCGAGATGTCCGTCCCTCTTATCACACATCGCTTCGAGTTGACAACCATAATTGTGTGTTTCTTGTCTAAAACAGATAACGGGAGGAACATTTACTAACAACACGGCCGACTACGGAGGGTTCTTGTACAAATCAGGCGAGGGGGAGGCCTCTTGCACGGGAGCGTCCATCCTGCAGCACCAAGGCGTGGACGGCGGCGCCATCCACGCGGTCGACTCGGCGGTCCTGGATTGGGCTTGCCCTATAAGAAACAACACAGCACTCGCCGGACCTGCCATGTGAGGTTAATGTACAGTAGTGGAGGCGGAGACCACCAACCGTCCTGCCGCGGTTGATAAGAACAAGTTGTCCCACATGTTCAACCGGCAACGCGCTCTACGATAGAGCATACCATACATCTGGTAGCACTTATTTGCCTTCTGAGCCAAATACTTAATATTTTTGTGACTGATGGGGGCTTCTCTCATGTGAGGAACTATCCAATAAGGCACGCCTTGTCTTTAGCTTTTGCAGTGCGTTTCGTTTCAGGCCTATTGTAGACGCATGCTACGATTGTATATATGTGCTCTATGTTTCTGCTGAGCGTATCACTTGAAGCACTCCATGCCTGCAGTAGTCTGAACAGTTTGGAGGAAAATAAAAGTGCTACCTGACGAACAATGCAACAATGCGATGAGCTAAGTGTGCTAGGAAACGTGCTGCAGCACAAGAATGAAAGTCCCATGTAAGGTCTGACCGATCATTCAGTAAATATTTCAGCCAAAAAAAGGTATACATTATACCTCTATCGTAGCACGCGTCATTCAGGGGTGGTGGCTTACCGTTTTGATCACATGTTTTTCCTTACGGCCCTTATATAAGCCATGGGATACTTATCATCGGCACAGTAGTATACCGGACGCTTGCCTATCATAGCTATGCTTCCCGAGCTCTACGAGCTGAGGCATCCAAGAGATCTTGCTCCACACATGAAACGTGTTTTTTTATCGCTTGCGAACGAAATTAACATCGATACGGTGTGGGCTGGTTATCGGTCGCAGCGCCCGAACTTTCGTTGTTGGTTCAGCGAGGATCTAGCAAACACTGCGTTCTGCCCTTCCTTAAGGTGGCTACGCTGCTCGGTGCCGCTGTGCTGTCAGTCGTGATATATTGTGGGCTGCCGGACGTGCTGTAATGCGTGTTATACTGCGCCGTTCAGCTCGTCGTATAGACGGTGCTAAACGAGTTTGTCATGAGCCGACGGTGTTTTGTCACGTGCCGTACCATGCTCTCGCCACCTAGCTACGCGCGGGGCAACACGGTCGTGGTTCTCCGAGGGATTTCTGTGTCTGACAACACTGTGGCTCGGGGCAGCGTGGTCTTCGTGGTGAACAGCGTTCTTGAAACCTACCAGGTGCGCACGAAAGTAGCTAGCCGGTGGGGTACACGTTTGTTTTGCAAAGCTTACAGAGCCCAAATCGAGCATCTGCATGGTATGTTGTATTTGCTGCGCTGTTGTTGCTTTTTGTCACCGCGACTGTTTTCGTTCAAGGGTGCAAGCTACCTCAACTCGGAAGGAACTGGCGTAGCATATGGTGTAGTCACTTATTCTGGGCATGAACAACAGTGTATCCACAGCAGTACGCCTATTTGCTTGTGTAGTAGCCTATTTGCATACTTCGTGTCACGTTGAAATATCAGCACCACTCCAGAGACAGGTGGCACTCCCTTTCGAACGTCACCCCCGTGTCTCGGACAAATTACTTCGATTCAAAGTAAAGGCGGATTTCTGAGCTGAAGTACTTGGATTTAGAGACGAGTCGGGTATGGGTATGTATTGCCCTATTCAAACAGTAACAGTATGGTTAAAAGGGCAGGCGTCACGCCTTCGTGACCGGGCCTATTACGGAGAAGACAGAGGCGACTGAGGGGGGCGTCGATTCGGACTCACAGTTAGAAACTAAAATATCGTGCGCTGTGGGTGTGCTTCGAATGGTCTTGAATTGGGGTGTACTACAGTACCATGGCAGTACAGTACAGTACAGTACAGTACAGTAGTATGGCAGTACAGTACAGAACAAGGCACCAAGCAAGAAATGTAGCATTAAAAAAAGTGGGCTGCGATATACAGGAATACGACAAATTAGCGAGTCATTCAAACGAAGTAAGTGCAGAACGCGCGCATTTTGTACCAGGTAATACACGAAATACAGCCAGGGCCAGCTTTCCTGTCGCGTATTTGGGGGCCTGTACTACGTAAGGCGATGCTAACCCGGCCGGAGTATGGCACCACAGGCTATACCTTCGGCAGTGGCAACACTAGTGCGTTATTCCATGGGGAAGTTAAACGGGCAAGCCAACAACCATGCGTAGTATATACACGCACTTTGCGTTTGCAGCAACGTCTGACCTGCTGCTCTGTTGTTCAATTACTATGTACGCAGGTGGACTTTGTAGATTCGTCTGGAGCATCGGGTCTGTCGGCGGTGCAAGTGGACAAAGCGTCTAGCTACACGGCTGAAAACACGTCCTTTGAAGGCTTCGCGGGAGAGGTTCGTGGCGCTTCCAGAGTATCGTCAGTTGAACCCGCGGATTATAAGCCTTTGCAAAATTCGTCGGCGTTTTTCGAGACAAAAAACTTGAAAGTGAAGTATGTGTTGTAGAAACAATATCGGATAGTAGTTGTTTGTGCCTCCTGTCCTTGTGATGACTGCAGATTATACCAATACCCCCTAACCAGGTGTTTAATTTGTCACCGCACACGATAGCCCTAAGAAGACATCAAGGGTTGTTCAGAAACCAACACAGGTTTGGGCGCATCATCCCTTTTCGCGATGCCGGTGTTTTTCTTTCAATCGGTCGCTTTCCAGGCCGTCGTTTACAGCGAAGGTTCGCTCTTTTTGGACGATTGCGACTTCAGCGGCAGCACCTCGTCTGTACTGGTCTACTCCGAGCCAGGATCTACGGCGGAAATCAGGAATGCCGTTCTCGGGGACAAGAACTGTGAGCCATGGCGGGTCGGACATTCGAAAGATCGCTGCACTTTGCCCTGTTGAATAGCATCCCTCTTGATCGGCGCTGGTAGTGCCTGTCGCACTATCTCCGCCACCCCTCTTAGGTTTTCTGTTTTGGACGAATGCCGGTGCTCCAGTTAGTAGTACAGCGGGAGATGTTGCTCTAGCCACGATTTGTATGCGTTCGCAAACCCTTCTTTTATTATTTGACGCTTCCCTTTCCTATCTTTCCCTCGCCGTTTGCTTCTTTCTACCCATACACGCCTCCCTTGCCGATGGAACTGCGTGTGCCTATGTTTGTACTAGATTTAGCGCTTGCTGACGCCAGCTCAGAGGTCGGCGACCGACCGAACGCCACGTCCTTGACCAATGCGAACTTCAGATGCAGAGACGCGCTAGAGGGATCGGGAGGAGGAGGCGAATCCACAGGCAGTTCTCAATCTTCCCCTTGCAGCGGGTCCGTGTGTCTGGACGGCGATCTCGGGGTGTACTGCCAGTGCTACTATCCGAAGCGGTCAAATTCGAACGAGGTAAACATCGCTGAATAATGTCTGGGTTTTATATTCTTGGGGGCATGTTTGATTGCTGGATGTTGAGTTTTTATTTCATTGACAAGTTCGCTGCGGTAGGAACGGCAGCAAACCTCCAGCCACCGCGTGTTTGACGACAGCCTCCTTCGCTCTTCGGTCGTCGGGTCGATATGAAAGGAGAAAATTGTCCGTTGCTCTGTCTGGGGCTGGTGGGCGCCTTCCCTAGCGTATGTGCTAAAAACCTTACAGCGTCACCGGATGACATTCAGAGAGCGAACATCGTGTCGCCTCATTATTGTTATACAAAGCGTTATTTGAACACGTACCCAAACGGCTACCCTACACCCTGTCTCTAACCGTCACCCCGACCCCAACACCCCACCCTGAGAAGCGTTATTGCAACGACGGCCGCTGTATCAAAAACCTGCGCCGACGTAGGGCCTGCCCCCGCTGACCCACTGTTGATATTGCTTCTGCTCATTTCGGTGGCGGCGGTGATGGCGGTGGCTGTGGCCGTAGTGATGATAACCCAAGCACCCATACGTGTACCTGTAATGACAAGCTGATTTGGGGGTGGCGGTGGTGGGAGCGACGGGGGCAGCCGTAGCGACGACAACCCAAGTATCTGTACTTTACCAGAAATGCCATGTATTATGCCCCAGCAACGTCTCGTTTTTTCCCTGTTGTCTTCATCGAGCCTACCGTTTTTTTCTCTTCACGCCAAAACTCCTCCGTACGTCGATGATGATGATGATGACAGAGGTGCGTGAACGGGGATGCGACCGCATTGAACCTTACGCGGAAAGGCGACCCGGAAAAAGCGATCTATCCGGAATTGGTCGAGGGAGACCTTCTCCTCTCGTATGAATCCGCAGCCGCTCCCAGCACACCAGGTGACCCTAGCAGTAGCAGCAACAGCAACAGCAACAGCAACAGCGGCAGCGGTAGGGATGATGGGGCTGAAATTGAGGAAGTATTGTATAGCGAGGGCGAGGGCGGCGTGGTCTGGAGCGTGAGCGCATTGGAGTCTGACACGGCTAGGATGGCTTGGACGATTTTTCCGTCAACGGGGCTGCTATTTCCGGGGAAAACGTGAGTGAATGAATCAGTGAATGAGTCAGTAAATGAGTCAGTCAGTCAGTCACAGTCAGACAGTCAGTCAATCAGTCAGTCAGTCAGTCAGTCAGTCAGTCAAGTCAGTCTGATTGACTGACTGACTGACTCACTGTGACCGACTGTGACTGACTGACTGACTGACTGACTGACTGACTGAGTGCGGCTGTTTAGAATGTGGTCGTGAGCTCTGCCACAATGAGCCCTGCTACGGTACGGCGCTCACTTTTAAGTATTGTTGTTCTCAGCCGTTCTCGAGCCACACGGCCGAAGGGGCTACATGCATACAGTAGCCAATTTCCTTTTCAATGTTGAGCGTTTAGAGCTTTTCGGCTTCGCGATATGTACCACCATGGGGTTGCTTACTGCGTACGCTGTGCAAGACAAAACCCAAACCGTGCTCTTTTTTATTATTAGGGCAGGCGAAGAGACACTCTCCCGAGTGGCCTAAACGCGGGAGTAAAAACTTAGGTAGCCCCCCTACTACTACGGTATGACCTGTCCAAAATTCGAAAATGGCAGCACGGCGTCTGTAGGGGAGGAGGTCCATCCAGTGGACTACAGTAGGATATAGCGGAGGTGTCAGCGTAGCAAGGACCGTTGGGCGGGGGGGGGGGGGGGGGGGGAAAATACCCCCACTCTCTGCGATATTTTTCACCTTAGTCATCACTTGCCCGTTGGGATGTCCCAGCCTCTTATGCCAGATGTTAGCCCCGACCGTAGCTGAAAACGCTGTAGTAGATGCTTGAGCAACCAGAACGGTCTCGGCCTGTAGAGTGTCGCCTGAAACTGTCGGAAAAGCTGTCTCTGCTGCCTGGCTTTCTGCTGCTGTCGTGAGATCGAGATGATCCAGAGGAAAACGTCCGAACAGTTCTGAGTGGGATCCGCTCTCCGGGGTTGACCTAGACGGTGACCAATGTTTTCGTGAAGAACCCCATCCATCCGCCTTGATATAGGCATGTGCAGCTACTACGTGTGGCGCGTGAAAGAATGATGCGTGTCGAGGCTCTGTCTCTCTGGAGAGAGATGGCAGAGGTGGCACCTAAGTGTCTGTGAAGAGCACTTGCCCGAAAATAGGTGACGCCCCAGTCCGGGTACGATTGTGACAGGAAGCCGAACGGAGTGCTTGGAGCCTAGTTGATCCAGTACTATTACCACCAGGACCCCTTTACCAATACCAGAAAGGCGATGATTACCGGCGACGTTGATTGTCACCGGTGGGTCTAGGTGTACGTAGTCAAGCATTTTTTGTTCGATACCTTGGAGAAGCTGGTTGTCGATGAAGTGGCTGGAAGCACCGCTGTCCGCGGTCATACTGAAGTTGATGGGCGTAGCAGGGCTGTAGATTGAAGGTGCTGCGATGAAAGAGTAGCCGATGCCTTCAGGAGGTGTAGTGGAAGGAGTCGTGATGGACGTAGACATAGCTGTAGTTGCTGTAGCAGTAGTTGCAGATGGAGCACATGTATGATAGCAGGGCTGTATGTTTCCACTTGCGTTGTTGTACTTGGCGTGATGGCTGTGTTGGCGTGAGCGTCGACGTTAATATTGCGCTGGCCATTGTGTTGACCGGGGCGAGGGTTGCGGTTATTACCGTTTCCCCGCTCCCGCTTTTGCACAAGGCACTCGCTATTATCGTGTCGATCGGTGCGATGCAGGCTACACCAAGAGTTCTTGCGTGCAGTGGAAGTTGATTTTCCCATCGATTTCTTGCGTGCATAACAATTTTGAAAACGATGTCCTGTCTTTTTGCAGTGTGAGCAGGTCACTACTGCTGATGAAGTTGTTGTAGTGATCATGGCAGACTCTCGCCCCTTCGTTTTACGCGAAGGCCCGTTGCGCATGACTCGATTAGCATACATGTTACGCATGGTAACTACTGCTTGATCAAGAGAGAAGTCATTGTCGGCTTCCGCGCTGTACTTGATTTGTACATACTCGTCCGTTAGTCCTTCTAATACTATATCCAGTATACTGTCGTCATTGAACACCTCTCCCATGTGCACCAGCTCGTCTCTCAAATGGTTTAATTCGTTGATAAATGTATCAGGGTCTTGCCCTTCTGACATAACCATTTTCGTGAGTTGAGATTTAAGTATGCGCCTACGTTGACGAGTGGAATTCTGGTATTTACTGACCAAACCATCCCAAGCAGCCTTTCCGTTCGCTAGTTCACCTTGCTTCGGCTTGAATTTGAGAAGAAAACTCGCCGCTGCTCCCGAAGTGCTCAGGAACAAGAAGTCGTAGAGTAGGCGGTTGTCACGGTGCCAGGTTTGGATGTCATCGATGTTGGAAATGTTGTCATCCGTAGACCATAAAACTGATGCCGAGACTGGAAACGGAGATGATTCTGCTGTTGCTGTTACCGGCTGGATGTCGGCTCCTTGTGCAGTTGGAGTACGTGGAGATGATGGCTCCATATCGGCAGCAGGTGTTTCCCCTGTGCCATGCTGTGTAGTAGACGATGAACCGACAGGAGCTGGTCCCCCCGTGGCAGGCTGAGAAGCCGTTCCGTCAACGACCTGGCTGCGTGTCACAGCACGTGTAGGTCTGCTCGCCATCGAAGATGGGCGAGGACGAATATGTATGGGCTCAGGGCAAGGACGCCCTTCTAGAATATCAGAAATCCCAGAATGACGCATGCTTATGACGGACTGGGCCGTGCGTTTCCATACGTCGTACTTGAGTCCCGTGAACTTGCCTCCGACCGCTCTGACGAGCTTGTCCACCGCATCAGCTGCTTTGGTTGACTCTCCCATGATGATGCTGCTGATGATGCTGATGTTGCTGTCGGGGCTTGATTGTTACGTTTGGAAAAAATTCCTCCGCACTTGAGAAAGTGACGATCTTCTCTCGAAATTCTTCTTGGAAGAATTTGACGAACTCAGCAGCGCGCCGCTGCTCGTTGCTTGGTGCCAGTCGATGTGTAGATCCTAGATGCGAGGCTCATAACCTGAAAGAATGATGCGTGTCGAGGCTCTGTCTCTCTGGAGAGAGATGGCAGAGGTGGCACCTAAGTGTCTGTGAAGAGCACTTGTGAAGAAGAAAAGAAATGGTTTGAAAAGGCGCTTATTTGGCCAAAGGAGGAAAAGAAGAAGAGAAGAAGAGTGATCGAGGTAGGGGGTTGCCTCCACCTCATCACGGATCACGGATCACGGAACAATGCCCAAGCTACGGGCAGATGTATCTTACGTCAGCCAATCATGTCCCTTACAACGTTCCATGATACGTCATTGTAACGTTCTCTGTAACTCTCTTATGGTAAACTGGTTACCCTGTACTACGATCAACTTGTACGAGTAAGTTGATTATAATGCGTAGAAAGACCCTGTACTATGATCAACTTATGCAAGTAAGTTGATTACAATGCGTGGAAAGAACAAACTCCCATTTCTCCGCATATGATATTTATCCGCATCTAGAACTAACTACGATGCTCAGTGTACTTGTATGAATTGACTGCACGTCAACATAGGTATGGATCCCAACGTCCATATTTCAATAGCGCGAACCACAGGCAGGGGGGGGCTGTGGTTATGAGTTTCCTGTCCACCTGGTCGGAAGGTCTGTCGCTTGTCTTGGACGGGGGGGGGGGTGTTGTCGTGCGTTGCTCCCTACCAGCACTCCATGTGTTCCTTTAGAGTAATTATGGAATAATGGTTCGCTTGTTTTCCCTTGTTCTGTTATCTTTGTGTCGTGTTTCGCCGCTTCTGGGTCGTTCTTCGTTTGGTCTCCAGGTTTCTCTTGACCTCTGTGCCTAATGCTTCACCCGAGGCGCGCTCTCTGACATAAGTAAAACGTGTCTACCTTCCGATCGCTGATATTCCCCGTAG
Organism: Saccharina japonica; assembly: GCA_008828725.1. Taxonomy (NCBI): domain Eukaryota; class Phaeophyceae; order Laminariales; family Laminariaceae; genus Saccharina; species Saccharina japonica. The sequence goes on from MEHQ01001873.1 coordinate 196,432, forward strand.
TTGGTTTGGTTGTGATCCATCTCAGCGGCTCTCCCCCTCAAGTGTCGTAAAACAAAGCACAAAAACAAAACAGCATTTGCTGGCAATCCTACCTCTCTAGTTTTTTTTCTGCCCTTCTAGTCGTTTTGAAACCGCACGTTTGTTTTCCACGCTTGTCCGACTGACTGCATGCTGCTGCAGCGTCACGCTAAGGGTGGTAACCTTGCCGGGCACATACTTCGATGGCACCGTCAACGTCACTTTCAAAGCAAGTGGCACCGGTGCCGACGCTAATTTCATCGCAGTCGCCGCACACGAGGCGCAAGGGGTAGGCAGTTCGTCGTCCCCCCAAGAAGAAGAAGGAGAGACCCACTCCGCTCTCCAGCAGGGAACCGGCAGCGCGGGGGAGGCGAGTAACACGGCGTCGTTCAGGATCACGTTTTTCCACTGCGAGGCCGGCAGCTTCTGGAACCGCACCGACTCCAGTGAGACTAGCTCGGATGAGTACACTGGCGAATGCAAGCCCTGCACCGAAGAGGGCATGGATGGCGCGATAGAGGTATGTTTTTTGCGGAGGTGAATGATGATATTTGGGGCAGCTGGATCCAACGCAACAAAGGGTTGCTTGTTTTTGCTCATCGGTTTTGACTGTACATATTGTAGACCCCGTGCGCTCAGAGGTTGCTACCGTACTTAGTCGGGCAAGGTTATCGATGCACCTTCTCGTCATTTCTCCCTTCGTATGACATGGCACTGCTATTGAGCTTCGATTGGTCTGGTCAAGTGTGTTGATCGTTCGCTGTCTGTCCGGCCAAACTGCTCGCTCGTGTTCGATTTTAGCCACACGCACTCGGGCATTCACCACAGCCGTACCGGTTTATCACAGCTCCGTATCATGCATTCATATTTTTACTCGGGATATCGTAGGAAAGAACCTGGGCTTAAATTGTTTCGTCGTGGCTCTTTGAGTGCAATAATTGGCAACACCTAAAACCAAAACCTGACACCCTAAAATGAATACCCTTGGACTATCGTGCTCCTACTGCAACTGCCATTGATCGGATTAACGCCAGTTTCCGTTTACGTTGGATCCTCGCGTCGAAGTGATCGCACTAACGGCTATCTCGACTGCACCATCACCAATTCAACACAATTCAGCGACACATGTGGTGCACTGTGTGCCTACGATATGTGTTTACTTGATGTCGTCAGAGACGAACGCGAAAAAATAACTCGCGTCCGGTCGAGGTATTGGGTTTGGGTTGAATATCGGGAGTCTGGAATGCGACGCACCCAACCCGAGTAAAATAAACCAGTGTAATTCGAACACATTCAGAGCCACTTGATAGTCATGCAACTCACAAAATTCGTTTTAAATACATGAACGCCAAGCAATGTCTACCAGTATCCTTTAGACGAACGGTAAGATGTACTGTAGATCGGAGGCTCAAAACTAGTCTATTCATATTGTCTTACAGTAGCAGGTGTTGGGTTAGAAAAGTGCCTCAACGCGACGCCGAGATATTAAAACGTACTTTTTGTATGTTCCCCTTTTTTCTTACCAAAAGTACCCAACCGACACTGGCCCCAAATACCGCCTTGTTGACGTAGGGCGTGGACTGCTCCCAAGATGGGGCGACGCTTGAAAGCCTGCCCATCTACGACGGGTACTGGCGAGCGGCCCTGGATCTGAGCTTTTCCCGCGAGTGCTTCAACGAGGTATGGCCTCGATGGGACATTACGAGTGTTCCAATAGTGTATGGTGTCGATGGTATGTTGCGAGTGTTTTAGCGACGTATGGTGTCGATGGGACATTGCTTGTGCACCCAGCACCGTAGACTGCAGGCGTTGCACAGGTAGATAGGCCCTGAACGTATGTTCAGTTGGTTGTATGGCAGTCGTGACTAGCAGACCTGTACATCACAGTGTTGTCTTGTTCCTTGTCCAGGCGTCTTTCTCGGGGTATGCGCCTTTTCTATACGTACTGATATAGACTCGATTGGCCCTATATGCACCCTACCACAACAGGACGCCTGCGGGGGAGGATCGGCCGTGCAAAGCGTGGATGAGTACTGCAACGACGGCTACGAAGGAGTTGGTGAGCCCTCGATCGCAAACTGGTTACGTTACCATTCCATTTGCCATCTGACAATGTGCAGCTCTTTTCCCAACTGATTACATTGATCAACACATTCGAAGATCTACTTGCCCTGCTCCGACAGTCTCCCTCGATCGCACAATCAACCTATTGACCGAAAACAACCTCGCCTTTTATGTACAAAGCAGGCAATCCTCGCACTGCACGGCACGGCAATTACACTTCCCTGCACTAACGTATAGCCTTGAACGCCGTCGCTGTCCCGCGAGCCTATAGCCTCTCGGCTCTTTTCGCCGATGTTTACCTCCCGGGTCGTGGCATAAACGCATCACCATTCTAAGAAAAGTCCATACATTTGATGACGCCCCTCTCGCTGCTCCTACGTCCCGCGCGCCTTGTTTTTGTTGGAAGTGTGCTCCGTGTGTTCCTCGGGCTACGGGAGAGGTGCGGCCAACCAGTGCCATGAGTGCACGGACGGTTTCAAGGGAGGCGTGTATTTCTTGCTTTCCGTGGTGGGGCTGCTAACGCTCGTCATGGCGGCCCTGCTAGCGGTGTATCTGGTGAGGTCCTGCTGCTCTGTGTCCATGGGTGCAGTCTAGAGTTACGGCGAAACGTGCTGTAAACGCTGCGTTTTGTGTGTGTGTGAGTGTTTATGAATGCAGCCCGACGAGGATACCGCGAAACCTGCCGCAGATGCTGCGCCGTCGACTTGTATTGCTCGATGTGTTTGACGCCGACTGAATTGTATAGTTTACTGCACATTCTAGCATGTTCTCACATATGAGCAAGTTCGTCATTGTTTGAAATATTAGAGCGTACGCCGTGTACTTCCCAGTGGGCGACATTTTCCTGGTTCTGGCGGGTTTCTGCGCTAATAAAGGTTACGAGGCTCCTAAACCCTATGAACCCCAACTACTGTACATTCGACCCCAGTATCGGTAGCCTAGGAGGGAGACATCAGTCGAGAGCATTGCACGTGTCGTTTTGGGGCGCGGAGACTGAATGAGGTAATACCTTGTCGCGACAGTTGATGACGGCGCGTCGACTTTGTATAACAGGTGTTTGACATAACTCCGCCTCATATCTCATCCCTTGATCTCCTTCGCTATTATCGTGTCGTGTTTGCCCCGTGACAATCCGCGCGTTCGAGCTAGCGTTTTGTTGGCACCTTAGCTCAACTCCCATCAGACGTAGACGTACGTAGTCGAACATTTAGTCGTTCGGCTCAACAAGAGGGCAAGTAAAACCCCCGTCGTCACTTTATATTCCCCCGTACAACCCGCTTCGGGAATCGAAACCGACCGCCGTCCGGTCTTGTTCTCTTTCCCAAACAAACATGCCGATGCTCCAAGCGGCGATGAGACCCAGAAATGATCTTCATCTCTGGTCCCCCCTCTCGGCAGGTGTGGGGTTGCTCCCTTTGCCCCAAATGCAAATTCCGCACCTCGGGCAGATCATGATCTACATCATCTAGATCATATAGGTCATCTAGATCATCTAGATCATCATCTAGATCATCTAGATCATCTAGGTCATATAGGTCATATAGGTCATCTAGATCATTTAGATCATCTAGTTCGCCGCCTGCCTTTTCGCAACAAGTTGACTAGACCATCTAAACCATCTAGATCATCTAGATCATCACCTAGATTATCTAGGTCATCTAGATCATCTAGGTCATCTAGATCATCTAGTTTACCGCCCGCCTTTTTGCAACAAGTTAACTAGATCATTTAGACCATCTAGACCATCTCGATCATCTAGACCATCTAGACCATCTAGATCATCTAGATCATCTAGTTCACCGTCTCACGTTTTGTAAGAAGTTGGCCAGGATCTACAAATCGTAGCTCGCAGATCCAACCGAGGAACCCAAACCTCAACCATGCGGTATATACTGGGTCGCACCTGGCAACAGGAGCTGAAATAATACTACAAGATCGAGAGCAGATCTGCCTTGAAAGGTGTAAATCGTGCTGTGGGAATCGATTATTCTGTTCATGGTGTGAAACGCGCGTTGTGAAAGGCTTGAAGATGTGCCCCCTGTCGCCCCGACAACGCCCTAACACCTTTCTTTGCTTTTCCTCGCCGCAGACTAAACACCCAAAACAGGAAAGCACTGCACGAAATAAAAGCACCAACGGTGGTATACCTACCCGATCCGGTGCCAGATGTAACGACGCATGCTATATACGATAGAAAAGTGTTCCATGGTTTTGCTGAGCTCCTTGCTTGAGGAGCTTTATGCCTCCCTACCTGCAGTAGTCTAGGGCCTAGACACTGATTTTGGAGGGGGGGAAAGTGCTCCGTATACACCTGATGAACATTCCCATGATAAATAGTACCTGGTATACTATTAAGAGGGGCCATAATAAATAGGACCTAATTTACACACAAAACACTATACATTTACCTATTTTTACTAGCGCATTTTGGTCCTATTTAATATGGTCTGGCCCCGTCGCGATAGGAAAAACAATTGCAACAAAAACAAGAATGAAACTCCGACCATTTTGGGTAAAAAAATGTCCCGATCATTCAGAAAAACGAAATCAGCAAAACGAAGTGCTATTATTATACCTCTATCGTGAACACACGTCTAACCCAAGCACACACACTTGTAACATTGAAAACCAGGTTGGGGGTAGGGGCGCCGTATCATCCACAGTGGAAAACACCAAGAAGAAGGTCACCAAGCTCCAACGCCGCAGTGCCTGGGCCCTATCGCGCTCGGAAGGCAGCGGCCTCACTGACTTCAGCGAACAAGACACCAGCTGTGACGGGTCGGGCAGCAGCAGCATTGACAACAGCGCTAGAAGTAGCATCAACGACAGCAGCAACGGGAAGAGCGCCACAGTCTTGAACGGCATCAGTGACGGCGATGTTCCGGCGGAATCAAAGGCCCCACTCGGAGCGGGGGCAGTACCTGAAGAGCCAGCCGGTGACGGCAATACTGGTAAAAAAGCGCTCTTCGTTTCCGGTACGAGTAGCGCGGTCGGCTCCGAGCGGGTACTGACCCCAGATTACGCGGTAAAGGATGGCGAAGGAGAAAACGAACGAACTGAGAACCAGGAGAAGGTACTTGATGACGAGGAGGGTGTGCAAGAACAAGAGGGAAAAACAGCCGCCGGGCGGGTCGGAGCGTTTCTGGCTGCGCTACCGCTGTCTAAGTTCAAGATTGTCATAGGCAAGAATTATGGATTTCAGTGAAGTTACAGTAGTTGTATGCTCAACACGGAGACACAGCTCTTCCCGCCTAACGCTTTATATCGTGCTTGTCGAATGTCGACAAACAAACGTGCTCCGTTCATTGATGCTTCAGTTGTGTGTCGTTTCAGTCTCCGTCTGTATCGAAATACCACGACCAACGTTGATGCTGTTGATGCTGGCAAAGGCACGTTGGGAAGAAGGTTTAACCAACACCAATTCGGCGGGGATGGCTTGATTAGCGGGAAGAAGCGTATGGCCGCGTGGTACGCATATTCCTGCGCTGGTAGCTAACTCCGTAGCCACGTACCGTACACATGTGTCTCTCCCACGCATCGTGTTCGGCAGCAACACGTGCGCTGCAAGAGTTCGGACACTATTCCTGCGAAAACGTGTCTGCGTCGCGTGGATGCGGACATTCCCGTCAGCCAAGTCGATATTTCCTCGGTTATGTCTTTTCAGGATTAGACTCGTGCGTACACGACGTTTGAGTCCTGGCAGCGTGTACTCGGGGATGTAACAAAGCAATGCGTGTTCCGAGCGTGCTGTGGTTGGCTTCGATCGCTGCGAAAACCACCCCCCCCCCCCCCCCCCCCCCCCCCCCCCCCCCCGCTCCGATCCCCCTGCTACCTTTCAGTAGTTACGTCCCCTACATTTTCCCTGCCTAACTCCAACCTTCCTGCCTTTCCCCCGTCCGGTGTTTTCCTCTACTCTGTGTCGCTGGACAAACCTTCGTGGCGCCGGTGACTCTGTACCTCACTTCGTGCTGCTACTCTTGGTGCTCCTGCTACTGCTGCTCCTGCCACTGCTTCTCCTGCCACTTGCTGCTGATGCATGTGTCCGTTGAGGGTAGTGGTCTGGCAAATTTCGGGAGCGGTAAGCCGAGACGTCGATCGTTGTACTGTATGTAGAATACACCGCATTGGGTTACAAACAAAAACCGTTGAGCCCGCGAGATGCACTAGAGGTTTCCCAGATTTTGACGCGTTTCTTGACATTGAAAAAAAAAGTAAGCGTGGTGCAGGTATGATGCCCGACGGGCATACAGATCAGTCGCAGTAAACAAGTAGCAATCTACCCTGCTGGCTCTGTCTTGGGGCATTAGGGCCGCTTGGAATAAAATGGAAATATACAAATGTGTCGCGCTTTTAGGTTCAGAAAAACGCCTCCCGGGACAACCTCTAACACCAAAACCATAGCGAAGATGTAGTCCAGTTTAAGATGCCTGCTTGCAGTAGTAGTGATTCCCATGATCTCTTGATTGTAGTATCGGAGGGGTGGTCACTTGATTGTAGTGTAGGACCTCTATACCTCTCACCCCGAAACGGTTTCGTGAAAAAGTGCACGCTTGGCCTTAACCAACTACAGGGGGGGGACATTGTATTCAGGACAAAATATGCGAAATACTAATACTGGAATAAATAGGTTTTTGTATATGCCATGGGTCCTGATTATTATGGCCCCCCATGGCCCAGGTCTGCTACAATATATACGTATCGACTTTCTTTTTTTGTCGAAACGAAACGGTGTTGGGCATACGAGTACGGCAGTAGTTCCTGACTTGAGAAGCCCCCCGTGAGTAATATATGTTTTGGCCAAAGCGTGAGGCGTGCTACGATAAAGGTAAGCATTTATCGGCTAAAAGATTTTGTGAATGATCGGCTCCTTAACCCCAGATCGGCGGAGTTTCGTTAATACAGTCTGTCTCGTGTTGCAATAACTGTTCATCGTAGTATGCTTATGTAGGCCATGGTATTGTTCATTGGGTATGTAGCACTTTTACTTCCGTCCGAAATCAGTTTTTGGGTGAGATATGGAGCTCCTCCAGTAATAAGTAACCACCCTTACGAGGCAAAAACATGGTGGCACCTCTACCGTAGTCTTGGCCAAAGCGCGCCAACCCTATCTTTGAGCCACTCGTCGTACACGAAACAACAACAATAACAACGCTAACAACACTCACTAGCAACGCTAACAGCACTAACAAACACTAACAACACTCGTATAACAACACCAAACGCGTGCTACGATACAGGCAGCATTTTCCGTCTGGTTATTTTTTTTTTTATGAAAGACGGGGCAGGCTCTTTATTAGGGCCCGTTTTAACGAAGAAGGAAAACATTCAATTTGGAAAAAACAAAAATCAAATCCGTTTTTCATTGGTCAACACACGCACCAGCACCAAAGATTAGCATCTTGGGGCATAATAGTTGGTGCTGGTGCGTGTGTTGACCAATGAAAAGCGAATTTGAATTTGTTTTTTTTCCAAATTGAATTTATTTTATACTCGTTAATTCGGGCCCTTAGCCCCAAAAACGTCGGTCTTTAATTTTTGCGTTGGAATATTTTGTATTTCTAGTTGGGTTGTCATGGCGTCGTTCATCGGGCAGAACGTATGTCTTGTCCCAGAATCAGTTTTTGGACGAGGTATTGAGCTCCTCACATGACCACTCTCAAATCACCACCTCTAGCCTAAGATGGCATGCGTCACCACTAACAACACTAGCCACTGCCATCGAAGCCGAAAATACTTGAAGTTCCTGGAAGGCGAAAAATCGACCCCCTCCGAACGATTATCTCGAAACATAATTAGTTGTACTAGCTCCGCATTTAACACACGTGTACTGGGGGTTGCGTCCTGCTTGGTATAGGCACGCCAGGGGGGGGAGGGGGGAAGGAGGGGGAGTCAGCGAAGCTTTCCCAAAAAAGAACAGGTGTCATGAAGTTTTTTTCATTCTCCACCCTGACGCGTCGTACGATAGAGGTATAAGGTATACCTTTTCTTGGCTGAAACGTTTTCTGAATAATAATAATGATAATGATAATAATGCTCCTTAACCCAAAATCCGTCGGATTTTTTTCCATTTCAGTCTTGTGTCGAAATATGTTTTACAGTATAGTCAGATCATGGAGTCGTCCATCGGGTAGTACTTTCAATTTTCTCCGAAATATTATTTTGGTGACTACTGCAGGTATTTATGGAGCTTCTCGAGTGACCACCCTCGGAAAAAAAGCAGGAGGCACACCCCTATCCTAACATGCGTCCCGCCCCCTCCCCTCCACCTCACCCCATCTCCACTTTTCCCCCGCGCGTGCCACATCTTCCTCGGGATTCGTTCGTGCGTTCTGATTGGTCAACCGAAACCGACGACCTCCTGATTGGCCAACACAAAAATCGGCGACAACGCGCGCTTCGCTTTGCATTTTTTCGTGCGTGGAGTTTGCCGACGTCACGAACGTGGGATTTCCTCCGATTTACGAGAAATTTCTGTCGATCATCGGAGTGTTTTCACTGGACCTGGGCTGGATTCTCTCCGCGACGTGCGTGGCCTCGGGCTTCGGTTTCTACGCGAAGCTGCTGTGAGTGCCACCGCCTCGGGAAGAGCTAACGTAACGGCAGCAGAGAGGAATGAGCGTGTGGTGTGCGACTAGCTCGGTTCACTGCTGTGGCCTTTTCGTGGTTGGACGTATATGGGGTTGTTGGTTTGCGCAGACCGGCGGACTGAGAATGAGAACGATCTCAACGGGCGAGTGGTGTGAGGCTACGTGCGGCTGTGTCGGTTTTTGACGTTTCTTACTTTACAGCGGTGTGACGTTACGGTCCGATCTGTTGGCTCTTCCACTCTCGCGGAGTCTAAGCCGTGTGGCGTATGCCGCCATGCCGCCCAACACATCCCATGGAGTATGTCCCATCTTTTTTTCCGAAAGTCCCTGTTTTTAGAATTATGATGAACGTACGTACGTATACCCCCCCCCCCCCGGTATCCACTTCTCCTGAAAAGCCACAAGCAATACTACTGTAGTTCAGCATGGTGCCTGGACATTAAATAACTCATCTGCATGAATCCACCCTTTCCTGTTCACCGTTTTCAAATGACTACTCCCTACTAGAACAAAACGCGCGTACGAGTACGTGAAACGGGCCTTCGTTTTTCCTATGCATTATATTATCGCGTGCCTCGAAGTTGGAACTTAATCAATTCACACAGACTCAGGTCGGTCAATAATAAATTCGACCCCACCCATACTCCCTTACGCACACATGTACATAGGACCGTGACCATCGGGCCCTTGGTCCTCCTGGGCCTCTTGGGGATCACGTTTCACTTGGGATCAAGACCGGCGCGACCGCGCGTCGAAACTCTCGACGAACTCAGCGGCGGAACCAAATCATACACAGGGCCCGTGATGACGAGCGGGCGCCGCGTTAGCTCAGCCACGACCGCAGCTGCATGGATACCGGCGACCGGTGGGCCCACCGATACAAACGTCGGTGACACCGTTTCAGCTCGAGGTCAAGCGCCGGTGGGGAGGGGGCGAAGAGAGGGGCTGACAGGCACCGGAAACCGCCCCGCCCCGCCCCGGTTAGCGCGCTCGACAGCAAGCTTCCGGAACAGCTGGATCATCCATGCAGGTGACGCAGGTGGCACGGGGGTGGGACGAAGGAGATCGTCGAAACCTCGGGACCGAGTGCAACGCCCCGCCGTGGCCTCTTCTGACCCATCCCTCCGGAGCATCTGGAAGGCCGGCCCAGGGGACAACACGGACTCGGAGCAGGTGGATATAGCAGTAAGGATTGGGTGGCGGCGGGCAGGCGGGGAGGGGGGGGGGGGGGTGGAGTATTCGTGTCGTGCATGGCCGTAGTCGTATGACCATAAACCTTCGTGTCCCCTAAAATTCCAGGACGGAGCACGTTGGATTTTCACCAACCAGGAAGGCATGGCTTGCACCAAGCTTGACCCGCCGTGAGGTGTTGAGCGAGTCGCATGAAGAGCGGAGGGTGGAGGAGGAGGGGGGGTGGTCTGGCTCGCGTTAGTTTGTTTGTTTCCGATGTTGTATGGCACCGAGCACCTACCTGCCCGAATCTTGAATAGCCATTGTATCGGAACAAAAAACATTTGTTTTTCGCTTCGTGGGTGTTGGTGCTCATCCTGCGACGTTTCGTTACATCTCCATCTCCTTACGTGCCAAAAAAAACAGTTTTTTTTCCACAGCAGCAGATAGCTAACAAGTTATACTATAACCGTACCGGTGTGCGTTGCTGGGAGCGGATCGACTAGGCCCGCCCGCTCGAATATTCCCGTGTTTCTCGTACCCCTCTTTGATTTCGTCCGTCCGTTTGGTGGCTGTCCGTCGTTTTTTTTTATATATTTTGTTGTTGCCCCGCGACGAGCAGGACCGTCTGTGGGACCTCTTTGCCCGACACACCACGATGACCCTCATCGTCCTGTACCTGGTCTACAGTCAGGTGTCCACGGTGGTAAGTGCTGAACAATAAAATCAAGCATTTTGTCCTGGGACTACGAGGGAAAGAGCCCGTCACCAAAAAAAGAAATAGGCGCCCAACGCAGGTTCGACGGGACCTCCCCCACCCTGCAAACTGTGGACAAAGCACACACCCTTGTGCATACATTGAACACTGTACCATATCCATTAGGCGTGCCGAATTGAGAGGTTGTCGACACCTTGTGGGGTTTGCTATAGATATGTAAATGAATTGCCTAATGTTTCCAAAAGGAATTGTTTACGCCCACATTATGCAGGAGGGGGGGGGGGGGGGTTCGGCCACCTGTGTTTGTTTCTCTGGGTCTAAGTCTTATTTATGAAGCTACTTCTAAGCGGTCGACTCGAGCTAGTGTTTGTACGTGTTTCCCCTCACGTTTAGTTTGCACCTCATATCGTGTGAGGTTTCAACCGCGTCAGCGTTCTGGACAAGAAATATCAATCCGGTCACATGTGTCTTTCCCTTCTGCCCCCCCCCCCCCCCCCCCCCCCCCCCCCCCCCCTCCCCCGCGACTTACCTTCATTTGTATCGCGTATACGGTGTGTTCATTCAGTATTCACCCTGCCCGTCGATTTTCATCGAGTTTGGCCAAGTCGCGCTCTCGCACTTTCGATGACGGAAGCATTGCTGCACAGCTTCCATTGTCGGACGGCGAAGAGCGTCAATACGACAACAGCAACAAAGAGAGTCCAGTTGTTAAACGTTACCCGTCGCCTGCGTCATTGCCCGAACAGTAGATAGTATCGCATGTTACCTTTTTTTGTATACCAATAAAGCACGAACTTTTATAAGAAAATCGTGTACCGCATATCTATCGTCGTACATGTGAACGGTAAAAACAAACTGTGTGGTAACGGCATTCTCTCCCCCTCCACCCCCCCCTCCCCCTGCAGGTGTTCCAGACCTTCGCGTGCGACGACTATCCGGAGATCGGCAAACAATACCTACGGGCTGATAGCCGGATCGAGTGCGATACGGACAAACACGCGGGGTACATGGCTTATGCTGCCTTCATGATCTGCCTCTGTGAGTTCGCTAAACCACAATTTCATATATATGTTTCCCTGGGGTATTCTTGCGCTCCAGTTTTTGTGTTACCCTGTCCTGTGACCCTGAACTGCGTACGTACGCAGTGGCGATGAGTTAGTGTTAGAACAACAACAACAACGACAACGACAACGACAACAACAACAACAACAACAACAACAACAACAACAACAACAACAACAACAACATGAAGTATGTATTGTTTTCCGGGAGGCATAGTTTAAATCAGAACCCACGAATGACCGAGAAAAGTAATGTATCCTCCTATCCATGTTTACACATCATGTCAGGTCCTCATTACTATATTGTGTACTATATACTGTCATACCTTCCCCCGCAGCAGTGCAGGCGCCGACATCGACTACCTTTAATGGCACACCGCTTAAGGCACGCAACCGTGGAGTTCCTAAGTGCTAGAAGGCGCAAGCCACGGTAGGTTGGGTGCACCTGCAATTTTTCGAGACTCGCCTCGCTTCGGGGGCTCTGTACATCACCCAAAAACTGGCTTTAATCTTCATAACGTGTACGCTTAACCTAAATATGACCAATGCCATGGGAACATAGTAAATAGGACCAAATTTTGTGAGTAAAAATAGGTAAATATATAGGTTTTTGTGTCCACCTTAGGTCCTATTTACTATGCTCCCCCGTAATAAATCACTACAGCAATAATAGTGCGCCAAAAGAAAAATGTGTTGGGTGTACGGAATGTTCTCTCCAGTTACGGGAAAACGTAGTAAACAGGACCAAAAATGCTAGGTAAAACTACTGGAACATATAGGTGTTAGTGTATGTGATGGGTCCTGATTAATATGGCCCCCCGTAATAGTTCCTCAGTTGAGAGTTGAAAAGCCCCCTCAGTCTCAGTGACACAAATGTGTTGGCCAAAATGTGCCACCCCTTGCCCCTGCCGTAGCACGCCTCCGAAGCAATTGAACTACAGTAGTACTACCTGAGGTGATTACCCGGAGTTTTTTGCCACGCCATTTCCAGAACGTGCGGGCGGAATATCAGGTTCCGGAAACGGCTGTTACTGGTTCGCTGATCTGGCGTGGCTGTAGGAGCGTCCCTCTTCTCCCTCCGCTGGTTTGATTAAGCAACGAACGGCCTGCTAATATTGTACCACTCTGGGCGTAAATATAGGGACCGTTTGGTCTTCATATTGATGTACAAATGGTACATATAATCCCGCCCAGAGTGGTATTAAGTGCGCTCTCTCTCGGACGACTGTCACGCTGATTTCGCCAAAACGCTGTTTTCGTGCGCGCAGACCCGTTCGGCATCCCCGCGGCGTTCTTCTACCTGCTCGTGCGGCAGAGGTCTGCGATCAACCCTCCCGGCGATGAAAGCTTGGAACATGCAAGAGGGACACAGTACGTTGTGGTGAGTTACCGTAGTCCACCGTCAGAAATTATACATGGTATATATTACGACCTGGCAGTTGAAGATATTTATTAATAGGGAGCCCGAGTCACGGTGTGGGCGCTACCTGGGTATTGACGAGGAACGAGCTGGGACATAATACCCTATGACGCGTTTCTCATTTTTAAAACCGTCTATAATAGTACAGGCTTCGTCACGATGATATTTGGGACCCCTAGCTATAGTAGCGACCAAACCAAGGGACGCGTGCTACGGTAGCCTGCACGCAGGTGCACCATGTTTTTGCCACATAAGGGTGGTGACTTGAGGAGCTTTTCTAAACCTCACCCAAAAAACTGGTTTTGAAAGAAAATAAAAGGTTACCGGATGAAAAATACCATGCTTAAATAAGGGTCGTTCTTAGGGTCGTTCTTATCGAGCAGCTTTTTCCGTAATTTCCAAAAACAAATTCCGGAACAAATAGGAAATCTTGGAAATCTTGGACATAATGGAAATGTTGGAAATTCTTCAGAGGGCGAAATGTTTGGAAGGCTTCACGTTCCAATAAATGGAAGAAAAAAAAAATGGAAAAAATGGAAATCTGGAAAATTGCGCGAAAAAAAACATGGAAACTTTGGAAATGTATGGCTCCGATAAGAACGACCCTTATCACAAGCAACTTTTTTCCAAAATTTCCAAATAAGTTTTTCGCGCAATTTTTAGGACTTCCATATTTACCGAAAAATAATTTCCAAGTATTGGAATGCGAAGCCTTCCAAATATTGGAATGCGAAGCCTTCCAAATATTGGAATGCGAAGCCTTCCAAATAGTTTGCCCTCTGTTAAAATTCCAAATTTCCAAGTAAATCCTGTTTTTCTTGATTTTCCTGGGTTTTTTTGGAAAAAAATATTGGAAATCTTGGGGAAAAGTTGCTCGATAAGAACGACCCTAAAGTATAAAATGACCAATTTTTCAACACAAGAATCAAACTCCGACGATTTTGGGGTACGGGGCCCCATCACCCAGAAACGATTTCAGCCAAAAAACGGTATACCTCTATCGTGTTTGGTGTTGTCAACCGTCCACGAGCAGCGTGAGTCACGGGTGTACACAAAGGATCATGTTGCGCCTGTTGCCGTACGACGACTCCTTGCATTGCAACCATTGTAGTAACGCGGACACCAACCATTCATTATATGATAATTCCCGAATCACGCAAGGGCTGTTGTTGCTGTTATTATCGTCACATGGTGTCGTCAAGTTTCCCCTCTGCACTACGATCAAGTCAATCAAGTCCCAAGAGGGGTAACCGCGTGTGGGTAACGAAACCAACCCCAGATATATCCCAAGTGGCCTACACTTCACCCGAGAGAAGAGCACTGCTGTTCTCATCCTCTCTGCGCAGTATATCCGACGTTTCGGTGTATAGACTCCGCATGGAGACTTGCCAACATGCCCGCAAACCTTATGTGTACCCTATTCCATGTACTACACGTATCATGCTAGTTCCCTACTCGTACACCGCCAGCGTTGGGTAAAATCGGTTACCCTTTCACCCGATAGGTGGCCTAGTAGGTGCGTCCCTCAGAGAGATTGTCTCCCTCGGGTCTCCACAAATTGGGTAGAAGCTTGGTTAGGTGTGTATATAGGCACGCACAACCGCCGCCTCTGCGGGCGGTGATCCATCAGCCGATACATCTCGAGGAATGCTGAGGAAGGGTTGGTTGCCTTCGAAGGCGTGTTTCGGTGCTCCTTATGTGAAGAGCCCAATACCGATGTCACTACTGCTGTAGGTCACCCGAAACATGCCTCCTTCCAAAGAATTTTGCTCGCGCAACCCGACCAACGTCTCTATGCGATAGTCCTAAAACAAATAAATCGGAGTGTAACCCAGGAGGCCAATCGCTCGGTACGCATTGAGCCTGGAGGTGTAATCCCTGTTGTGTGGCATGAAGTCTCACGAACATCCCGCCGCTCCGACGGTGTATATACACGGCATATACACTGGTCTGGGTATGCTGCAATCGCGCGTGCTACGGTAGAGGTAGCACTTTTTGGCTGAATCATTTTCTGAACGATCGGGATCCTTAACCCAAGTTCGTCAGACTTTCATTTTTGTGACGAATAATGTTTCAGAGTATATTTCGGTCAGGATATTTCTCATCCGGCAGCACTTTTATTTCCCTCCAAAAAAACAAAATCGGTGAGGTATGACGCTCCTTAAGTGAGGAGCTCAGATAAAATATGGTGCACTTCTACCGTAGTTTGTTGGCGAAGGAATTACCGGGTGTGATGAGGTATTCTACTGTGGAAATGCAAACTCATTAACAAAAATAACCCTGTTTCGGACTTTGCCTCCCCTGTGCCTCCAAGGTGGCACATAAGTAATGAATTAGTTAATCAGCGTTGAAGATCGTATGAGATGGTACACGTCGTCCGATGGCAAGGATGGTAAACATATAATTAATCCTACAGTAACTCAAGTCAATATTAGTAGTTAGTTTGCCAGTCAATATGACCACAAAAAAAAAACTCAAATTCCGCCAACTACCAATAACGACAGAAAAGTGTTGCTGCTCACGAGTTGTCGTGATTTATTTTTCAAGAATACAGCAGCAAAAAGGTTACACATCGTCAGAATTCACATTTCATGTTAAAATGCTGTAGTACCAGGTATATTATTGGAGTATGCACGGTTGGGCGGGACTCCCCCGCTTTCCGAGATCCTTACATGAAATGACATGAAAATGGAAGAAAAAAAAGGTGTTCCAAGCACACTTTGGGGCGTCCATAGTCACGCAAAATCGTCAGAACTTATTAGAAAGGCGAATGCAAACAACAGACCTTCTATGCGTCGATTGGGACATGAGCACAGAGGCAAAGTTCACTGAACGTAGAAAACCTCGCACCTCTGTGCATGATTTTTACGTTCCAAAAACGTGCTTAGAACGCCTGTCTTTTGCTCACCTTCTACTGTATAGTAATAACTCAAAATGGGGGGGGGTCCCGTCTCCCCGTGTACAAGTACCAATAAGGTACTCAAGTTAGATTTGCTTACCATTCCGGTCTCAGCGTTGCCCCTGCTCCTGCTCCCTCCTCATCTTGCTGCTGCTGCTGCTGTTGTTGTTACTGCTGCTCCTACTCCCGCTCCTGCTCCTGTCCCTCCCCCCCTTGTTGTTTTGGCATGGCAGCAAGAGAAGATCAACCAGCGCGCGGCTGACGAAAGTGTTGCGCCGACGTCCTTCCTCTGGGGAGCCTATTACCCTAGCTGTTACTACTACGAGGTTTGTGCATATGCCGGGGCTCACCCTTCCTTTAGTTTGTAACCGGTACGTATGTGTTTTGGCAAGGAGATTGCGGCTTCCCCGCGCACCAGAGTGCCGAAAAAGCAATGTGCGGTATGGGATCGGTCACAATAAAGGACGCGGTGTTTACCGCGAGCACACAAGCCACTCACTGCAGGACTACACATAGGAGTAGACTTGATAGTTCTTCATGAACTGAACGAAGACCGCACCAGAAATCGATAGTACTAGTGGTGCGGTCAGGGCTCCCCCCGTGGCGCTTAGTCAAATAGTGTAGGTGCAGTAAGTATAAATACAATAATAATACACGTTTTGCGAGCGCAGCATTTGCTGCGTAGTTGCTCATGCAGCCAAACACCATAGGTAAAGGCTACCTGGTACAAGTATAAGTGTTGTAGGCGTGTCGCCAGGCAGGGCAACTCATGCACGCACGCACGCACGCACGCACGTTTTAGCAGCAACCGCATTCCGGGCAAAACATAGACGACGCACGCTGCGGCAGGTTTGTCTTACTTTCGAAACATCAGATATACACTATACACGCATAGAGAGAGAACATGCGTTTATTTCATCAATGAATGCCTGTCGCAGGATATGCTATTAATAGCCTTGACTGAGCCCGCCCAATGAAGACCATCCATTAACCCTCGCCGACGCGCTCGCGGTCGTCTAGCAATACATCGCGTACACTGTTCATGGTTGATCGACCATATGCTTCTACGAACTGTTGTACACACCACCCAATAGTTTTTAAACATATATCTGCGCTGATGCGTCCTGATTTCTTCGCGTTTTTTGTGTGGTGGGTGGATGGGTGTTAACTCGTTTTTCGTGGCAGGTGTTCGAGTGTTTGAGGCGTCTACTGCTGACCGGTTTACTGGTGTTCGTGCCCAACCAATCGGGACAGGTGGCCTACGGCTGCATATTCGCTTTTATCAGGTACGGTGGCGAATAAGTTGAGGGGGTGATGTGATGCCCTCATCTGAGGCGTACTATGATAGGGTTGGGGGTACGAAGCACATTTTGCCCCCATACTATTAATGACTGACTATTACAGTGGTATACTCCTACACTGAGGAATCGCCCAATAAGGCATACGCCTTACAACGCATACCCTGGTATGTCTTATCCTTGGAAATAACAAGGAAAAAAACACAGTGTTGAAGGCATGCCTTTTACCGTTGGAAACCCGGGATTTGCGTAGGTCACGGGATTGTTCATCTCGGATTAAGTCTTCGTGCTTTATCCCAAAGTCCTTTTTTTTCGGTGAGCTACAAAGCTCCTCTGGAGAGAAGCCAGCGTCGAAAAAAACAAAAGGAGAAACCTCACCGTAGCACCCATACGTCATCACATTTTGAATCGTTTTTTTTTCACGCCGTTCTTTTCCGCCTCCTACCGCCGCCGTCGCCATCCTCCCCCGGGTTTTCCACATGTTCAATATCTGCGCTAAACTCGAAGTCTGATAGTGTTCGAGATTCAGAGGCCACACATCGACGACTTGGAAATCCAGCTTTACCGTACGGTGAGAAATAGAGTTTGATCAAGATTCGTCATCAAGTTGTCGCCGTCTGATGCTGCTGCTGCTGCCGATTGCGGTCTACTATACATACGACATCGCACCGCCCGTTGTGGCCAGACCCTTTTTTTATGAGTGTGCCCTTTGCAGATTTGTAGAGAGTCAGTGGAACGAAGCTTTACGAAATAACTAGACACTATAATGGTACGCTTGATTGGTGTTCAGTAGCGGCGCCAAATACCACACACACGCGATAATATATCACCGGGGGGTGATAACATATCACCCGGGGGTGAGCATATACCACCCAGGGGTGATAATATATCACGCGGGGGTGATAAAATATCACCCGGGGGAGATAATATATCTCCCGGGGGTGATAACATGTCACACCTCCTCGGACGAGTGGGTGTCTTATAAGCTGACTTTCTCGACAATGGGGAAAGTGCAACCCCCCAGCAGAAATAAATGAGTCTATGGAAGTTTCTCGTCGATCGAGAGATTTTTCCTAAGACGTCGTTTTCGTTTTGTGTGTTCCTCTAAGGGCCATTCGTATCGGAGCCATGATTTTCCTAAACGTCCAATATTTGTTTGCGCAATTTTCTGCATTTCCGTTTTTTATATTCTTATTTTTTTCCATTTTTATTTGGAACGCGAAGCCTTCCAATCAGTTTGCCCTCTAAAAGAGTTCCAAAAATGAAAGTATTTCCTCCTTTTTTTTCCTCTTCTTTTTTGTTTTGAAATACACCCCTCCTCGAGCATGTAAATGCCCAACCAAGAAATACCAAACAAAGAAACTTTTGTATTTTCCCCTTTGTGTGGAGGAAAGAGAAGGTTTTGGGGAAAGTTCGTAGAATGGTCGTTGCACATGTATGTACCCATGGAAAATACACCAGAAGTGTTATCACATCTGAGTATCTTTCCGAGAACCGGAGAACTCGGCTTAATAACCGGAGCCTTCTTGAAGTCGAGACGGGCCTTGTTGTTTGCCCGCCCGAACCTCACGCTCGGTCTATCTCTTCTCCACGCTGCTACGAACCCAACGTGGAGGGCTCTCTCCTTGCCCTAAATATAAGAAGGAAAAGTGCAGCCCTCGGTAGCGGGTCAAAGCTACCACATCACTTGGGACCTTTGGGACTCGACGAGGGTAAGGGCTTCCATACTTGAACGCTTTTCGTGGCTGGTACATAGAGGTAGGTAAAGTAGGTTGTTCGTGGTATGGGGGGGGGTATAACTAATGAATTTAGCGAAAGATGGAAAATAATATTGGAAAGTATGGAAAATACTTGCTCGACAAGAATGAGTGGCTCTAACATAATAAGGCATGTTTTCTATAAAGGAGATGTGTTTTGCTCCTGAATCTGGAATTGTTATTCGTAGTAAGTGCTTGATAACGTCCACTTTCAACTCGCCGACCTTCCACCCAGTGTCGAACCCCTGCTCGCCAAAACCACGAGTAGAACCCCGTACTATTAATAGATGGTATTCTTCCTTACTTTCTCGATCCTTCCAACCTCTGTCTCTCCAGTCCAACCAACTGCACCACCATGATACCGACTTGATTAACCTTTCCCCACCCCCTCTACCGATAATGCCAACGGTTCAGTATCTCTCCACAAACCGCAGATTTCCTTCGTTCAATCTTCCACTTTTGTTTTATTACTAGTTTTCACAGATAGACACACGCTCCCTGAGTTTTATACCCTCAGAGTGTGTTCTCCTCATACGGGATGTACGTCCTGCATGATGACATATAAAACCCGTAAGTACATCGCGATCGAAGTATATATCACACTCAGCTATTAATAGTAGTGAAAATGAGTTTTGACCAAATCCTCGATCTCAAAGCTGTTTTTTTTTTTTTCCAAGTATAAGGGCCCGTTTTAACGAAGAAGAAAAAAAATCAATTTGGAAAAAAAAAAATTCAAATCCGCTTTTCATTGGTCAACACACGCACCAGCACCAAAGATTAGGATCTTGGGGCATAATATTTGGTGCTGGTGCGTGTGTTGACCAATGAAAAGCGAATTTGAATTTTATTTTTTCCAAATTGAATTTATTTTATACTCGTTAATTCGGGCCCTAAAGGAGAAACTCGGCTCGGAAATTTGTCCTAAGGGGTGTGATATGATGGGCGTCTGCACCTGGACTCACTCGAAGCCCCATGCACCATGTGGTGGGCAGGGGGCATCTATCTCGTGGGTACGTTCCCGGGTCTGCGGTGTCTATGTCGAGACAACTCAACATGGTTCTACAAATGAATGCGTGTAGAGTGCGACGTATCTCTGTCGAAAGTGCATCACGCGGGGGAGCATCTCACGCCAGTGCTTCGGCGATGCTGGCCCTAATTTGGCTGTGGCGCATCCACGCCAGATCATAGCCAGCAGTGAATAATTGATAGCATCTTCCATGTCTGAAGTCATTGGATCCGGGAATACATGTTATATGCGTGGATGGCCTGATTGGTACAAGCGCCATACATTGCGTATTGTCACATGGCAAAAAGGGACATAAAAAAAATAACGAGAGATTCTTACAGACAAATGGATCACTCGCCGTCGTAAGTGGCGTACTTCTATGACCTGGGTGTACTTTTGCAGGATCGCCCATGTAGCTCTTGGTGGCCGGGAAAACTATTGGACTAACCCACTCCGCTGCTTCCACCGCGTTTCGGCTTGTGTTATGCCAACGCCCTTCTAGGGGTGCCTTGTCATCTTCTTCACCAATTTCTTGGCGCTGGTCATCCAAGCCGAGCTGGCGGACGAGGACTCAAACGGAAGCGCTGTCTATTCGGCGTTGCTGGTGCTGGTCCACGTGTTTTTCTTCCTGTCGATCTGTTGGAACAGCTGGGCGACGATGAAGGCAACTTTCAGCAGGAGCCACGTACAGGTATGGCCACTGTGTTTTCTGTTGACTCGTTTTTTGTTCTTGAACGGACCGGTGGACCATACTGTGTAGAATTGTACCCCGTCCGTCTACTACCCGGGTACCCGACGGGTAATACCCGGAGCTGTCACATTACCGGTTCTGGTATGGGTAAGATCCACTGGTACTAAGTACCCGTCGAGTATTTGGACCCGGGCACCCACATGAACGGGTGCCTGGATACCCGGTGGTGTATATGTTCCCGGTGCCGTATCCCTCGCCATACCTCCTAGAAACAGTTCGGCCAAAACGGGTTGCCCCTACTGGAGTGCCCGCGTCTACAGAGTGCACTACCGGCGCGCAATATGGTCATAATACGGGGGACCATAGTTAACAGGACCAAATATTGTTAACAAAAATGAGTGAATGTATTGGTTTTCGTGTGTACCTTAGGTCCTATTTAATATGGTCCTTGCCCGTCATATTATTACGGCGGGGTAGTACAGTAGTCAGGATCAAATATGCTTCGACAAAAGTCTGGAATATACGGGGGGGGGTGTACTCATGTTGTGCACGGCCGTAGTCATATGACCATAGACCCTCGCATCCCTACAATGCCGGGACGGAGCGCGTTGGGTTTTCACCAACCAGGCAAAACGGGGAGGGGGGGGGGTTCTTCGTCGGTATTGGAGACATTATTTCTCATTGGTATCGGACGGTTTCTTCGCTGGTAACGGAGTGTTTCTTCGTCGATAACGTAGGTGACGGAGGTTGTCTTCGTCGGTACCGAGGGTTTCTTTGTTGGTAGCAGAGGCGTTTTCTGTCGGTATCCAGGGGTTTCTTCGTCGGCAGCGGAAAGCTTTTTCGTGGATAACGGAGGGTGTTTTCGTGGGCAACGGAGGGTTTCTTCGTCGGTAACGGAAGCGTTTTTCGCCGGTAGCCGATGAACCTGCCGACCTAACGCTACCCGTGGAAATATTAATCCCAGGAGCACGGGAGGAGGAAAGGGTTCCGATCCTTGTTCGTTCGTTTTGAACGGTCTCCTTGTCGTGGCCTGCCTGCGTGCCTGCCTGCCTGCCTATATGTGTGCCTGCCTTGGTCCGTACTCGAGCGAGCCGACTTTCAGGCTCGATGTTTTCGTGGCTTCCGTCGACTACGCGGCTTCATCGGGCAATCGGTGTGTCGCGTCGTCCCTTCTTTGTCAGCAAGCACTGTTTAGTCGTTATGCCAGGCAATGGGGCAGGGTGCAGCACAGTTTCTGGCGCATTTGCTGTACAGTATAATCGGACACCTGAGAGCAAGAAACAGGAAAGCTGGTCCCCAGGTTGTGGGTTTATCATTAGAGAATGAGTGCGTGCTACACAAATAACCTCAGTGTATCGTCTCCCGAACGTCTTATTCCCCCGTAAAAGTCAGCCTGGCTTTCTTAGTTGCTCATTTTCTTGTTCTTGGACAGGTGTCCTGTACTGCAGAGCAACGCTTGCCTGCACCTTAGAGTACGTAAGGAAAGTATGTATATGGACGACGCGGAACAGCGGTCTATTTAAAAACTGAAGATGTAAGGTATTTCACACAATCGGCGCTTTGGAAAAAAAAAACTTCCGCATTTCAGCGATTGGTGCAATCTGTATCTTGCTATAACGGCCGGGAGCGGCAGTGGTTTTGGCGTTTTCGACGGCGAGCGATGTCTCGAACGGATTGCTAAGGAGAATATGGGCAGGGTAGCGAAGTCTGCAGCGAAACGGTGCTTGTTGCCGACTGCACCCATACCCCGCTTCGGCCTGAGATAGCTTTATTATGGGGTTTGCTACTGTCGTGGCATTTCTCCTGTTCATGTGATCTCATCGACACGTTATGTCATACTCTGATTGGTCGGAATCCCAGGGGAGAAAGGGGTAGGTCGAAGTCCGACTTCCAAGCTGTCGCGTGGCAGGGGAGGGGAGGGGGGTAGCCATTCCCCACCGAACTGATCCTGAGACGCATGGTCTGCCTATTGTTTCATTTTTGCTTCGAGGGGGCAGGAAATTAGGTTTAGTGTCGTTTTCGACAGCCAAATAAAGGGTCGACCACACCCACCCACGGTGGTCTTTACTGGTGACGAGTTTGGCGAATTTCAGCAGCAGCAGCAGTAGCTTTCGTTGGGGTGTCCTGGTATCCCCTCTGTTTAGTGGGATGGCGTTACTGCCCCCCGAAAACAAACGGGGATCACTCGCCCTTCTGTCAGAAGACATCAGAACCGGGCAAGAGCTATCATAACAGGTGCTGGGGAACTTATTTGGCAAGAGTTTCACTTTGCGGCGCGGTGTGTCGCAAACAACGTACGTAGTATGATATGATTGCTTTGGATCGTAAGTTTAGTTTGACGGCATTAGCGGTCATGAATGATCCGAATCCATCGAGAGATGGAGAAAGACTATATATGCACAGGGCGAGCGTGAAGCGAAGTGAGAGCAGGGCGCTTCTGTTTTGCAGTGTTTTTTATTTCCGTGTTTTGTACGTGGGATCGACAGAGTTTTAGCGCTACTGAGCCATGTACATTATGACCGGTAAATATTGGTGTGCTACTTGATATAGAGCGAAACAACACAGTACATACATGTACGCTGTACGATACGACAACTACAACGAACGGTCGTCATTCATGTGTCCTATCCGTGAAACAGAAATGAACGGGAGCGCAACAGCACCAACGAGGGAGTGCGCTGCTCGATATGTTACACACCAGGCATACATTTCGTAGAGAGTCTTAACTCTTCCCGCCGTCTCGTCAATACAATCGAAGTTTCCTTATTATATGTATAGCTAGGGGTTGGACAGATCTTCTCCACCCCAATGGCCGATCGCCCAATTTTTTCATTCACCAGTTCGTTCGAACGAAATACGAAACGCATGAGGTGCAGGTAAAAGGAACATATACCAAACGCACGAGGCGCAGGTATAAGGAACACATACGAACCGTCAATACTACAGCAGTATATGCTAGGTAAAACCTTTCAAATAATCGATCGATATCCTAGCTATAATACGTTAGTACGATACATACATGCGCGCGTGCTCATGCTATTACGGATGTACCTTTTACTTTCCGAAGCTACGCTTTCTTCGAGACGCAACAGGCAGTCAGTAGATAGGGCAATTATACGATCGACGGCATACAAATTGTTTTGAAAGAAACTTCAACAAGCGCCAGAGCCAATGATGCCTACCAATAGTCAGCTACCAGGCATTTGCGATACTGAGACAATACACACCCGTGCGTGGTTGGCGTGGGAAGAAGTCTAGATAGAGAGTACAAGCAGCGAGGGATATATTTCTAAAAAAGCACCGACAGGCGTCCGAGCCACCTGCAGGACGAGCGATCCCATATCCAAGCGCACCCGAATATAATTACCTTGGTATGACGCATGCTGCGATAGAGGCGCACCATGTTTCCGCTGAGCTCTGCACTTGACGAGCTCCATAATAACTCACCAAAGAAAACAAATTTCGGATGAAAATAAAAGGGCTACCCACTGAACGACCTCATGAACTAATTACACCCTGGAAAATATTGCAACACGAGAATGGTGAAAGTCCGACGATTTTGGGTTAAGGGCCCGTTTTAACGAAGAAGAAAACAAATTCAATTTGGAAAAAAAAAAAATCAAATCCGCTTTTCATTGGTCAACACACGCACCTGCACCAAATATTTTGCCCCAAGATCCTAATCTTTGGTGCTGGTGCGTGTGTTGACCAATGAAAAGCGGATATGATTTTTTTTTTTCCAGATTGATTTTTTTTCTTCTTCGTTAAAACGGGCCCTAACTAACATAGACAAAAAAAAAGAAAAAACGTACTTCAACGCCAATTTTGGGCCTTAACTGATTCCACACTAATTCCAAGTAGTTTGTCCCCAAATTCGTGGGACCAGTTCTTAGAAGGGGTTAAGGAGCCTCCGTCATTCCGAAAACGTTTTAGCCAAATAAAGGTATACCTCTATCGTAGCACGGTCGTACTGATCTGGCGCAATCCCCTGCCCTACAAAGTGTACTTATACTATATAACATATATATATTAATGCAATTCCAATGGCTTATTTTAGCTGCAGCAGGCCATGTCTCTAAGAGAACTATTGTTGCTCCTCTGTCCCCAATTATTTTCCTTCCTATGTGTGTCTAACCCTTCTCTATTCCATTTATTTTAAACCTCCCACATTAGTTGCATGACTACTGACTGTGTTCCCTACCGCGTGGAGGGGGAGGGGGGGGGGGGGGGGGGGGGGGGGGGGGGGGGGGGGGGCGTACTCATTTGTTGCTTGCCTTAGTCATTTGACCATTGACCACGCATCCCTTTCGAGACGGAGCACCGTTCCTACTCCTAATAGAGACACCTCCAACACTTGGGCGCTCATTACGTTGTTTCCATATATTACAAAGAAACCTTTTGCTAATCTTATCCCCTTCCTGCTTCGCCGCCTGTGGCCACCATCTATCTCCCAAGATAGCGATCGTTTTCTCGCTACTATTTAGTGTACCAAACTGCTCCATGCCACACTCGTCTATTTTCCTCATCTCCTCCTCAAGCACATCCCTTTCCTCCTTGTACCTTTCACATTCTCCCACTAGGGGGGGGTACTCATTTGTTGCTTGCCTAAGTCATTTGACCAGTGGCCACGCATCCCTTTCGAGGCGGAACACCGTTCGTACTCCTATTAGAGACGCCTCCAACAGTTGGGCGAACATTGCGTTGTTTCCAAGCATCACATGGATGGATGATCTTACCCCCGCCGCCTGTGGCCACACCATCTCCTAGGATAGCGATCGCACATACGCACACCCGGTGATAAATATATCAGGTCCGTTTTTGGATGGTCACTTTATCACCGGGGGTACATTGAATATCACACCCCCTACGGAAGTTGCATCTGAAAACAACATAAAACTCTAAAATTAGCACACCGCCTGGTAATGGATACCATTCGCCCACAGCACCACTGCCACTAGTCCTACTACTGTACCTAGTATGCCCTAAGCCCAACCCCTTGCGCCGACAGTAGTAGGCTTGTGGCAAATCACGGGAACTTGTCGTGTGTCACATTGTAGCATTATCTCGAAAACAAACTATTAATAGTGCGCATGCTGCGCTAGTACGGTGTATGTACTGTTGTTCGGGGCGTCGGCTAGAAACAAAGGTTTCATATGATTATGGCAGCAGTTTTTTTTCAGCGGGGCAAGGAAGGGCCTCTGAGGTGCACAATCTTAATCTTCGGGAGTTTTGACATCATCATTGGATTCCTACTATGGTGATACCTGTGTAACGAGGGCATACGGTATTTTGGGCTCCGGTGCCTGTTCCGTGGCGTGCAACGTGAGCTGGAAAACTTGTTGCGCTCACGCGCCGCAGAAAAAAGGCCACAATCATTGATAATGGCGTTAATATACACCTACCTAAAACATTATCTTCGACCATAGCGAAAACCAAAAAGAAAGGTGCCTCAACTGCTACTACTACTGTAGTATCCCGAGGCGGGAAGGACATACATACCCAAAAGGTTTTTCGCCTGCTTGCTGCGAAAAAGTGTTTTGCGGCGCGAAACTTCGTATGTATGCGCTAAACACAGCAATGAATTCCAACCCGGAAGTTGCGCCAGCGTAACAACTACTTCATGTTGTCACCTCCGGTTTCAGACATGGGGCCTCACCATCACACCGTCTTGCGTGGAAACGGAAAAACAAGCTAGTTTCACACCATACTATTAGCCTCTCGCATGTTTTGTAGCACACCCCTTGTCGTCCGTATCCCCCTTTTTTGTGTCGACCCCCTTGTTACCACACCCTCTTGTTACCAGGCCATCCGCAGTCTGGCCAGGGTCCTTAGTACCTGGTATTCGATACTACTATGTTGACACACCCCCGTTATCACCCCCCTTGTTATCAAACCCCCTAGCTGTGGAGCTCCATTGTATATTACTTATCACCGGGGTTAGCTGTGGAGCTCCCGTGCATATTACTTATCACCGGGGTGTACTTTTCTCCCGTGTTATATTATACGTACTCGTACGGGGTGGGGTGTCTCTGTTGTAGTACGCGTCTCGAAATGCCCACTAGGTATACCTATTTTTGGCTATAGCATTTGCCATCTTACGAAAAGGTCCGGTCCGGAGCATCCCCTGCCCGTGGGATAATCACGCCTCCATATTCACCGGAAACCCTCCGAACCACAGCAGCGTCACAGCGTAGTGTGATTTTTTGTTTTTTGCCAGCAGGAAGCGCATCGCACACACGGCGTCACAGCATGTCAGGACATCAGGCGTCTCCCGGGGGTGGCCCGGGGTCCGCAAACTCTGCACTTCCTTTAGGGGCCCAGGTCATCGAAGGCCGTGCCGGGCTCCTGGAGCTGGTGGACATCTCGAGAGTCAAGTGCAAGTTGTGCGAGAAAACGATGTCAGGCCAAGACCAGACGATCGCCGCTCACTTCGCGCAGCAGTCTGGTTGCCCTTTATCCAAGTGCAGCAAGTCCACGCCCGAGTCTGTAGCTCTCGGCCAAAGATTCCTCGCGGAACTTGACGGTAGTAGGCGAGGAGGATCGACGATCAGCAGGAAGCGCGCCCTTGAAACCAACGAGTCGGACAATTCGCGAAACGTATTGCTTCGACTCCAGGACAACAAGGAGGGTGGCTGCTCTGGTAAGAAGGCGTGTGACATGGCCTACATCCGCTTCCTGGTCGCAACAGGCCAATCGTTTGGCCTTGGTGAAAGCGCGCACTTCCGGGACTTCGTAGAGTCGGCCCGTGTCTGCGACGATTGGACTCCCTTGGGCAGACGCACCCTGGGCACGATCGGACTCGACCATGAGTATGACAAAGTCGACACCGAGAGCAAGACACTTATGGCGGGAAAAGGGCTGAAACGCGGCAAGACCCTGCAAGTCGATCGCTGGAACGGCAAGGTAAGTTTGAATTTTTGAAATATTGCAATATACCTGATATCCCTGGTATACGTTTACAAGGTTTTTGCGGCTGATGCCACCCACTCAATGTAGCGAGCCAAAATACCAGGGGTACGCGCAGTTTTGGGTCTTCCCGAGGGGCGGTATGGGAAAATGTTCCCGTCTGTTTACCGCGGGACGGGAATGGGACGGGAAGGTGGGAAACCATTTGGTTGACGGGATTGGACGGGAAGACACGATTCTTTGGCGGTACGGGACGGGACGGAAACCGATTTTTGGCGGTACGGTACGGTACGGGAAACATTTTTCGGCGGTACGGGAAATGATCGGTGAACGGGTCGGGAATAGGTCGGGAATAAGTCGGGAATGGGTCGGGAATGGGTCGGGAATGGGTCGGGAACCGGGTCGGGAATACGGTCGGGAAACGCAGTCGGGAATTGTTGGGAACACGGTCGGGAACACACGCTGGAGACAACGACTGAAAAGGGTATAATCAAAAGTCTTCTTCGAGTACGAGTATAACATTCGCGAGAACAGTGCCAATAGGAGCAGGAACCGGGGCTGATTGCTTTGGCGCTGCTTGAGGCGCCGAAGCAGATCCGCCGGGATCCTCCACCTCCACAACGTCCATGCTTGATGCCATGTTTTGTCTTTGGGCCGGGTGGTGGTGTGAGTGTTCTTGGTTTTATTCTCGACATAATAATTTCCCAAATGTACGACCGATTTATTATACGTACTATTATTTCAAATAGCGAGGTGTGAGTGGGGCCGATTGAATGGTTGATACAAATTTTAACTTCGTGTTTAAATTTTGAATTAAAACAAAACGAGAGGAAAAATAAAGAAAAAATGAAATATATATTCGCGCGTCGTAGACGATTTGTTTTTATAGTTCGGAAATATATTCGAGTAAAAATGCAGTATACGCACTTGCATCCATCATCCATGGTCATGCGATGGGAAAACGAAAAAATCGGCGGTAAATGGAATGGGAATATCTGCCCCAATAATGAGATGCGGGGTGGGAGAAGCTGTGCCCCATGGTCGGGATGGGACGGGAATCACTTACATGACAGTGGGATGGGAATAGTCGGGACTGGGCGGACAGCGGGACGGGAATAGTCGGGAATGGGCAGACAGTGGGATGGGAAACAGTCGGGAACGGGAACACGGCCATTACCGCGGGACGGTAGAGCTCGGGAACAGAAACTGACGATGGTACCGGTCGGGAAATCGCGGTCGGGAACGAAAAATCTGACGGTTTCCCATTCCCGTACCGTACCGTTCCCGTCCCGACCACATTTTCCCGTCCCGACCTTTACCGCGCGTACCCCTGCAAAATACCTTGGTGCTGCCCTGGGTGCGTGGGCATTGGAAGCCGACGTGATATTACAGGAACGGTGGGAATGAGGAGCGTGACAGACGCCTTCAGGTGGTCAAACTCCTAACTGCGTTAAGCTACTGCGTTGGCCGTTTTTCTCTTTTTGCTGTGTTCCTGCAGTTGTCATTGATTGGATCGTTTTGTATTTTAAGCGATTTGTGTCGGCACATAAACCTTTTTTGGCTCACGCGCGAGTATAAAGGTTGGTGGGGGTGCGTTGTGGGTTGTGGGTGAGCGAGTGTCTGGGTGGGTCGGTTGATCCCTGGGCCGGTTGTCCCAACACCTCCCACCAACATTTCTCGTAAAGCGATGAGCGTCACCGCGAAACCTTGTACAGACGTGGATCGGTGGGGTGTCGGTGTTCGTGGTCATTTTTTTTTGTTTTTTTTGTTTCCATCCCATTTATTATCTCGCCCTTCCTTTCTCGCTCATTCCTATATAGGTCAAATACGTACGTAGGTATACTTGAACAAAAGGAATAAGTTTAAGACAAACAGTTATGGGAATTGTTTGGGGCCTGATTTCTGGCTTTTTTGGCGATCTACGACCGCCAAAAATCAGAACCATCTATTATGGGACAGAAATCCATCCATATGTTTTATCTCAGTTCCTGGAGGAAGCAGAAATCAGCAAATCCGGTCAGAACTGGGCCCAGTTCTGAGGGATCTTGAGCACCTCTGAGAACTGGAGACCACTGGATTATTCGGATTTTGGATAATATCGCTGTACGTACTGCTGTATCGATCGACAGACTCGTCCTCGTCGTGCACGTAGTTCCAAAGAGCCGACAGACAAGACCACCCAAAAAATAAACATCATGACAACAAATAACGTTTTTCAAAATCTGAACGCCATAATGCAGGTACCTTATTTTTCATGACATATTTCTGGAGCCTCAGAACCATCGAAAATAACCACCAGAAATATGGGCTCAAAATTTTCCCATAATAGATGGTCTAACAGCAAAATGCGAAAAAAAAAAAAAAAAAAAAGTACCGGGCACGGTTAACATAGGTATACTTGAAAAAAAGGAATAAGTTTAACAGCAAAATGCAAAATGCAAAAAAAAAAACTGGTACAATCGTTCCACGACCAAGATAAGTGAAGTTATCGTAAAAAAATGAAACAAAATTAAGAAGAAAAAAAATGTTTGTAAAAACCGTACAGGTATTATACGTAGGGGGAGTCACGACTATCAATAGGAGTTATTTCAGTGTAAATATATTGTATACTACTGCTGTATGCCACAAATCGCTTGGCATATACCTGGTGTACACCGGCAGCAGCAGCAGCACAGCAGCAGCATAATATGATACTGGTATCTCGCTCGCGAGCAACGAGTAACACGAGAGAAGCTCAGCCGACATAACACACAGGGAACACTACACCACCACACACACCAGCCGCCACGAGGAATAAGCTTCTGCTGCTCTTGGTGGATGACGGTGGGGGTGGTGGTGGTGGGGGTGGTTGTGGTGGGGGTGGTGGTGGGAGTGCTTGTGGTGAGGTGGTATACAGCAGCAGCAGCAGCAGTGGAAACATTGAAAACTCGTCTAATATACACAGCAGTATGTATATATTATATGTATATGATACTGGTGC
The DNA here is from genome assembly GCA_008828725.1 of Saccharina japonica. Taxonomy (NCBI): domain Eukaryota; class Phaeophyceae; order Laminariales; family Laminariaceae; genus Saccharina; species Saccharina japonica. Next base: position 227,007 of record MEHQ01001873.1, read on the forward strand.
TCGTTCTTCTCGAGAGGAGTGCACAAGGCAAAAGCCACGCAATCATCGCTTACGGGCACCGAGTAACACGAAGCTCACAGCCAACATAACACACAGAGACTACTACACCACCACAAACACCAGCCGCCACGAGCAATATAAGCTTCTGCTGCTCTTGGTGGATGGGGGTGGGGGTGGTGGGGGGGGGGGGGGTTGTGGTGGGGGGGGGGGTGGGGGGGGTTGTTATGAGGTGGTAGAATTGGTTTTCTGGGTCCAAAAAGCTCTCTCTTCTTGAGCTACCATCGCCACCACAGAGCAAGCACCCGACCACCATCACCAGACCACGGGAAAAAGACCCCACCAACGCCCACCAGCTACGAGCAACAACAGCTTCCGGTGCTCCTTCGGCTGGTGGCGCGGGGGTGGCGGTGGTGGTGGTGGTGGTGGTGGTGGTGGTGGTGGTGGTGGTGGTGGTATAGCGTTTGCTCGTGGTGCGGGTTGCTTGTTTTGTTGCAGGTGCAAATCTGGATTTGGTGCTTGAGAGTGAGCGCGGAGGTTGAATACAAAAGTCCAGTGACAATTGCCACTGGTAAGAGTTAGCTAGGGCAGTCACTATGACCTAGCTCTGCGATCTCGGCGCCGCTTTCGACACGAGCAGTACGAAACAGTTAGCATAAATAGCGGGCGTCTATCAGTCCCGAGCGCGTCTGAATCGGTTCAGTGTACGCGTCGCACGCCAAAAGCAAAGCGAACAGACGAGGGACGAAGGACAAACCTCAATATTAAGCAATCCGGTAAATAAAGGCACGCTGTGGCAGTTTTCAGAACTGTTTTTTGTCCGTTTGTGTCCGTTCGTGAGCAGGGGTACACCCCCACACCTGCACACATGACCCCTTATAGAAGAGCATCTAATGAGGCTCGTCGGGCTGGCGCCCTCCTCGCCTCATTAGCTCCTCATTATTATTAGAGGATGTATTATTTACGTCAGACTTGGATGCTGTGCTTGCTCAGACTCTAGGTTGACTGACCGGCTTGGATGTTGTGCTCGGAAAGACTCTATTACGGTGGACCATAGTAAATAGGACCTGCGGTACACACTAAAACCTATATACTTACCTATTTTTACTAACAATATTTGGTCCTATTTACTATGGTCCTCCGTAATAGGTTGATTCGGCCGGCTCGGCATGCTGTGGGTGCGAGATTCTAGGTTGATTGAGTCGCATACAATACACCCTCACGTAGCCAACCAGAGTGCCAAAATTGCTATCAACCCTTGACTACTACTGCCCTGATATATGCAAGTATAAACAATGTATACCTTCGGTACGTACTGATAAAATAAGAGTAGAACTGCACATACTGTACTCCCATTACTCGTGGCTTAACCCATTCAGAACTGAAAAACATATTCCACACTAATTCCAAGTAGTTTGTCCCCAAATACGTGGGACCAGTTCTCAAGGGGTTGAGGCCGCCATTACTTGAATACTCTCAGTACTCGGAGTACAAATGTTTAAAGCTCGCCTCTCCAGGTAGTCAATACATGGAGAGCGGTTGGGATGGGCTCAGTTACTGGATCGCCAGCAATAAGAAAGCAACCATTCTTGGTATAGAAAGCAGCTTGTAATACCATGCCATCGTACTCACGTACGTACAGCAAGCAGTACACACACCGTTGGTATGTTAGCATGATAAGCAGGCTATTGTTGTTGTTTCTACATATCATATATACCAGCTTATACAACACATCGTTCTCCGCTGTCAGATAGAGGATTTAGTCGAAACTTATACTTCGATCGTGGGTATAATATGGACATAGATGCGCTCCTTCGCGACGTCTCTCCTGATTTTGGAAATGTCCAAAGTTGCGCTTATCGTCTGAGCCTCAGATCGAAATCCGATCGCCTCAGGTTCTTTCTCGTTCGCTCTCTCGCGGGTCGCCTTCCCCGGGCTCCGTCGGGCCTATTCCCGCTCGCACACTCTCGAGTTCGCGCGCCGTCGCCGAGCACGGTGACCCTCGTTCCGTCGGAACTTGCGGAGATGGCGAGATATTAAGTTTTTTCTTCGAGACAGAAAGGTTCCACTTTTCGCTCTAGCAGATACTAATTGGTTTCATCGTGTTGCTGCTGCTGCTGCTGCTGCTGGATACTTCCGTTTTTCGGTCGGTCTTACCTGTTTTTCGGCAAAATCATTTGAACTCGCAAAAAAAAGGTTGATCCCCGTGTTAGGCTCGATTGCTTGGCCTTGAGAGTCATCTACGCGCACCTTCTTGAGAAAAGGGGCGAGCCCAAGGTTTGTGAACGCACCTGTATACCTGGCATCTCGCACTTTTCGCTGTATGTCTATTTCGCCTGTTTTATACCAGCTTGACAAATAGTACTCGAACATACAAAAAAAGAAAAGCTTGGTGTAAGACCACACGTTAGGATACCACTTTGTGGCTCGTTCATCATTCCAGCAACATGGTGCAAAAAATAGCATGTGTACCCCATATGGAGATCAATGTAGGTCCACTATGTTCCCAAGATTGGAAAATCCAACAAAAAGGGGTGTGTCGTAGTGTTGGTAATCAACTTAAAAAAGGGGTTGACTTGACTGTTGACTATTGGGGATTTTAGTTGATTGATTAATCATGATTAGTTGACTTTTAGGCAAGTTCGTGATTAAGTCAACTTTATCAAAAAGTTGCCTCTTTGTTGATTATTGTTGATTTTTTGTAGAGAAATATTAGGCGTTTTGATGCCGGGAGTGGTTTAAAGCGCCGTTTAGAGCCCACGATGACGATGATAGCTACCCACCCTAACCTAAGCCTCCAGTAGCCAAGCACGCAGCACACCCTCGACCCTGTAGAGGAAGTGATTCCGTCGGTAGCGTGCTCGAAGTCGTCGGAAACCACGACCAAGTTGACATTACTCGGCCACGTTGCCCCCCCCAACCCTTGGTTGAAAAGGCCCCCAAACGTGAGTTGTTCCAGGCGAGCAGGCCATTGAACTCCGTCGATCTCCTGGTCGAAGTAGTCACCGAACTCCAGACATACGACTGAGTCCGGCCAGGCCACCGCCTGCACCCTGTCGTTGAATCTGTCGATGAACATCATCTCCTCGACGTCGGCAAGAGCAGGCATGTAACGGGTCTAGACCGCAGTTGACAACAGGTCCCACTTGACGCTCAGCACTCGGATCTGTGGCACGCGCGTTCCATGAGCCAACCCGTTGTTGTTGGGAAGTGCTTCGCCAGCTACCCCGTTGTTGTCGGGAAGTGCTTCGCCAGCTACCGCAATCGGCAGTAGTGAGGGGGGGGTGTTGTCCAAAACGAACAAGTTTGCGCGAGGCAAGCTTCGCACAGCCGCACACAATCGCAAAGACGTTTCCTGGAGCTGCTTCGTCGATGTGTACCACCTCTCTCCATCCATGTCGTTCATGACGACGAGCAGGGCGGCCTCCGCTGTTCCTACCATGCTGACGGGGTGGCTATGACCGAGGTATACAGCTATACAGCAATGATAAGTATGAAGTAAAATAGTACCAAAAAATGAAATAATCACGAAAAAATCACCGAAATAAAGTTGATTTTTGAGGCATGACTTTTTTGAAAAAATCATATAATCACGGCAATAGTTGCCTTGATTATGCCTATAAAAAGTAATGCCTAAAAATCAAGTAACTTGACTTTTTGAAAGTTGATTACCAACACTAGTGTGTCGCCACTATCTGACCCCTGAGATAGTGGCAAGCACAATACGCCACCATCTTGTCGCCGCTTTTTATTGTTCCACAAAAAGATATACCTATGATAAGTGGTGAAATTGATCTTAAACTTTGCTTCGTCTGCCGACCTCTCCCGCTTGTGAAGGCCTTCTCGCGCGGGTTCTTCGCCGGGGCGCGTGTCCGCCTTGACCGTAGCCGCGCTCGCTCGGCGCCGCACGCGCTCGCGCAAGGCCTTGACGCGGGAATTTACGACGGGTATCTCCTCGAACTATTTTTTTTCTCGTTTAGCAGGAATCGTCGCGATGGCGTACGTATGCATGATGTCATATTACACGCATGATACGTAAAAAAAACATGAGATCTCGGTCGTACGTATTCTTTTTTTTGGGCGACTGCAACCAACGTCAGCTGGGACGAGGGCTCGGGACAGAGACCAGTACAGCAGTTGCTACCAACGGGGATGTTGAGGCAGGGCACATGGCCCTTTAGATCCTGCTGGGTAGCTGCATGGGTGCATGCTGAACGTGTTTTTCGCAGCAACTGCTGTTCTGCCGTCTTTTAACCTATATATCGAAATTCGAGTAAAAAAGAGAAAAAACGAAAAAAACTCAAACAGGGGTTTCGACATACAATATGTGCATGTCTCCAACCGGGGGTATATTTCGTGTTTTTGAAAAACGGAACTTTCATTTTTCACGTGTTTTGTTGCTGTTGTTTGCTGTTGTTTGTGTCTGTGTCGAATGCGTCATCGCAGTTGCGATACCTCTCTCCAGATCCCAGATACAGAATAAAGCCCCACGGGTTTCAACATGAAAAATACCACATTAAATTCAAGACAAAACAGCCCACACTCACTTCAATATAAACAAAAATCCGAAAAACTGTAACCGAAAAAAAATGAAATATGTTTTGTCTGTATGAATAGGGTACCTACAGAACCATACAATGGGTCATTTACCCGGGTATTACCCTATAAATAACTTCTGTAAGTTTTGTACGACCTTTATACCCGTACCCGGAACTTCTGTGAGTTGTGTACGACATCCATACCCGTACCCGGAACTTCTTTAAGTTCTGTGCGCCCCGTGCCAAAATACCCGGGGTACGGGTAAAATATTTTCATAGTTACCCGTAACTTCTGTGAGCTCTGTACGCCCGGGTCACAATACCCGAAACGTCTGTGAGTGCTGAAACACTTTCATGCCCGTGCCCGGTACTTCTGTGAGTTCTGTACGACATCCATACCCGTACCCGGAGCTTCTGTAGGTTTTGTACGCGCTGTGCCACAATGCCCGGGTCTCTGTCACAATACCTGGGGGTGAATTAATGAAATTCACACTAACTCAGGTAAACAAACACACGCACCTGGTATATTATTAAGAAAAATACTTTTTTATTTCTCCAAAACACTGCCTTTGAAAAAAGCAGGCACACTAATGTATTAGCCCGAGATGTACTAGCCCGAGCAAAAGCGCATGGCCTCCATGGGTCGGTATCGAAAGTTATTGTGAAAACGCACGACGCGATCCTATGAAGGATTAGTCTAGTGAGCTAGGGTACAGCGATGGAATGGAGCGTCTGTGATGTGAAATTCACAATGTAAAGGGCTACGTTAACTATCGTGTGTTGTTTTTAATGCAACCACTACTACTCTACTCTGATGTCCATGCAGATTAGCGTGAGAGTCAACGTGATCGAGTCGGTTGACGGCAAGGAACGGTTCGTGACTGCCGAACCCGCTTGGCGGCACGCTGGCATGTCTGACGAGGAGGCGGAAGATCTTCTCGGGCCGTTGATCGACGACAACGTCGACCTCGTTCTTTGCGACCGGGCTTACGCCAGCATCCTAAAAGGCATCGAGAGCGGGCACCCACGGTAAGAGAGGGGAAGCAGGCTGCCTCCCACACTGCTGCAGTACTGGTGCAAAGGCAAATACGTAACTTTTTATATATATTGAAATATAATTGGGGAAAAAAACACAGGGGAACTGGCATTGCCTCATAAAGCACATTGATGACGCATGCTACGGAACGGTAGAGGTGCACCATGTTTGCCTTCTGAGGGTGGTGACTTATTGAGGAGCTCTGTACAGGCTGGTTCAAGCAAACCGCGTAAAATTCATTCAGTAGCCAATGTCCACGCTGTTTGTTGGAGATGGGCCCTGAAATTTGGCACACGTGTTTTATGCGCCCTACCCGAGCCTTTTACGAATGTTTTTTTTTAATTTGTTTTTTCGCCAGATAGTGTTTGTTTCGTTTTTTTGGGGGATATTTACGAAATTTGGGTCTTGAGAGATCCAAAATTTCCAGCGGAAAAAAAAAAAAACATTCGTAAAAGGCTCGGGTAGGGCGCATAAAACACGTGTGCCAAATTTCAGGGTCAATCCCCGAAAAACGGCGTGGACATTTGGACTTTTGTGCGGTAAAAGTGCAAAAATAGGCGTTGCCTCGTAATTACTTAGTTTCAGTATATAATCGATTTTGGGCGTTAAATATGACTTAATATGGTCATACGCAGTCAGATCTTCGAATACTTGCGTGAAACTTTGTACAAACATGCCTTGGACCACCTAGAAGCGGTACGTTCAGAAAAACAAAATGGGGGGAAAAATGTTTCCTACGGAAACGCCTGACTGTTGTTGAGCTCTATGAAGGCCTGTGATTGGTCGGGCCACATTTTCGGCGGTAGCACCAGTTCTAGGTTCTTGAACAAAAAAATTGGCGATGTCACCCTCCCCCACTGTTCATGGTGGTCAGTATAATACCAAATATGTGACATTGGAGTTGCTATTGCATGCGGCATTCGTGAATGACGAGATTTTTGGTGATATGCCTGAACCAGCTCGTACCTCACTCGAAAACTGCTTTTGGAGGAAAATAAAAGTGCTACCGGATGAACAATCCCGCGGCCTTACGTACAATGCTAAAAATAGTGCAACGCAAGAACGAAATTCCGTCGATTTTGGGATAAGGGGCTCCGTCATTCAGAAATAATTTCAGACAAAAAAGACAGTACCTCTATCGTAGCACGCGTCGGGTACTGTGCTACCACACCACCACAACTTCAATGTGCGTGTGTTAATTTTTCTTGTCTTTCTCGATTGACAGCAATCCTTCGTTAGCTGTTTCGTAGTTTCTTACTCCCTTTCCCGTTTCATACGTTTTCTGGTCCATGAACTGCGCATTTTTTTTCTCTCATGACCAGCGTGACAGGCCTGAAATGCTGCGCACAAGGCGTGGATCTGCTACTCAAAGACTGCTGCAAGTTGGAGTTCTTCAAGTCTGTGCTCGACCGTGTCGCCTCGATCGTTAGTTTCGTCAAGGATACCGACGGCATTCTCGCGATCTACCTCGAGGGAACCAACCTGAAGCTGATCACCCCGAACCCCATGCAGATCGCAACTCTCTTGATATCCGCCATGCGCGTGTTGAAGGTGAGAGGATATGTATATATGAACGTGAGCCCTCGGGCCACCCCCGGGGATGGTTTCACCTCGCTGTCTTGATCTCTTTGGTACAGACATTGTAATTTTTCCCAGGCTAACTCTCCGAAGCACCAGCTGCCTACGTAGAATCCCTAACTAAACCCTCGGCCTCACAGTTGGGGTGTCTTCTTCATTCTTGTTACTCAATATATTATTCCAGCCGTTGAGACAAGCAACGCGGACAGCAAGCGCGTTGCGGACGATATGTATGCACGACAGAGATGGACGCGTGACCCAGGTGGACTGTTTGTTGTACCTTTATATTCCGTTTTCGGGTGGTGTTGAGTGAACATCAAGCATGAGCTTGTCGTGGATTTCCAGGCCCAAGAGGAAGGCTTTCCCCGCCGGGAATACTCGTTATTGTATCCCTATTGAGGACAGGGGGATTCCAACAGCCCAAGTCCTGTCCTTCCACATGGCCCTCCGCTCAGGACTGAATCGGATACCCCCTACGCTCCAATGTACTACGTACATCCTGGCACACCGCACTTTACCGTATCGTTGGTATGTTTTTGGTTTTTATAAAATATATTTAACCGTTTTATTTTGTTATCGTACTACAAGTAGTGGAGAGGTGGATGAGGCAAGGTGGACTCATGCTTGCACCAGGCGGCCGTGGGCGTTCGAAAAAATGAAATGAAAAAAAAACACGAAATCTTGCCGCAGTCAAACCTCACCACCCAAACCACAGCAGCCCGGAGACCGCAACAACTTCGAGGCGGTGTGCCGCGAAACAAACTCCGCGCGCTAGCCCAAGCTCGGTCGCTTCTGTAGACCCGGGGTTTGTTGGGATCGGCCGCGTACAGCTCTCACAAGCAGTAAAACCACAAATGTTAAATACAAACAGTTGTAGGCCTGCACAAGGGCGTTTCTTCCATGCTACCCGGGGTAGCGCTCGTCTAATCGGTCCCTCCGCCGGTTTGAAATAGCTATGGCGCTCCTCTAACGTACACAGCAGGCAGGCAGACAGATCAATCAAATAGTAGAAGCCTGTACGCACCCCGGTATGAAGACTCTTTTTTGCCTATATTATATGGGCAAATAATGTTCGCATAGAAGCAACTGTTTTTGGCCGATGCTATTGGAAACACCATGCTTGTCGTAAAAACGTTTGAATTTCAAAGATACCTGCCGTACTATATGTGTGCCGTTCGCTGTGAGCACGAATCTTCATATAGTTTATGAAATAAAAACAAACTACTGTAGTGCTTCGCTGGTGGAATATTGGGTCAAGATGCCGCCGAGCATGGGCCAGCGACGTGTTTGATTCGAAACAGCGAGATGCCGAGACCTCGACAGACATCGATCGATGAAACCAACGACTGTGTCATGAAACCTGGCACACCCTGTCCGCCAGTCGTCTGATAAAAAACATTTGGCTGCTGGTGTGCAGAAAACAGACGACAAATGTTCTCGATTCCTCTCCGATGGGAAAAAAATACATTTTTACAGGTTTCGGTAGAGAGCGTCGGACCACGCGGGCAACCTCTCCCCCACTAGACCACGAAGCGACGTATGTTATCTTCAAGTCCGTCATCCCCATTAACTAGCCTTGTCCGACGCAAAGCGGGTTGACCTTACTGTAGGTTGATTTATATGTCGAGATCGAAGGTCCGCCGTCGCAGGATCTTCTTATTGATCAGCGTGTTGACAATTGACAACATGAAAAAAACAAGTTGCGTCGCGTGAAAAACATATCCCAAGAACAATGGGTGTGAAAGAACAAGTGAGGATGCGAATGATGAGCTTGATTTTGTTTCGTCGGGTTAGATTATCGCTCCCATATTGAATAGTTTTGACGTCTGTATTCGGACGCGTGCTACGATAGAGGTAGCATCTTTTGGCTGTTTTTTTTTTCGGTATGACGGGGCTCCTTAACCCAAATTCGTCGGAGTTCCATGCTTGTGTTGAAAACAGTTTTATTGTATACTTAGGCCATGGGGTTGTTCATCGGGCAGCACTTTTAGTTTCCTCCAAAAACTGTTTTCGGGTGCTAATATTGGGCTCAAAACTTCACCCCCCCCCCCACCGTACCGGTGCTCCGTCTCGAAAGGGATGCGTGGTCAATGGTCAAATGAGTAAGGCAAGCAACAAATGAGTACCCCCCCCCCCCCCCCCACCGTATTGAGGCTCACTTGCCGAAGCTGCGTCGATGTCTGTGCAGCCGGCCCTTGACTTGCCGAAGCTGTGCCGATGTCTGTATAGCCGTCCTTGTGTCGGAAGTATGTGTCGGCACATCCCCTCCCCTCCCGAGGCGGCCAGAAGCCAAACGAGCCGAAGGTGTATAAAGCTCCTCAAGTGACCACCCTCAAAAAGCACATGGTGTTCCTATACCTTAAGATAGCATGCGTCTTAGGGGAACGCAGTTCGGATGTGCGGCGTCCAGTCGGCGGCGAGGAACCACGGCATCTCGCCTTCTCGACCAGCCACAAGAAAAACGGGTACTGTATCGGACACCAAAACGTCCCATGGCCTCTATATGACTTGGGGTTCAGGTAGGAGGAAGCTGATTCGCCAGGTGAAGGGCTTTCATGCTGATCAACACAACACCCCAAGCGGAAGCCTCGTAGTCGGGCCGCGGGCGGGACACGCACGTGGGGGGGGGGGGGGGTGGTACTCATGTCGTGCACGCCCGTAGTCGTATAACCATAGACCCTCGCATCCCTACAATGGTGCGAGTCGCATGGAGGGTGGGCTGCATCCTGCTCAGAACCGCCTATGAGGCGGGCTTGCATATGGACGACAGCCTCCGATGGATTGATTTAAGTTCTGCTGTGGCCACTTCCAGAGACAGCAGAGGGTATTACTATGTATCTGCCTCGTGGGTGCCTTACTATATACACACTACGTGATACGATCATTCCCCTTGTGCGGAGTTGAGCTTATCAACCACGCACGTGTGATCAAACAAGACCGCCAGCTTTGGTACCGCCAAAAACAAGAACAACAAACGGCACCCTGGTTGTCTAGCTCACGCAGTGAGAGGCGTGTTTTACAGCGTCGTCGCCAACCGACGCCAACCCAACCTATACATATATCATATATTTATGGGGGGGGGGCTCTGCGTCGCTTTCCAATCCCAGTTCCACGAGTCTAGATCGATCCTCCTGTTCCCGCGCCGGACCCGCCCAACGCTGGTTATTTCGCAAACCCTGCGGCCATGCCTTGCCTCGTCGGCTGCAAGTGGGTGTAGCGGTGGCCGTAGCCATGAGTGCCGCTTCCGCGGTGCTATCGTCATGAGACATCCACACACACTGCGCGACTATGTTGTATTGTTCGGCGGAACCTCTTCGATGTCATTTTGGTGATCATTTGAACCTTCGGATGTCACCCCGGCATCCGGACGAGAGCGCATAATTTCGGTCATCTCAGAATGCTGGCCGGTATTATTTTGCGTTATTTCCCCTCTACGCGGCTGTATACCAGGTACGCATCTGTTATTTCTAGTAAAATCCTGGCTTGGATTGACATTTTATGACATCCTCTTCCATGCCCATTGGTCTAAAGAAAGACAGCATGCTTCCCGTTTTTCCCACAGCGGCGGTGCGAGAATGTCTTCGGCTGTTTGTTCTAGTTAGACGTGCGCAACGATAGAGATAGCACTTTTTCGGTGTTTGTTTTTTCTGAAATACGCGGCTCCTTAGCCCAAAATCGTCGGACTTTCATTATTTTGTTGCAATTTTTTTTCATGTATACCCTTACATTAGGGCCCATATATTAACGAATATAAAATAAATTCAATTTGGAAAAAATATAATTCAAATCCGCTTTTCATTGGTCAACACGCGCACCAGCACCAAAGATTAGGATCTAATCTTGGGTGGTACGGGTTCTGACCAATGAAAAGCGGATTTGATTTTTTTTTCCCAAATTGCATTTTTTTTTCCTTCGTTAAAACGGGCCCTTAGGCCATGGGATTGTTCATCGGGTAGCATTTTTATTTTCCTCTTATATTGTTTTTTACTAGTATTAGTATAGAGCTCTTCAAGTGAAGAGCCTAAAAGAAAAACAAGGCGAGCCTCTACGGTATCATGCGCCATTGACAGTCACGAAATCATCGTTTGCAAGGTGGCGTTTCTATTGGCATCGGTCTAACGATGACTTTTTGCTGGCATGCCGAGGTGCGCTCTTCCCGTAAACATGATATGTACCTAAGTATGGTGTCGGTCACGGCGCAGACTGATTGTTTACAAATCACGCTGTACCAGTATATTGTTTTGTACCTTTTGCACTTGATTCGCACGGTTATGTTTCCTTTTCTCCCGACAGTTGCACACGCCAGATATATTATTACGGTGGACCATAGTAAATAGGACCTATGGCAGAGACAAAAACCTATGTGTTCATCTATTTTTACTACCAATAGTTGGTCCTATTTACCATGGACCACCGAAATAGATCACGGTGCAGATCATGCAGATCATTTTCACCCGTATTCATTTTCTGTACAAGTTTCCACGGGGCTGATGTACAGGATATGAACGGTTTGCGTATGTTGCCGCAGTAGTCATCTACAGGGCGTTATCACGTTTTGCATGCGTTTGCCCGGGTTCGCAAATGCTCTATACATATGTCCCAAGAAGCGTGCTACGATAGAGGAATAGGTATACCGTTTTTTGGCAGAAACGCTTTCTGAATGGCGGGGCACCTTAACCCAAATTCGTCGGCTTTTCACTCTTGTGTTGCCATATTGTTCATTTTTTCACCTAGCGGCCGTGGTATTTTTCATCGGGTAGCACTTTTATTCTCCTCAAAAAAACAGTTTTGGGGTTAGGTACGGAGAGCTCCTCAAGTGACCGTGCTCAGAAAAAAACGTGGTGAACCCCTACCGTAGCGTGCGTCCCAATTCACTGATCTGCACGGTCTAAGTCAGGAAGATCGTTATCCGACGTGCGAACGTTTTCCGACCAGGTGAAGGCAGCTCTGAAGATCTTCGCCAATGATGCCCGCATGCCAAACATGATTCGAGATCATTTATGGTACGGCTCCGAGGCCGAGGCTGGGCGAGAAGTGATTGCCGCACTCAATGAAGGGGACGCCATGGCGGGGGGGTTCTGGTTCGAGCTGGAGTTCTTTGTTGAGTTGATGCTCCCTGTCTACGAGCTGCTTCGTATGAGCGACGGCAAGACGCGTATGTCCAAGTTCTTCAACAGCTTCCTCAAGCTTCCCCACAGATGGGACGAAATCTGCAGGCAACAGGCTGCCGCGTCTAACGCACACGAGGGACAAGGGTGGAAGGATCCGGCCGTGCTGGAGCGGCTGGTTGATGTCAAGGAGAAAGGGGCGCACCGTCTCGAGTACGTCTGGAACCCAATGATGTCCGCCGCCTTCGCTCTCGACCCAGAGTTCCGCTCCGTGGACCTACACACCATCAATGGCGGCCAGATTCTGGTGGACTTGCACACCATCTACGAGCGTCTACTGATAAACCATGGCACAGACTCCAAAGCTGCTATCGAGGCTTCCTCTGAAGAGTCTGACGGCGGTCCGGTGGGTAGGGCAGGGGGACAGTTCCACCTGTTCAGGACCGGCAAGTGGAAGGGGGCTTCGTTCCTGGGGTACGCCAAGGAAATGTCCCCCGCAGATTGGTGGGAGCAGTACGGGATCGGCATGCCGGAGTTGGCGAAGGTGGCCATCCGCGTAACCTCCAAGTCGCCAACATTGCCGGGACGGGAGCGCAACTGGAGCCTGTATGGAGGTAAGGCACATCTTCACGTGTTTGGTTTTGTTTTGGTTTTGATGCCAATGACGCTTCGTACAAGTGACACCCAACCGCAGTTTGTTCGTTTCTACTGCATGACTACCCCCTGGGAAAATCGGTCGCATTTCATGTCTTGGCACCCCTTCCCTTTCGCGCGTTCCGTCTGCTCTGTTCCAATCTCCAGTTTCGGACGCCTCATCCTGGACCACGCGCGTTAAGCGCGCAGAGAAGCTGACCTTCGTCAAGGCTAACCTGAGGCTTCAAAGCCAGGACTACGCCAAGAAAGCATTGATCGCCTGGGATCAGAACTCTGTAGAATCGGACGGCTACATGGGAAACAGGAGTGACGTTGATGATGACCCCTCGGACTCTGAGGACGTCGAGGAATCCGAGGACGCCGAGGAATCCAAGGACGCCGAGGAATCCAAGGACGCCGAGGAATCCAAGGACGCCGAGGAATCCGAGGAATCTGAGTCCGAAGACGAATCCTAGGGACATGGTTTTGTTGATTTTCTTCACTAGTTCAGTTGCGATGGGCAGCTGGCAGCAGTAGCAGCACGGACTACTGTAGTTCGCAGAGGCGTGAATAGGTCCAATCCGCACAATACAGTAGCACAGGTATGTAAATTGACAAAGGTAGCGAAGACTTCATTGCCAGTGCCGTTTGAGGAGGCACGGGGACAACGCCATCAGTGGCGTTGCAAGAGTATATAATAACAGGAAAAGCAAGTCTGTCCCACCACTTTTACTAACATAATATGTCTTATTTTGTACGCTTGCGCTAGGTCATGGTTTGTTATCACTTGGCTTTGCGCTTGCGTACTTGATTCAAATGAATAGTTTCGGCGATACTGCATTCCATCTGTAGTACTGCCTTCCTGCCGCACGCCTGCCCATACGCCCATACACGCATTGGTAGTGCACCTGCTATATCTACTACTGGATGTACAAAAGTCATACCGGGTTGCATACTCGCTGTGGAAACGTCAGTTTACATATATAAGAGGGTTGCAGCAGCGTTGGCTCTCGGGTCGCTCCCCGAGATTGGTCTCACCTTGCTGATTGAGTTCGAGAAGTAGAGAGAATGGAGGCTCCTCCTCGCTGGTTCCTCCCAGCATCGAATTCCATCCGATGTTCGAGTATCATCTCAGTTGTTAGGACAGGCAACGCGGCTGGTTACGGAGAAGACAAGCGCGTAGCCGACGATATGTGCACGCACAGCAGGTTGAGACGTGACCAGTGGACCTATAGTTTGACAGCTGGACAGAAAGTTCAACTTTGTTTATTTGTTCCTTTGGTATGACAGCACTTAAAGGTACCAGGTGGGGGCGCGACCAATTGACGGGTTTCCAAGCCCCTAAAGTTAGGACCCCTCTGCCGGGAACACTCCTTCCCGGCCCCTGTTGTATTTGCAGGGACCTTGCCTGGATGATAATTGATCCCCACCATTCGTACGGATGAAAGAGGGCACCCCATACATGTCGAAGCAACTGCATTACCGTAGTTTATTCTAACAAATGCCTACAGGAGAACCCAGTTCAGCGGTGTTGCTGGGAAACGATTGCCCGCACCATGACCACCTCCCATAGTCCACTTGCCGGCAACAGCGGAACCCGCCCGTTAACCCTTTAGAGCTGTAACATTGTTTTAGGGACTACGTCGTACCTACTTGAAGCTGGTGTGGGGTGATCTTTTCAGTAGCACAAGGGTCAAGTATGCCTTTTTGGCGGCTACGGCGGCACCTGCAGCATACAGTGCTGCAACTTCACTTCCATGGCCAGTTCAGGTGCTCACACCACACAACCACACGCAATGTGCTACTGTAGGAGGCCGTGGTGCCCCTTGACTGAACGCCGCCTTACGCTGAAAATACGTTAGCATGTCAAGGGGTGTCTTGATGCATCCAGACCAACCGGTACAGCAGTATCACGCGACAGTATATTTGGCCACAAGTAGGTCAGGTTATCTGGCGGTGACAATATCGATCGCCGGCAAGTCTACTACGAAGCAGCGCGGGGAAGCACACACCAACCGGCACTCTTCTTACAAGTACTCACCCTGCTGCGTTCTTCCACGGTGAGGGAGGACGACAGCGCACAGCTCGCTGTGTTTACCGTCTGTGGTGGCGACGGTCACCGCAATACATGCAAAACCGCGGAACGCCTGTTTATCACTACAAATAATTGTGTGGAGCACGGCGCTTGCCTTTTCCCGCCTGGATACCACAAAAGGCAACAGGCAGTACAACGAACCTACAAATCTGCAACAAGCGACCAGCCTCGCTCTAGGCAGGCGATGGGGTGCGCCCCGCTGTGCGCGGAGTCCCGCGCGGGAATGCCGAAAGCGGTTCAGGTGGACGTGCACACCCTTTCCCCCTTGCCCTTCCTGGCTGAGCCGTTCGTTTGTGGCTGAAGAGCCAGCAATGGAGAACACAATCGACGACCTAACAGGACCCAACCAAGCAAAACACCAGAAAGTTAAGAAGGAGCGCACCGAGAGCGGCAGCCGAGCAAGGCACTCCACCTTCCGGGGTTGACCAAGGGTTCCTGGAAGCGTTCCTTGCAGCTTCTAAGCTCGAGGCAAGGTCTGCAAAGCCAGCAGCAGTCGACTCAGTGGAGGGCAGGGGCGGCGGGCAACAACAACAACGAACCGGTCGAACTGCTGTGTGGCAAGATTGGTTTTCAGTGGGAAATATTAGGATTCTCCAACAGGTCTTTTCCCCGACATCACCCCTCGGGCATTTCGAGGTGGACAACGATCAGCAAGTTTTCAAGGTGAGAGGGAGAACTCGGGCGCTTGGTCGAGAGAACACCCGTGCTCACCAACGACACACCATCCGTCCGCCGAGACAGAGCTTCGGAGTTCCGTGGCAGCTGCTACTGAGTTGTGCTCGTGAGTGCAAGGTACAGAAACATTATGCTTGTTGTGTGTACAGGGTGTACAGTATCATAGTAGATCTTTCGACCAGTCTGGGGTACGATCCTCCCACAGCTGTCAGTGAGGCCGGTATGGCGTACAGATCGTTGGTGCCGACCTGCCAAGGCATGACTTCAGCGTTCAAGGCACAGTCTCGCCAAACCGGAGATGCGCCTTACCTGACTTTTCCAATGCCAGTCCCATGGCAGCGATTCTACCTTTCATGGGCATTCATGATCGTTCATGGACTTTCATGGGGCTGCCACCGAAGGCCATGGGACTGCCCATGGGATACGAACGTATCATGGCCGTGCATGGCACTGCCGTGGCAGGGGCACGAACATGCAATGGGTTGCGATACAAGCTGTCATGGCACGTTCATATCGCTGCCATGGTGCTGCCATGAGACCGCGATGGGACTGTTAATATGGCAATGTCATGGGACGTCCATGGGACGTCCATGGGACTACCATGTATGGGACTGACATAAGACTGCCACCACCATAGGATTGTTGTGGAACTGTCATGAGGATGCGATAGGACTGCCATGATTGAGTTGGCATGATACCTCATGGCCCTTACTGGCACCTCATGGCACCTCATGGCGCCTTGTGGCACTTCATGGTACAGCAGTACTATGGCGTACCACGGGACCTTGTGCAACCTTATGGAGCGCCATGAAACCTCATGGTACTTCATGGTACAGTCTCATAGCTGGGGCCTCGTGTAGCCTTATGGAGCACCATGACACCCCATGGAAGTGTCACAGCACTTCATGGCATCTCGCCCCCATCCTATTCCATGCCTGGGTCATGACCATAGCAGTTCCATGGCAGTACCACATGGAAGTGCTATGGCTGTCCCCATGGTGCTGTTGCGCCAGAGCAGTAACATAGCAAACCCCACGGTAGCTTTCATGGAAGCTTTCACGAAACTGCCGTGCAAGCTTCCATGAAGCTGTTATGGCCCGATAAGGTGCATGAAGTACTATGGAAGCCCACGAAAGCCCATGAAAGTGCCGTGGCAGTTCCATAGAAGGCACATGAAAGTCCCATGAAGGTGACATGGCCGTCACAAAGAAATGCCAAGAAAGCCTAGGAAACGCCATGAAGTGGTGTGAAAGCTCCCATGAGCGTTCACGAAACATTAGGACAATGTGTTTCGCCTTCTTATTTGATGACCGCACGCGAATGCGATCTAACTTGGCGCGTGAAAGCACTACCTCCTTAATCTAGCGTCTACCTCCCGGTCGGTCTGGCACTCTTCACCGAAGCCTGTTTCAGAATATCGGTACAGTTATACATGATTTTACTTTTTCGTGACAGCACAAAAAAACTTCCATGGAATAGGACTTCATGACATGTCATGGGTATGCATGGAACTTCCATGGCCAGGCCAGGAGGTGTGTAAACCATACTGTAGATTGGGGAGGTGGTGGTGCTATGACGATCTAAGTTGGGTCGTATAACACTCGCCAAGCGGCATGAGGGCACCAAATAGGCCGGGGAAATGATGCCAGTCAAAGTGAAGGCTCTTGCTTTCTGCGAGCGAGAGGTACTACTGCAGACTCAGGGGCAGAAGTGATGGGGGCCTGACTCATCCCACGGTACACCATATAGGGGTTGTTGCGGTTAGTTTTTGCCTTGTGAGGCAATATGTTGTCACTGGGACCGGTTGATCCCCTCAAGTGAGCAACTACCGGTTACTATTATACTTTTACATAAAGGCTTGTTTTGGGACTACTGCTGTAGCACATATACATGTTGGTTGGGTTGCGCAAACAAACCTACGAGTGTTCGAAGTCGTGTCGCTCCTAACGTGAGGAGCTCAGAAAATAAGCCGCCAACCCTACCGTGGCATTGCCCGCCTATGGGTTATGACGGCATTCGGTTGTGTTGATACCGTCATAGCCCGTGAATGGGGTATGTATGTGGTTCGTGCTGCTGTTGCTGTGGCCTGCCATGTGGCACCTCTTCTTGTGTATAACCCCTCCATTCCGTACGCAGGTGTGGACACGGGTTGACGAGACAAGGTTGCCAACATGCCCTACGGAAGCAACGGCGTGCTGTGCTGGGGTTGCGATAAGTCTTGACGCTTTCGGCGGAAGAGCCCGCAGGAGACAACCACGAGTGAGTGCACCGCCTTCACGTGAAAGTCCTACTGTATGTTCCGTGTGCAAACAGGTTACCTGACTATTAATAGTATTGCATCGTCAAGCCGGGTATATTTCTCAGGTTGCTGGGAGTGTCTGACCCCTGTAACGCCCTTTGTCCACCATGTTTGGACATAAACTTTCAGACTCTATGAGACACGTTCACGCGTGCTACTATAAGGTAGCTCCTATGCATTACAGTACGACGCTCCTCCCTCGAGCTCTATACTATTGACACATGCTACGATAGAGGTGCACCGTGAATTTTCTGAGGTTGGTCACTTGAGAAACTCTATGCCTCACTCAAAAATTGATTTGGGAGGAAACCAATGTTTCTACATACGTACCCGATGGACAACCCCATGGCCTAACGATACAACGAAAAATCGTCCAACACAAAAATGGAATATCGACAATTTTGGGTTAAGGAGGCCCCTCCATGCAGAAAACGTGTTCCGCCAAAACAAAGTGCTACCTCTATCGTAGCAGGCGCCTCTGCATCACCCAAGCTGCAAACCAATGAACCAAGAGGAACAATCCCATTCCCTGCTGGTATACAACGAAACATATTGTAAAGCATGAGCGGCATCCCGGCGATGTTGGGTGGAGTTATACTCAGTTAACCCTTTTAGAACTGCAAACTTATCCCACACTAATTCCAAGTAGTCTGTCACCGAAAACGTGGGACCGGTTCTTAAGGCAGTCATAAATGGTTTCGCCAAAAAGCGCCACCTCTATCATAGCTCGGGTCCCTGGTAATTTGATTCATCGTCTGTATTTAGATGTGCGCTTTCATCTACTGGTATGTAGTTGTCTCTGGGTCGAACTGTATGAGGAGCATCTTAACTGTACGCCGCGGTTGGAATATATTGTCATGGTATTCATGGTATCAACGTTTCCCCTCTAGTGTTGAGGTGGCGTGTTTCTGGTAGAAACACGCCGAGCGAAACGTGAATTGCTCGCACCGCTTCCCAGAAACCTCTACGATCAGGAACCAGCGGCAATATAATAAAATACATCAAAAAATCAATATTGTGAGTGACTGAGACGTGTTGTCTCAACCTTCTTCCGGTGGTAGGGCCACCGCTTGAGTAACAGGACAATTCGAAGAATATGATCACTACTTCTGTAGCAAATTCGTTAGGTCTTGAATGCGAGAAGTTACAGCGATGAATTGCTGTATGGGGTAATCAAAGTTCGGAAAGTTGCGGTGTGTGTACATCCCAACCCCCAGGCCTTGTCGCTGATGAGATGCACGATGAGGTGGAAAGTTTGTACAACGAGGGGAGGGAGCGCTCTCAAACGGCTGAACTCCGCTAGTGGGGGGGTAGGGGGGCGAGCACGAGCGATGGTGACGAGCGAATGGCCGCCGTACATATCATATATTTACGTGGGTGCAATGGAAAGCCCCAGAGACGGAGGGGAAAAATAGCGATGGTCTTTAGGCTGCTGATTGTAGGGCTGCAGAAAGAGGATACTGAAGATTTTAGGAGCAGAGCATGGTAGGGGAAGAGACGGAGCTGCCGGGGGGGGGGGGGTCAGCCAGAAATTGCAATTAGTTTTACAAACGTAAGCTAAATTCCGATGTCGGCAGCATTGATGTTATTAGGGTAAGCATGGTAATTTTTTTATTGTAGCCGAAGTGGAAGCTTTATCAAGTTTACCACGTTTAGTCTGGCAGTTCAACTTGCCTTCGTGCTCGAGGGGGGGGGGGTACTCATGCCGTGCACGGCCGTAGTCATATGACCATAGACCCTCGCATCCCTACAATGCCGGGACGGAGCACGTTGGGTTTTCACCAACCAGGCAGACATTGCTTGCACCAAGCGCGAAGTGCCGTGAGGTATTAGGCGAGTCGCATGGAGGGTGAGCTGCATCCTGCTAAGAACCGCCTCTGAGGCGGACTTGCATATGGACGACAGCTTCAATGAGTTAATTTAATTTCTGGTGTGGCCACTTCCGGAGACAGCAATGGGTTTTACTATGTAACTGCCTCGCGGATCCTTACCATATTAACACTACGTGATACGACCATTCCCCTTGTGCGGAGCAAAGGTTCTCCACCCCGCACAAATGATCTACTCGACGGCCAGCTTTGGTGACCGCCAAAAAAAAAAAAAAACGGCACCCTGGTTGTCTAGCTCACGCAGCGAGTGGCGTGTTTTACAGCGTCGTTGCCAACCGACGCCAACCCAACCTATAAATATATAATATACTCGAGGGGGCAGATGTTAACATTGAGCATCTCAACACACCAGATAAGGAGCAACGTCGTGATGCCTTTGTACTGGAGTTATTATACTGTACTGCTTCCAATACTTACTGTAGTGTATCGCTGCCGCTTGCGACATAGGTGCCTGCGATTTCCGCCAGACCACGGATGCACATTATTTGAATTTTTAGAGGCTTATCATGGCAGTGACCGCGGCAACCCGCCGGTAACCGCGGCACCGCCGTGGGAGTTGCCATGGCTTGCCGCGACCTGCCACGGCAAAGCCCACGGCTTGCCACCGGCCATGGCGCTGCCACGGAACGTGCCTTGGGACTTGGCATGGCTGCCCACAACATAACAGAGACATGGCACATTCCATGACAACCCCTCCACAGCAGGCCCCACGGCAAGCCCAACAGCAAGCCAAGGCAACATCCACGGAAATCTACCCGGCAAGCCCAACGCTAATATCCACGGCAAGCCCCACGGAAGTGTACACGGTAAGCCCCACAGTAAATCCACGACAAGCTGCACACTAATATCCACAGAATCCTCGGGGCAATATCCACGGCAATATTCAGTATCCACGGCCATACCCACGGCAAGTTCCATGGCAAGCGGTGGCAAGTCATGACAATACCGACCAGAGGAGTCCCCACGAGGGTTGACATGGTCGCTGCCGCGGCACTGCCACCGAGGGACGGAACAAGAAAATCCAGCCTGGATCAGCTTCCTGTTTCGTACCAGTAATAGCCGTCCTGCCCTGCAGGCAGACGGACGCCGACAAATAATATACGCGTCGACTGGGATGTCACGAGGCACACATGAATTCTTAACGGAACGTCGCTAGACAGGCACACTCGCCGACTGACACCCATATTGTCGCGCGCACACTCGTTCTTCGCCATCAATCTGAAGGGCACGAGAGATCTACAGTTATAGGGGAAGTGACACTAATGGGCATGGGGGAAAGCGGGGGGGGTGCTGGATGGGCAAGCAGGGGTCAGGCAAATCAACTGGCACTTGTTCCGGCTAAACGGGTTGGTGCTGGGTGGTGATCTGCTGGTCTCCTGAGCACCAGACCGGCAAGAGTATGTACAGGCATTGGCACATGGTTTCGCAGTTTGCCAGGCAAGGAAACTAGAGTCCCCGTGACAACGACTTAGGATAGATCTTCCAGGGGTCGGGATGATTATTACGATTCTGGCGCTGGGAATCGAGGTACGGGCGTAGACCCAACCCAACCCCTAGCCCTAACCGTAACCCTAACCCTGACACCGACCCGGGCCCAAAACGGGTCGAAAACGCGGCTGCGCCGCTTTTGCATCTAGCGAGAAAATTGCGAGAACATTCCGAACTGCGGACCACGAAATTCCTCCCGGTACTATCAGTGAGTCGAAATTTCCCGGGAAACCGCTGGAAGATCTATCCTAAGTCGTCGTCAGGATTACTGGGAAAATAAGCACGGTTCCTACAGCTATACCGTGTCACACGGGTGATCAGATAGCACACCCCCTCGGATGAATATCAAAGCTGATTTCCTAAACAACGGCGAGATGTGTACACGCCAAGCGATACGCCTGTCTACGGAAAGGTTTTAACGAGCTTTCCGAAGCCACCATTCTGGTCGCGTGTGCTTCTCCTTGCTATGGAGAAAACCTGTTTGGAAATTCGTAGGGGGTGTATTATCTCGCCTGTTACACGGTATTCGTAGTCTGGACGTATCATAGGCCGAGATAATGGGCTTGTAGAGTGATTGGCCGAGTTCCTGCCTTACAGTTTGCTCTTTAGCCACCCCATCCACTCTGGGCACCAAGCAACTATTGACGCATGCTACGATAGCCTGCATGCAGGTGCACCATGTTTCTTCTGAGGGTGATCACTTGAGGAGCTCTATACTAATAGTAAGTAAAAACTGACTTTGGAGGGGGGGAAAGTGCCACGTATGCGTACCCGATGAGCAATCCCATGGCCTAACTTTACAATGAACGATTTAGGAACACAAGAATGGATGTCTGACGATTTTGGGTAAGAGCCCGATCATTCAAAAAAACAAAAAAAACACACACAAAGTGCCAACCAGTAATTAATTGCAAGCTCCTTACAAAGATGGTTACTACTGGATGATTGCAAGCCCTTTACAAAAATGTTCACTGCCGGTACTTCCGATGTATATAACTAACGTTTTGAATGTCATACTCACTCGTAGTAGCGCTCCAAGCCGGCAGCTTGCCAGCGCCCACACCGAATGGTACAAGGTTCACGACAAGAAATACTGGTCCTTTCTGAGTCAAACCATCTTCCAAACCTGCTTTAGAGTGTGGATACAGGTACTGCAAAAGGGACCATGTCCGCTCCCCTGCGCCCACGGGGATGAACAGCAAATAAACCCGACCCTTTTTCGAGTGCGGGTAAGGCCACCAATCGAGAACGCAAGAACCACGATTTGTAATACCCCAAATCAATGATATCGCGACCACGAACATTCGCAGTGGTTGACCAATCAGAATGTTCCATGCAAATGAATGAGTCATTCGCGGTGACTGCAACCAATCAGAAGTGTCCATTCAATCAAGTTGGCCAATCAATGTGTTTCAATCATTGCAGATGTTTCCATTTCAACGAATCGGTCAATCGCCGTGACCAATAAGAGTTTTTTCCATTCAAACGATTAGCCCAATCGCGTTGACTACGCGTATGACCAATCATGTTTCTTCCGTTCAAACGACCGGCCTATCACGGTGACTACTGCTGTGCGACCAATCAGATTTTTCCATCCACACGAATTGGCCAATCGCCGTGACTATGACCTATCAGACACCACAAATCAAACGAATTGGCCAATCGCGGTGTCTATAGGCCAATCAGAATTTTCCTTTCGGACGAGTTGGCAAATCGTAATGACCCAAGACCAATCAGAAGGTTCCATTCAAACGAACTGACCCATCTCAAGCCTGCACGCATAAAACACCTCTATCCATAGAACATCGATACCACTACTAGTTCACCCCCAATCAACCCCCACAAATCTCGGACGATCGAGCGAAATAGCATCTCTCGCGCGTAAGCGTAACAAGTCCGTAACTACTAACTGTAGTACAGCACTTTACGTTCCAGCAAGGAATCTGCTAAGGTGTACACGGCCGAAAGACCCCATTCCCTTCAGTTATTGAGGTTCAACTTTGGGCCGGTTATTGCCTCTTTAGAGTTGTATCCCCATCTCGGAGACAACCCCCCCCCCGAATCAGACCGGTAATAATCTCTTGAGACTACAAAAATTATCTTGAGACTGGAACAGTTCCGCCAGGTTATATAGGGTACGTAAACATTGGACCCCCCCACCCGAACTCCGGCTCCCGCACCCAGCGACCAAGGGCAAAAACAACCCCAGCACCCCTCTGCTTTACCCCCCCACCGCACACACACCGGCCCAGCTACCCCGAGAGCACAAACCAAACCGAGCACCCTATCGCTTAAAAAAAGTGCGCCGCTCTCTTGTTGTGCGGCGTGTCCTTGCGTCCGGCGGCAGGCCTCGCGGGCTTGGTTATCGACCCCCCTCCGCCGACTTTGAGAAGCCCCTTCTGAGGTGTTCCTGCATCCTTGGCTGGGGTGATGACTCGCGTCTTCAGGTCCTTCACCGATGCCGTGTGTTCTGGTGGCCGCGAAACAGGAAGGCGGCGGCGGAGAAGGAGGAGGAAGGTAAGCATGAAAGCAATAAAAAGGTTCAACGTGGAATCGATACACACCTCCGACAGATCATGATATATCTGTATCTACAGTAGATCATCTACTGTAGTTCCACGCCTGCCGTTACGATATCTTGATGTGAAGGATCTGCAGAGTACAGATCCAACTCAGGAAGCATGTGGTACTACTGTAGACCATGCCGACTGTACGGGTCCCACCCGGCAACACGATCTAGGGTTCACCTCTGTCAGGGTTCAGATTTTGATCCGTTGACCAACCCATTTCGCGCAAGACTACAGTAGCGTGAAATACGGTTCCATGATGGTTCCAGGCATTCTGATCAGCACGAATTAGCGTGTGTTTGTCACCAGAGCCTCTCCGTTTGGAGAGGCATATGACTGGGGCGGCATCCACAGCGATTAGCTCATCATTTCAGAATACCCTCGTTACGCAAGCTATATACGCCAACGCTGAGCGACCCAATGCGAGAAGACGTGAGCGACGAAAAGTAAAAAAATAAGGGCATTGATGCATTTATCGACAAAACCAGAGCGTACGGATTCGACCGTCGAGCTTTGTACGTTACATTGTCAATCGAAAACACTATATTAAACTAAAACATTGTACGAACGTACTACGTATGTACACGCAAGGAATCAAATTTCCACGAACATTCCGACGTTATGATCAGCACGAATTAGCGTGTGTTTGTCACCAGAGCCCCTCCGTTTGGAGAGGCGTATGACTGGGGCGGCATCCACAGCGATTAGCTCATCACCTCAGAAATCGTTCCTTGGCCCCTCAAAAACTGCACCCAGCTTTTTGGGGATGAGATTCTAGGAATTATTGTGCCAAACGAGTAGTGTTAAATGATGCAGCACAGTGGGTAAGAGCGCCCAAGATAAGAGCATTCGGGATTTAAAAGTGGTCAAATCGGCATGACCAGCCTATATACTGAAAGGCGTATATTGCCAATTACAGACAAGAACAATGTGTAGTTAAGAGCGCTTGTTTTGGCTTAAGATTGTCACGAAGCGCTCTTAAATCGGAGTACCCACTGTAGTACAAGAGTTCAGCACCCCATACATACGTGCACAAGTTTAGACTTCAATAACAGGCACACGTGTATAGACCAAAGCTAGGCAGGCAGGCACGCGTGTTATGAAGTGTGATATCGGACGATCTGATCAGCACGAATTAGCGTGTGTTTGTCACCAGAGCCCCTCCGTTTGGAGAGGCATATGACTGGGGCGGCATCCACAGCGATTAGCTCATCACCTCATAATACTCTCGATACCACGGTGTGCATATATGCGATCAGTCAATGACTTCACAAAAAACAAGTCCATGCAGCTAAACCTGAAAGCCGTCCAACATGGCGCGGCAAAATAATAATAAAGGCATGCAAGGAAGATTGTAGTATTTTGGACTTCTGATCAGCACGAATTAGCGTGTGTTTGTCACCAGAGCCTCTCCATTCGGAGAGGCATATGACTGGGGCGGCATCCACAGCGATTAGCTCATCACCTCAGAATGCTCGCGACAAGCTTGTCATATTTACTACTCCGCATACACGTGGCCCACCACTGAACCCCGTACATGTCGACACACTAGAGTTTCCGCATTTAATCGCTCAGCGAAAGGGGTTGGCAAGGACTCAAGACAAAAGAAAGGGTTTCACCCGCATCGGAATCCCAGACGCCACACTCCTAAAAAAGTCAAATCGAAAAAAAAAACACCCAAAGTTAAGATTCCCGTACGAATCGAGACAATTACATGTTTCATATTTGATTTTTACTTGGTGTTAGTATACCACCCCCGCCCCCTGTCTGGGCTCTCGAAAAGAGGAGCGTCGCGTTCAAAACAAAGAAAAAAAACGTGCTCCCCCCTTGAAAACCCGTTTCCCGTTGTTGGGGCAAAATACTCGGAATTAGTGTGGGACAAGTTTTGCAGTTCTGAAAAGGTTAAGGCATGTATTTTGTGTTTGGGAATATACGTATGTACACATATACGTACGCCATCATAGCATTGTCCATCGCTGTGCGCTTTCGTTTTTTCCTCCGTCAAGGTCAGATTTTTGTGTGAGGTGTGAATGAAGCCCCTCCATCGGGGCAGCCTACGTAGGGGAGAAATAGGTGGCACCCCCATCGCGGCATGCCTCTTTATTAACTTTTCGCATGACTAAAAAACGCCAACCAAGCCCCCCCGTGGTCTACCTTTCTCCAAATTAACTCCCTCCCATAGATCGAAAATAGGCAAAACAGGAAGGGGAGGTACGTACCTCGTATGCATTTGTTTTTATAAAACATGTTGGAAAAGCGTTTTGAGCGCCCAAATGTAGGTGTCTCTATCAGGAGTAGGAACGGTGCTCCGTCTCGGAAGGTATGCGTGGTCATTGACCAAATGGCTAAGCCAAACAACAAGTGAGTCGTACGCCCGCTCCCCATACAGATCGATACAGATGGCAAAACAAGCCCACTTGGCCCATCTTCCCTTCACCCCGCCCCCGCCCCCCAGCAGACCGAAAAAGCCTCCCCTGGTTCTCACCTTTCGCCATGTTGACTCCAAAAGTAACGGTTTTCCTCGCGCTGTCGCCGGTGTCAGGGGCACTCTTCTTCCCGCTCGAGCCGACACCACGCTTCCCCTTCTTGGGAGGGGTGCGGAAGGGTGCCGGTGGTGCCATCATTTCTGATGAGGCGTGTTCCACAGGGGACGCCGGCGAGGCGTCGCCATCGGCAGGGGAAGCCGCGTTTTTTCCCCGCTTCTTCTTCTTCTTCTTTTGGGACGAAAAAGGGGATGCTTCCTGCTTCGCGAGAGAGACGGGACCGGGCACCGGACCGGGATCAGGAACGGAACCAGGAACGTTCACAGTCGACAAGAGAGAAGATGCATGTAAAGTAGTTGGGAACGGAGGGGGGGGCGCCGGAAAAAATAATGCGGGCGTTGGTGGTGTGAGGGACAGTGCTGCGAGGGGGGCGGCACCGGCTCCGGGATCGGAACTAGCAAACGCTCGTAGATGACAAGAGAGCCATTGAAAAAGGGGGCGGGGGGGTGGGGATAAACCGGACCGGTTACGATCTGGTCGACCGACTCGACACCACCTGAAAGCGCTCCCAGCAGTGGGAAGCTCAAGTAGAAGACCACGGAACCGTTACCGACGAGACAAGAAGTCGGCCCCCAACAAGTCAACACCCAGAAAAAGAAGAAAAAAAATATGATTCATTGATCGTGTCTATTCTGACATGTTGCGCATACGGGCGAGTAGCGTGATCAAAAATGAAGCGTGTATTTGACATAAGCACCAACTATTTTCCCCTCGCCAAGACCGTGACGTCAGGTGCAGGCCGTGAATGCGGGCGGGGGGGGGTAACGGTACCGCAGGGTCACGCTCTATTGGGTACAGCATACAAAACTAAGGGGGAAAACACAAATACCTACAGGCCTATACACAAACAGAATCAAACCAAATAGGACACGGATGGTCATACAAACGGAACGCAAGAACACATAGCACACGAAAACCACACCCGTGGATATAAACGAACAAATGCCGAGGCACACACACGGAACAGGAATTCACTCATGAAACAACACAACACACACTTGGACAGAACCCACGCGTTCTCGTAAACCCACAAATCGCATCTAAACACACAAAACACAAAGGCACACAAACACACAAACGCATTGAAACACACCCACCACAAACACACAAGCACATCTAAACACCAAAAGTACACACACCCAACCATCACTCAACACACCTTCGTTGCCTCCGCTTCGCTCCCACTCGGCGTGCCAACTTCCACCGCCGCTCCCTCCTCCCCCTTCGCCCTTTTGCTCCTCTTTCCAGGCGAACCCTTAGCCACCCCAGCACCTGCAGCCCCCTCAGAGGCCTCCAAAGCAGCAGCATCGGCGTCACCCTCGCCATCTCCGGCGGAGCTTCGGCGCTTTTTCTTCTTCTTGTGCTTGCCACTTGAGGGTGGTGACGCCAAATGCTCGCCACCGCCGCTACCGTTAGCGTTGGCGCTGCCGCCCACAGCGTCCGCGCCTTCCCCGTCACCTCGGCCGGCCCCGTTTTCCTCCGAATTTTCCTCGACGGCTTCTATCTTGCGCTTCTTGCTCTTGCCGCTGGGGGAAGCCCCCGACCGCTTCCCTGCGGCCGCGGCCGCAGCAGCAGCTTCAGCGGCGGCGGTAGCGGCAGCAGCCGCCTCTGCCGCGGCTTCTTCCGCCTTCTCGACGGACTTCCTCTTCTTGTGTTTCTTCTTTTTGGTGGCGCTGGTGGTATCGTCAGAGGCGCCGTCGGTAGACTGCCCTTCCGTCGGCTCTTCTACCGCTACTGCTGGTTCCATGCTCTTCCTCTTCTTTTTCTTCCGCTTAGGCTCCTCCTCCTCCTCTTGCGTCTCCCCCACCGGTTCCGCCGCACCATCAACACCCCCACTATCTCCCAACCCTTCCTCCCCAGCGCCCGCATCATCCAAGCTACCGCTCCTCCTCCTCTTCTTCTTTTTCTTCGTTTCCTTGGTACCCTCACCCTCCCCCTCCCCCTCCTCTCCTCCCCCATTCCCACCGATTTCCCCAGCAGCGATGCCCGCCGCAACCCATCCAGCAACAGGCGGCTCCATGCCCCGTACCGCTCGCGGCCGCTGGCCAGCCTCGACGTACTCGCCGTCATAGTCACCCTGCTCGGCATCAGAGTCGGAATCGCTCGACGACTCATCGGACGATGGAAGGGGCAACAAGCCGCTGGGAGGGGCGTTTGCGTTTGGCGCCACGCCGGTCCGCTGTTGGTATCGCCGGTGGAGTTCGTAGAGCTGAGTTCGGCGTTTTTGTCGTGTCTACGCGGGAGGAGGTTGGCAGGAGCACCGCAGGAGGATGAATTGGGGGCGGGGGGGGGCGGGGGGGCTAGTGCATGCTAAGATTAGCAAGTGGTTAAGACAATAAAAAATGAAAAATAAAAACAGTAGCTGTTAAATCGAGGAATTTGTCGAAACTCATTTAATGTGATAAGTATGATATGTGGAGTTGATTAATGGTTTTTCAACAAAACTAAAAAATGGAGGTATGTTACCCCCCCAAAAAAAACGGACGTCAAATTCGAGAGTAGTCCATGAGAAATTCAACCCCTGGAACTTAAGGTTGAAATGAGGAAATCCTTCGAAAAACGAACAAACGACGAATGCAAAGAGAAACAAATTGCGCGTGACAGGCGATCCCGAGTGATCGAGCCAAGGTTACGGGGTGTTATCTCTGTCGTCCGCGTTAGAAGTTTCCGGCCCAATGTTATTACCCATGTTACACAGTAGGTGCCCCTCTTGGACTGGATCAAACTGGCTCGGGAAAAGTATCCCACCGGATGCTATCTTGCGTGTTTATCCGGTAGAGGCGTGACGATAGCGCGACGGTTACAGCAGTTGTGCTCGCTCACCTGCGGGGCCCCGGCGACCTCGAACAAACACGCCTGCACCCTCGACAAATCCACCTTCCTAAACACTTTCTTCTCTTCCTCCTCCTCCACTTCCATCCCCTCCTCCCCTCCCGTCTCCGTCTTCTTCTCGGCGAAGCAGCCGAGAAGGCCCTCAAAAACGCCTTCGAAGGTCCTCTTGAAAACCACGGCGTTCGTGTCGGGGGCGGCGGCGGCTCTCAACCACGGGGCCAGGGCCACCAAAAACGCCTCCGTGGGCATGTCCTCCCCTCCGGCCGCGAGAGCCTCATCCACCCACACGTCGGCGAGGTGAAGACGCAGTCCGATCGGGGCGGGGTGCAGCGTCACAATCTCTTCCTCCATCACATCCGACATAGCCTCTAACAAACCCAGGTCCCACCCCCCCCCCGCTCCCGACGACGCCTCGCAGCTCTCCACAGCCTCCTCCTCCTCTTCCGCTGAGGATGATGATTTTCGTTTATTTTTGTTCTTGTTTTTGCGGCCCGCTGGTGTTGGCTTTGCCGCCGCGGCGGGGGGGTCGGGGATGCGGCAGAACAGGAGAACTTCGCGCAGGAACATCCGCACCAAGGTGTAGTATTTGTCGATCCTCAAGTTGTCGATGCGCTCCCAGTCTCTATTTTATGAAGA
This sequence comes from Saccharina japonica, assembly GCA_008828725.1. Classification (NCBI taxonomy): domain Eukaryota; class Phaeophyceae; order Laminariales; family Laminariaceae; genus Saccharina; species Saccharina japonica. The sequence goes on from MEHQ01001873.1 coordinate 256,921, forward strand.
AGGGGGAAGGAGGGGAGGGAGGGAGGGAGGGAGGGGGGGGGGGAGGGAGGGAGGGGCGGGGGGGGGAGGGGGTGAGAAGAGTTTGAGCAGGAGATATACCGACACAACGACACGCATGGTAGAAGATCATAAATGGAAGCACCGTTGCTTCCCTGGCTCCTGTCATCGCCGACAAAGCGCGGTCTGGTCGTACAACGCGTCCGTCGTTTCCTGTCATGCTACGTAGCGCTCAACGCGTTTTGTACAAACTACTTACAAGTACGTATTGTTGGGGTTACTTATGAAGCAACAAGTGTTCAAGCCCGCCGAACTTATCAGACTACAACGGGTATGAAACCGACCGACCAGGCCCTTATAGCAACGCTTTTTAATGCGCATGGGGAAGAAAATGAGTAGGAAAGCCACGGGCTGCGCCGAACGAAAAGCGTAGGGGATAATTGATGAAAAGAGCGACCATGCGACGATACGTGACACATGTACCCCTGCAGCCAATTTTTGGGAAGGCGGGGGACTCTTGGAACCAGTGTTGGAAAAAACGAAAATTGTCGTGAATGGTTGCGTGTGTTTCAACCGCGCAGAATCCAAGAGGGATTCGGTTTCATCAACGAACCACTAGCCCCCTTTTCGATCTATGTATATAGGTGCCTTTGTGCACCCCTTGGTGACACGGCAAAAAAAAACGCTGAACCAAAATAGTACCGTTGAACATCGATAAACCGTTGAAGAACGAGAGCACTGTTGGACATTTGATAGCTACGTACGACGAACCCCGCAATAGCCCCCTTTCCGGCTGTCCGCCGCCGCGGCCGCGTATTTTTTTTGTTTTTGCTCGCGCATGTTCACGCGGTTGTATGTATGTGCTGTCACTATTAATAGATGTGTGTGTATGTATCGCAAGATGGCGGTCCGAGAATGTACGAGCAGTGTATACCGGTAAATGCGGCGAGGCGGTTGTGTCTGTTTTTTTCTGTATTCTCCAAGATGGCGCGGCGAAGGATAACACCGTTGAGCAACAAGAGCACCATTGAGCAACAAGAGCACCGTTGAGCAACTATATCACCGTTGAACGGTTGTTGAGCATTGCTATCACCATTGGAACAGTGATAGAACCGTTGGACATTGATGGCAACATTCAACACTGATAGCAAGGTTGAACGGTGATAGCGCCGTTGAACAATGGTAGCCAGGCTCTTCATTGATTGTTGAAAGTTGGCAGTGGATCCACTAGAATCCAACGAACACAGCCAATATAGAAAGGGGGTAAGTATTTATACCTGGTGGGCCAGTTTGAGTACGACTCACGGGGGGAAAAGCGCTTCACAATTGAAATACAACTGTTATATCATGATGGTACATACCAGGTATATATCACGCAGGGGAGCAGCGCCAAAAAAACAATCCTCACAAGATGGCCGTTCAGGTGGGGGATTCTTAAGCCTACCACGCAACGGTAAAAATATTATCAAAAATATCATCAATATTGCGTTTCAACGGTAAGCACGACATACATACAACTTAAACCTCTCAACACCCCACGACATCGTCCTGCAATTTCCACGCCAGGACCCACAGAAAACCAATTTTCAGGAAACGATCTTACGTGCAAAGGTGATAAGCCGCCGGTCTTTACCGGCGCAAAAACGCCTCCTGTGGCCTTAATATACTAGTGTAGTGGGCGGTCAGGCAAGGGGCCAAATCGCGGTCTCCTATTAATAGTATCTTATCATGGGGAAACATGCTAATAGTAAAAAAGAACCAAACACGGTGTGCAAGCATCATAAGGGGATACCTGTGTTTTGGGTCATCCGTGGGCTTTGATCACTGTGTATGGCCTTTCTGTATTAGCATATTTGCCTGCGTCAAGGTTTCTTTAGGCCATAGTTTATCAGATATAGGCCGTAAGTACACGCGATCGAAGTATCACACTCAGCTTAGAAAGATGAGTTTCGACGACATCCTCGATCTCATCACGCCTGTTTCTTAAGGTTATAAATAGAGTATATCATTGCCGGCCGTTCATGTGCCCTCCCTGCAAACGGTAGGTCAACAAGACAAAACGAGGTCTTATAATATAAAATAATCCCTGGTATTCATAGCACGTTTTTCCTTTGGACGACACCTTCGGCTCGTTTCGCTTCTGGCCGCCTCGGGAGGGGAGGCGATGTGCCGACACAAGCGCCGACACAAGGACGGCTATACAAGCATCGACACAACTTCGGCAACACGATGTGCCGACACATGTACCGACACAAGGACGGCTGTACATACATCGACACAGCTTGGGCAAGTCAAGGACGGCTGCACAGACATCGACCACAGCTCCGGCAAGTAAACCTCAATACGGTGGGGGCCCAATATTAGCTACGTATCGCTGACGGGGGTCCGTCCGCAACTCTCAAACTGCCCGATACCCTCGGCTCCAATGTGTACCAGGTATGCTGCAACATAGTTCGCACAATACCGTAAAGAGTAAATAGCGTTGAGTTCGAACAGGGGTGACACTATTTGTCAGCTGTGCCGCAACAAACCACAGAGCATGTGTGTGATCCATGCGAGGGGGGCACAACTACTATTTTTCGTATCAAGATGTGGATTTCGCGACAACGGCAAGGGTGCTAAAGGTCGAACAGTTAGTTCTATTTTCGGAAGGTATTATATACATGAGTTGAAAACAGCTGTGATATCGAGGATTTCGTCGACACTCCTCTTAGCAAGCTGTGTGTGATACATCGAAAGCGTTATGGGTTTTATGTGTCCTCATGCCGGATGTACATCCTGTATTCCTGGTAAGAAGAAAACAAATATTGAGCTGCAGAATTCAGGGAGTGTGCGTTCATCTTTGAAAATATATGGGGGGTCGCACGTAACTTTGCCACGTCTAGGAAGTAGTTCATACCGGCATCTCGTATTTTGTGTCTATTGACAGCCAAGCTCTCTAGTTTTCAAATTTTGGCTCAAAAAGCAGGCGTCAAGAATGCTTCGTAAAATTACGAACATGAGCATTAGGTGAAAGCCCCTCGAACGATTTGCTTTAAAAGCAATTCATTTGCCCTCCCTTCTCAATTTCGTGTTTTGAATCAGTAAGCGCCACATGATTTGTTGCTATGAAGGCATTTGCCGTGTATTTTTGTGCTACGAGAACAAATACAACCGAAATAATTATTCACGGTGTCATTCAAACTTTGACATGTTGCAGAAAAAAAAAAAAAAAATGCCGGTCGCCCCGGTAGAGTAGTGGTCAGCTTCAAAGGCTACTATCATTGGTACCCAAGTTCGAATCCCACCGTGGTGAGATTTTTACTTTATTTGAAAAATAAAAAGGAACCGATTGCTGAGAGCGCCTTCGTGGCGTGGGTAGGCGGAATCCGACGCAAGTCGACGAGGGAAGAAAGTGCTGAAAACTTCTCGCGATAAAAATGCAAGGCAAGAACCGTAGTGGGGGGAGGAGGGAGAAGAGCCTACTTTGTGACCCCGGATCTGAGTTACGACCAGGAAGGAGAGAGAAAGGAAGGGCGAAGATAATAAATGGGATGAAAAAACAAAAAAAAAAATGGGGAAGGGCAAACTCGTACACGTTTTGTGTTCCTTCCGGGGCCTTGGTTTATTTACCAAATACTACTCGTACGGAGTTCGCCGTCCATTACTGGGTGGGCTATTGTAGTATGACCATTACGGGATAGGCAAATGTAGTAAGAAATCAGGACCCACGATGGACCCCAAAAAGCAGGTATGTCCCTGTGTTTATACACCACTTCTGGTTCTGACTACTATCTTCCTCCGCAATTGGGCGATCGCGCACCAGTATATTATGAGTAGTTCCACGCTGCCTGTGCACGTGTCGTATGAAAGCACCTACACGTTGGCCAGACGATGATCTATCTGTTTTCTATGTAGATCCCAACCTGCTGTTACGAGATGCTGTGCAGGGTGCTGCAGGGAACCGCGCAGCACAGATCCAACCCACGAAACACGCCCTGTAGATGGTGCAGACTGTACGGGTCCCACCCCGACAACATGAGATGCTGCTGTAGATCGTACATGCCTTGTGTAAGGGCCATTCCTAACGAACGAAAAAAATCACGATTCGTGAGGTTTTTGTCGTGAATCGTGATTTTTTTTGTCATGATTCACGACAGAAACCTCACGATTCACGACATCAATTTTTTTACAACTTTCTTTAAAAAATCAAAATCACGATTCATGACATTTTGTCGTGGCTCGAAATACGCCTGATCAAGGCACTACGTAACTCACCCGGCACCAACTGTATCCGATGGCCGGTATAGGGGCATGGCAGACCCTGCTTCGTACGACGATTTGGACAGCGAGCGGCTGCCTAAAGACACTGCTGGGTGCGGACTAACGAACACGATGTGGCTTCCAACTCTCGAGGCGGAGGAGACACAGCGTGAAGAAAAAGCAAAAATAATCGGAAAATCTCACGGGCCAAGCAGGGCAGACGACATGTCAGAGAGATTGGAACCTCGCGCGGACCTGGCTTAGCCGATGGCACTTCAGGTTGGAATATCACAGGCAGGGTCAGACCTTGGGCAGCGAATTGAATCACGGGCCGGGTCGGGCGCGGCCGGCCTGGCACGGCCTGGCCGTGACCTACCTGCGAGAGTTGGCCCCACCCTCAAATACCGTTGGATTTGAATTATCGGATTTTTGACAATTTGAAAATATCACGAAACGTGACGAAAAATCACCTATTTGCGTTACGAAAGAAATCTCACGAATCGTGATATTTTCTCATGCCAACACGTCATGAATCGTGATTTTTTTTTTGTTCGTTAGGAACGGCCTTAATATAGACCAGCTATTAATAGCTACCTATCTGCCCTGAGATATGTAGATAATGGCGTGGGAATGATCTATAGGATCCGTCCGAGGCTTGTTGAAGCATTGCGCCGTACTGTACTTTTCGGACACTGAGAATAGCATCCCTCGTTTACGGAGCCCCCCGCTGTCTCGTGTAGCGGGATGCTGTTCGTACGTAACCGTCAGTTGTTTGCGTGATTTATTTCCCGGTGAAATCCCAACAGGGTAAATATTGGTACAACAACCAACACTCGTACGTCGTAATGCTTTTGTATCTGTGTTTTTTTTGTGTACCAGGATATATAATGTTTTTGTAGTAGTGATCGGCGTATTTCTGCGCAGGCGCCGATAGCCATGGCCATTACCACTCCTCGCCTGACCGTGTAAATATAAAATCCAAGGTCAGCTATTCGCCATTTGAGACACATATATAGAGACAGACAAAGCGAGAGGTGCGGTCTTGGCGAACACCAACCAGTATACCAGGTATTAGTTACAACCTAAGCCCTCTTGGGCCTTCAGTGTTGAGAAGTGGCGATACAAATGACGAGTTCAGCAACGGCCGCTGACTCGGGCCTGTAGAGGCAAAAAATGTAGGGCTGGGCACTGACACAGTAGTATGTACTGGCAGTAGTAATCTACTGATTGACCTGGCCAGTACATTCGCCAGTAGTTTTTATATTACGTGAGCCCAAGAAACGCGCCATACTAAAGTCAGCAGTGTACAGCGAGGCACACTGTAGGCAAGTGGTTAACCTAAACAAATAACAAAAACGGTTGAAAGCCAAGCATAATAGACATTTACAGTTGTACCCGGGACGTTATCTCTCAAAAATGGGTACAAAATGTTTTTGGCCAATCGCGTGGCTCGCTGGGCGTGTTTTTTATTCGACTCCAGCATGTACCCGTTTTTGAGTGAAAACCGACCGGGTATACCCGTTTTTGGTTATTGCCCAAAAATAAAAGTACGAAGCCACCGGGCAAAGTCAAGTAACCGGGCGAGTAACACCGACCAGCCCAAACGAGTTTATAGTTAGTTCTACAGTGTAAGTCTAATCCAAGTAAGTTTTCCTCGAACCGGAAGTGGAGTTTAACGAGGCTGAGCGAAACAAACAAAAAGCACCGAGCGGAATGAGACCGATACACATGTGGTAGACGGGGGGGAGGTACAGAGGGAAAACGAGGGAGAGCCAAAAGTCGACATGTTATTGGCCTACAAAACGCCTCGGAATAGAGACCGCATTGGCTCTTTTGAGTTGAGTGCTCCTACGTTTGGCCACCAAAACTGAGTCGGTGTTGTCGCCATCACTGGTACCGCCGGCAGCCGAAGTCTGCCCTCTTGACTCCGTGCGGGGCATTGCTCACCGACCCCGATGCCAGCGACCCGCGCCGATGGCGACGGACAAACTTTGCAGGGCTGTTCACGGGTCGGTTCAAAACTCGCGGGCCGGGTGGGGTCGGGTCGGGTGGGGTCGGGTCGGGTCACCGACCCCGACCTCGACCCCGACCTGACGCGTGATATTTTGAATACATCCTGACCCGACGCGACCTGGCCCGGCCCGGCCCGGCACGGCCCGACCCGACCCGATCCGTGAGATGTTGTTTTGAATACATCCTGACCCGACGCGACCTGGCCCGGCCCGGCCCGGCACGGCCCGACCCGACCCGATCCGTGAGATGTTGAATACCTCCTGATCTGACCCGCGGGTCGGGTCATGACCCGTGAACATCCCTAGACATTCTCTGGAGACGTGGGCGCCTGCTGCTGCTGCTCCGCCTCCGTCCCCGCAGATATTTCTGCTTTGCGCATAGCTAGCCACGGGCTCGTGGCCTGGCGACTGCCCGGCAATAGTAGCTTCCTCACTCCGACCGCCCCGTCGTTCCAACACGAAGATGGTGGACGGGTTATGCGATAAGGAACGTCCCGTCTTCATGACTACACTCTCACGCACCGCTACATTGACTCGTCTCCCTCATGACTTCTGACTCAGCCCAGTCCGTCCGCCCCGCGACGCTATCCCCAGCCTGCGGATCCCGCTCAGCCCCCTCCCGCCGACCGACGCGCCCCGCGCGCCGCCGCCCACGAACGCCCGCCAACCCCGACCCGCGGGTCAGATCAGGAGGTATTCAACATCTCACGGATCGGGTCGGGTCGGGCCGTGCCGGGCCGGGCCGGGCCAGGTCGCGTCGGGTCAGGATGTATTCAAAACAACATCTCACGGATCGGGTCGGGTCGGGCCGTGCCGGGCCGGGCCGGGCCAGGTCGCGTCGGGTCAGGATGTATTCAAAATATCACGCGTCAGGTCGGGGTCGAGGTCGGGGTCGGTGACCCGACCCGACCCCACCCGACCCGACCCCACCCGGCCCGCGAGTTTTGAACCGACCCGTGAACAGCCCTGCAAAGTTTGTCCGTCGCCATCGGCGCGGGTCGCTGGCATCGGGGTCGGTGAGCAATGCCCCGCACGGAGTCAAGAGGGCAGACTTCGGCTGCCGGCGGTACCAGTGATGGCGACAACACCGACTCAGTTTTGGTGGCCAAACGTAGGAGCACTCAACTCAAAAGAGCCAATGCGGTCTCTATTCCGAGGCGTTTTGTAGGCCAATAACATGTCGACTTTTGGCTCTCCCTCGTTTTCCCTCTGTACCTCCCCCCCGTCTACCACATGTGTATCGGTCTCATTCCGCTCGGTGCTTTTTGTTTGTTTCGCTCAGCCTCGTTAAAACTCCACTTCCGGTTCGAGGAAAACTTACTTAGGATTAGACTTACACTGTAGAACTAACTATAAACTCGTTTGGGCTGGTCGGTGTTACTCGCCCGGTTACTTGACTTTGCCCGGTGGCTTCGTACTTTTATTTTTGGGCAATAACCAAAAACGGGTATACCCGGTCGGTTTTCACTCAAAAACGGGTACATGCTGGAGTCGAATAAAAAACACGCCCAGCGAGCCACGCGATTGGCCAAAAACATTTTGTACCCATTTTTGAGAGATAACGTCCCGGGTACAACTGTAAATGTCTATTATGCTTGGCTTTCAACCGTTTTTGATTATTTGTTTAGGTTAACCACTTGCCTACAGTGTGCCTCGCTGTACACTGCTGACTTTAGTATGGCGCGTTTCTTGGGCTCACGTAATATAAAAACTACTGGCGAATGTACTGGCCAGGTCAATCAGTAGATTACTACTGCCAGTACATACTACTGTGTCAGTGCCCAGCCCTACATTTTTTGCCTCTACAGGCCCGAGTCAGCGGCCGTTGCTGAACTCGTCATTTGTATCGCCACTTCTCAACACTGAAGGCCCAAGAGGGCTTAGGTTGTAACTAATACCTGGTATACTGGTTGGTGTTCGCCAAGACCGCACCTCTCGCTTTGTCTGTCTCTATATATGTGTCTCAAATGGCGAATAGCTGACCTTGGATTTTATATTTACACGGTCAGGCGAGAAGTGGTAATGGCCATGGCTATCGGCGCCTGCGCAGAAATACGCCGATCACTACTACAAAAACAATATATATCCTGGTACACAAAAAAAACACAGATACAAAAGCATTACGACGTACGAGTGTTGGTTGTTGTACCAATATTTACCCTGTTGGGATTTCACCGGGAAAAAAATCACGCAAACAACTGACGGTTACGTACGAACAGCATCCCGCTACACGAGACAGCGGGGGGCTCCGTAAACGAGGGATGCTATTCTCAGTGTCCGAAAAGTACAGTACGGCGCAATGCTTCAACAAGCCTCGGACGGATCCTATAGATCATTCCCACGCCATTATCTACATATCTCAGGGCAGATAGGTAGCTATTAATAGCTGGTCTATATTAAGGCCGTTCCTAACGAACAAAAAAAAAATCACGATTCATGACGTGTTGGCATGAGAAAATATCACGATTCGTGAGATTTCTTTCGTAACGCAAATAGGTGATTTTTCGTCACGTTTCGTGATATTTTCAAATTGTCAAAAATCCGATAATTCAAATCCAACGGTATTTGAGGGTGGGGCCAACTCTCGCAGGTAGGTCACGGCCAGGCCGTGCCAGGCCGGCCGCGCCCGACCCGGCCCGTGATTCAATTCGCTGCCCAAGGTCTGACCCTGCCTGTGATATTCCAACCTGAAGTGCCATCGGCTAAGCCAGGTCCGCGCGAGGTTCCAATCTCTCTGACATGTCCCTGCTTGGCCCGTGAGATTTTCCGATTATTTTTGCTTTTTCTTCACGCTGTGTCTCCTCCGCCTCGAGAGTTGGAAGCCACATCGTGTTCGTTAGTCCGCACCCAGCAGTGTCTTTAGGCAGCCGCTCGCTGTCCACAATCGTCGTACGAAGCAGGGTCTGCCATGCCCCTATACCGGCCATCGGATACAGTTGGTGCCGGGTGAGTTACGTAGTGCCTTGATCAGGCGTATTTCGAGCCACGACAAAATGTCATGAATCGTGATTTTGATTTTTTAAAGAAAGTTGTAAAAAAATTGATGTCGTGAATCGTGAGGTTTCTGTCGTGAATCATGACAAAAAAAATCACGATTCACGACAAAAACCTCACGAATCGTGATTTTTTTCGTTCGTTAGGAATGGCCCTTACACAAGGCATGTACGATCTACAGCAGCATCTCATGTTGTCGGGGTGGGACCCGTACAGTCTGCACCATCTACAGGGCGTGTTTCGTGGGTTGGATCTGTGCTGCGCGGTTCCCTGCAGCACCCTGCACAGCATCTCGTAACAGCAGGTTGGGATCTACATATAAAACAGATAGATCATCATCTGGCCAACGTGTAGGTGCTTTCATACGACACGTGCACAGGCAGCGTGGAACCACTCATAATATACTGGTGCGCGATCGCCCAATTGCGGAGGAAGATAGTAGTCAGAACCAGAAGTGGTGTATCAACACAGGGAGATACCTGCTTTTTGGGGTCCATCGTGGGTCCTGATTTCTTACTACATTTGCCTATCCCGTAATGGTCTTACTACAATAGCCCACCCAGTAATGGACGGCGAACTCCGTACGAGTAGTATTTAGTAAATAAACCAAGGCCCCGGAAGGAACACAAAACGTGTACGAGTTTGCCCTTCCCCATTTTTTTTTTGTTTTTTCATCCCATTTATTATCTTCGCCCTTCCTTTCTCTCTCCTTCCTGGTCGTAACTCAGATCCGGGGTCACAAAGTAGGTTTTTCTCCCTCCTCCCCCCACTACGGTTCTTGCCTTGCATTTTTATCGCGAGAAGTTTTCAGCACTTTCTTCCCTCGTCGACTTGCGTCGGATTCCGCCTACCCACGCCACGAAGGCGCTCTCAGCAATCGGTTCCTTTTTATTTTTCAAATAAAGTAAAAATCTCACCACGGTGGGATTCGAACTTGGGTACCAATGATAGTAGCCTTTGAAGCTGACCACTACTCTACCGGGGCGACCGGCATTTTTTTTTTTTTTTTCTGCAACATGTCAAAGTTTGGATGACACCGTGAATAATTATTTCGGTTGTATTTGTTCTCGTAGCACAAAAATACACGGCAAATGCCTTCATAGCAACAAATCATGTGGCGCTTACTGATTCAAAACACGAAATTGAGAAGGGAGGGCAAATGAATTGCTTTTAAGGCAAATCGTTCGAGGGGCTTTCACCTAATGCTCATGTTCGTAATTTTACGAAGCATTCTCGACGCCTGCTTTTTGAGCCAAAATTTGAAAACTAGAGAGCTTGGCTGTCATAAGACACAAAATACGAGATACCGGTATGAACTACTTCCTAGACGTGGCAAAGTTACGTGCGACCCCCCATATATTTTCAAAGATGAACGCACACTCCCTGAATTCTGCAGCTCAATATTTGTTTTCTTCTTACCAGGAATACAGGATGTACATCCGGCATGAGGACACATAAAACCCATAACGCTTTCGATGTATCACACACAGNTATCGCATAACCCGTCCACCATCTTCGTGTTGGAACGACGGGGCGGTCGGAGTGAGGAAGCTACTATTGCCGGGCAGTCGCCAGGCCACGAGCCCGTGGCTAGCTATGCGCAAAGCAGAAATATCTGCGGGGACGGAGGCGGAGCAGCAGCAGCAGGCGCCCACGTCTCCAGAGAATGTCTAGGGATGTTCACGGGTCATGACCCGACCCGCGGGTCAGATCAGGAGGTATTCAACATCTCACGGATCGGGTCGGGTCGGGCCGTGCCGGGCCGGGCCGGGCCAGGTCGCGTCGGGTCAGGATGTATTCAAAACAACATCTCACGGATCGGGTCGGGTCGGGCCGTGCCGGGCCGGGCCGGGCCAGGTCGCGTCGGGTCAGGATGTATTCAAAATATCACGCGTCAGGTCGGGGTCGAGGTCGGGGTCGGTGACCCGACCCGACCCCACCCGACCCGACCCCACCCGGCCCGCGAGTTTTGAACCGACCCGTGAACAGCCCTGCAAAGKTTTGTCCGTCGCCATCGGCGCGGGTCGCTGGCATCGGGGTCGGTGAGCAATGCCCCGCACGGAGTCAAGAGGGCAGACTTCGGCTGCCGGCGGTACCAGTGATGGCGACAACACCGACTCAGTTTTGGTGGCCAAACGTAGGAGCACTCAACTCAAAAGAGCCAATGCGGTCTCTATTCCGAGGCGTTTTGTAGGCCAATAACATGTCGACTTTTGGCTCTCCCTCGTTTTCCCTCTGTACCTCCCCCCCGTCTACCACATGTGTATCGGTCTCATTCCGCTCGGTGCTTTTTGTTTGTTTCGCTCAGCCTCGTTARACTCCACTTCCGGTTCGAGGAAAACTTACTTAGGATTAGACTTACACTGTAGAACTAACTATAAACTCGTTTGGGCTGGTCGGTGTTACTCGCCCGGTTACTTGACTTTGCCCGGTGGCTTCGTACTTTTATTTTTGGGCAATAACCAAAAACGGGTATACCCGGTCGGTTTTCACTCAAAAACGGGTACATGCTGGAGTCGAATAAAAAACACGCCCAGCGAGCCACGCGATTGGCCAAAAACATTTTGTACCCATTTTTGAGAGATAACGTCCCGGGTACAACTGTAAATGTCTATTATGCTTGGCTTTCAACCGTTTTTGTTATTTGTTTAGGTTAACCACTTGCCTACAGTGTGCCTCGCTGTACACTGCTGACTTTAGTATGGCGCGTTTCTTGGGCTCACGTAATATAAAAACTACTGGCGAATGTACTGGCCAGGTCAATCAGTAGATTACTACTGCCAGTACATACTACTGTGTCAGTGCCCAGCCCTACATTTTTTGCCTCTACAGGCCCGAGTCAGCGGCCGTTGCTGAACTCGTCATTTGTATCGCCAATTCTCAACACTGAAGGCCCAAGAGGGCTTAGGTTGTAACTAATACCTGGTATACTGGTTGGTGTTCGCCAAGACCGCACCTCTCGCTTTGTCTGTCTCTATATATGTGTCTCAAATGGCGAATAGCTGACCTTGGATTTTATATTTACACGGTCAGGCGAGGAGTGGTAATGGCCATGGCTATCGGCGCCTGCGCAGAAATACGCCGATCACTACTACAAAAACATTATATATCCTGGTACACAAAAAAAACACAGATACAAAAGCATTACGACGTACGAGTGTTGGTTGTTGTACCAATATTTACCCTGTTGGGATTTCACCGGGAAATAAATCACGCAAACAACTGACGGTTACGTACGAACAGCATCCCGCTACACGAGACAGCGGGGGGCTCCGTAAACGAGGGATGCTATTCTCAGTGTCCGAAAAGTACAGTACGGCGCAATGCTTCAACAAGCCTCGGACGGATCCTATAGATCATTCCCACGCCATTATCTACATATCTCAGGGCAGATAGGTAGCTATTAATAGCTGGTCTATATTAAGGCCGTTCCTAACGAACAAAAAAAAAATCACGATTCATGACGTGTTGGCATGAGAAAATATCACGATTCGTGAGATTTCTTTCGTAACGCAAATAGGTGATTTTTCGTCACGTTTCGTGATATTTTCAAATTGTCAAAAATCCGATAATTCAAATCCAACGGTATTTGAGGGTGGGGCCAACTCTCGCAGGTAGGTCACGGCCAGGCCGTGCCAGGCCGGCCGCGCCCGACCCGGCCCGTGATTCAATTCGCTGCCCAAGGTCTGACCCTGCCTGTGATATTCCAACCTGAAGTGCCATCGGCTAAGCCAGGTCCGCGCGAGGTTCCAATCTCTCTGACATGTCCCTGCTTGGCCCGTGAGATTTTCCGATTATTTTTGCTTTTTCTTCACGCTGTGTCTCCTCCGCCTCGAGAGTTGGAAGCCACATCGTGTTCGTTAGTCCGCACCCAGCAGTGTCTTTAGGCAGCCGCTCGCTGTCCATAATCGTCGTACGAAGCAGGGTCTGCCATGCCCCTATACCGGCCATCGGATACAGTTTGTGCCGGGTGAGTTACGTAGTGCCTTGATCAGGCGTATTTCGAGCCACGACAAAATGTCATGAATCGTGATTTTGATTTTTTAAAGAAAGTTGTAAAAAAATTGATGTCGTGAATCGTGAGGTTTCTGTCGTGAATCATGACAAAAAAAATCACGATTCACGACAAAAACCTCACGAATCGTGATTTTTTTCGTTCGTTAGGAATGGCCCTTACGCAAGGCATGTACGATCTACAGCAGCATCTCATGTTGTCGGGGTGGGACCCGTACAGTCTGCACCATCTACAGGGCGTGTTTCGTGGGTTGGATCTGTGCTGCGCGGTTCCCTGCAGCACCCTGCACAGCATCTCGTAACAGCAGGTTGGGATCTACATAGAAAACAGATAGATCCGTCGTCTGGCCAACGTGTAGGTGCTTTCATACGACACGTGCACAGGCAGCGTCTTGCTAAGAGGAGTGTCGACGAAATCCTCGATATCACAGCTGTTTTCAACGTATGTATATAATATACCCTGGTACATAATACGAGTACGACTCGTACCTGATTTTTAGTTTTGCATGTCTGCGAACGCAACGGCCCGCTGCCCGTATATTCGAGGGCAAACGAGTGCTTTAGTCCGATTGGGAGTTCTTTTTTAGCACTCCCGTTTGTTCTATGCGCAGTTGATGTTGAAGCTGGCAATAAGGTTTTGCCAGGCTCATAGTACATGCGCATTTTTATTTTATTTTTGCTTACCCACGCTATAATATGCGCTCTCGACAGACGGTGTCATATGATAATGAAAACCTCCATGGGGAGAATCGAACCCTCGACATCCGACCCAACAGGCTTCGTAGCTACCAGTTATGGGGGATACTCAACTAAGACAACAGTAGTATTCAAGTACAGGAGCATTTTAAGTCCAAGGTACGTTTCTACGTGTTCCTCACCTTTGCATGGTGACGCAAAACGAGCGGAAAAATCGAACGCCCTGCTCTCGGTCGTTCTTGAAGAGATTCACCAGCCCGGCCAGGTTCTGGGCGAGCTCCCTCTGGATGGGAGCCTTGTCGCACATGAACATGCAGTACCACAGCCCGCGCCATATCTGACAAGCAGCACAGCACAGCGTAGAGCGAATTGGTAAGGGGCTTTGCACAGTCGAGGCGTGTTTGCCTCTTTGATACAGTTTGAAAAAAACACTGCCGTGATAATGAAGCGATTTTCCAGCACGTATCTATAGCTTGCGAGATGAGTTTCGGCGAAATCTTCGATCTCACAGCTGTTGTGTTTTAGTTTTTTTTTATAAATATAACCACAGGCTGCTCGTCCACAAACATGCACTACCACAGCCGCCGCCAAGTCTGATAACGGCACGATAACGGCACAGCACAGACAGCACAACGATAACAAACAGAACATGGACTTGCATTGCCACAGCCCGTGCCATATCTAGCAACAGCATGCCCATTCACGCAAAACATATCCCTCAATAACCCGAAGTACGGTCGTATATTTTACAAAACAAACCGCAAGACACGAATTAAGTTTAGTTTCGTCCCATGTATTATCTTCGCCCTGCTTTCTCCTGATCCCTCCCTAGTCGTAACTCAGATCCGGGGTCTATCAGCGGGTTCTTCTTCCCCTTCCGCCACGGCACGCGCCTTGCATTTTAATCGCGGCAAGAGTTCAGCACTTTCTTCCCTCGTAGAGTCGCTTCGAATTGTGACTACCCACGCTGTGTATAGATCATGGCGCTCTCGACAGTTGGTGTCATCAGAAAAATAACATAAAACATGCGTATCATAGACTCGAAAGTCTGGCCTCAACTCTACTGTATTAATAGTAGTCTTCGAAGTTAACCACTACCAGGTAGAGACCCTGAGAGCACCAAGGTGACCGGCGTCTACACGGCACGTCACCCGCGCGGGCCGATGCGACTTCAGGAGTGGAACATGCCGAAAACACCATGATTATACGAGTAGACGGCATCCGCCACACAAAGCAGCCCTGGCTGCTGGGCGGAAATACAAAGACTGTTGGGGCACTAATGTGAATAGCTAAACGGTCCTTACATTTCCGTCCAGAGGGGTATGAGCTATGAACGTACTGCTGCACGCTCTTCCTTGGCGGTTTGGTAAGATAGTGTTATCATAGTGTTGCATATCGAACGATAATCGCGTTCGATAGGATGTATACCGATTTGAAAAAAAAACGATACGTACGATTTCGATATTTGATACCGGTACCCAACATCCAAGAGTTCGTTTACTGTAGTACCTGCATACAGAACACGGGGATGCCAGAGAATGGAGGGCAAAGTCGCTATATACTGATACGATGTATTGGAAGTTCTATATTTCGATAATATATCGAAAGTATATTTCGATCATATTTTCGATATTTCGATCATACATCGAAAGGTTGATATTTCGATAATATATCGAAACTTCGACATAGATATCGACACCTTTCGATATGACATCCATGGCCAAAGGTGACATACGATATGTCGTGTTTGGGGTCGATGAGCATGGACATCAGAAGGGCTCGTAGATGTCAAGACAAACGAGAGAGACACAACACACCTTCAAAAGATCGAGGTCCGTCAAGGCTCCCCCCTTGCTGCGCTGCTGGAGCCACTCGCGGAGCGCGAACACGGTGCGGTCGCGCACCCGCTTATCGCTCGAGGCTAGGTGCTTCCCGAAGCGGACCTCGCTCTTCTTCAAGGCGGCTGCGGGGTCCGCCCCGTCTGCCGCCCCCACCGCTGCTGCCGCCGCTGCTGCTGCTGCTGCTGGGGATGAGGAGGAGGTGGAGGGAGCGGTGGTGGTGGTAGAGGGGGGCATCGGTCGGTCCTCGTCTACTACGGTAGAAGTTGCTCGCATCCTCGCTTTCTTCGCCATGTCGCTTGAAGCAGAGTGCTGCTGCTGCTGTTTGTGTGGAGGCGTGGGGGAAGGAGAGGGGGTGGGGGTTGGGGTTGGAATTGGGGGTTAGGATTGGGGGTTGGGGATTGGGGTTAAGAGATGGGGGTTGGGGATTATTGGGGGTTGGAGTTAGAATTTGGGGGGTTGCGGGTTAGGAAATATAGGGGTTGGGGGAGGGTTGAAGGTGGGGATGCGGGGGTAGGAGTTGGGGTTGGGGATAAGGGGGTGTAGGGGGGGTGTACTCATGTCGTGCACGGCCGAAGTCATATGACCATAGACCTCGCATCCCTACAATGCCGGGACGGAGCACGTTGGGTTTTCACAAACCAGGCAGACATTGCTTGCACCAAGCGCGAAGCGCCGTGAGTTATTGGGCGGGTTGAGGTAGAGGGGTCTGGGGGTGGGGATAGGGCAGAAGGTTTGATGTAGAGGGAGAAGGGTTGGGGTTGGGGGTGGCGGTTGTTGGAGGTTGGGGATAGGGGGGTAGGGGAGGGGTTTGAGGTCTAGAGGGTTCAAGGCTGGGACGGGGGGGGGTGAAGCTGGGGGGTAGGGGAGGAGCTTTGAGGTCGAGGGTTGAAGGCTGGAAGTTAGGCGTGGGGGTTGGGGATTGGAGGGTGGGCAGGAGGGGGAGGGGTGGGGGTCGGGGTGAGAGGAGGGTTGGGCAAGGGGGGACCGTTAGAAAGACGGGCGGCAGTGTGCGTGCGGTGTAAGCGCGCGTGTTTGCATGCGGCGGAGGGGTCGACGAATGGGTAGAACGGAGATATTGCCGACTGCTGCTAAGGCTACGTACAGCCAATGCGTAGGTAGTGACAATGTTCCTTCTGCTGCTGTTCTAACTCCAACCCCCAATAATCCCGAGCCCCCATCTCTTAACCCCAATCCCCAACCCCCAATCCCAACACCCAATCCTAACCCCCAATCCCAACCCCAACTGCTGCTGCTGCTGCTGATGTTGCTGATGCTGCTGCTGCTGCTGCTGCCGCTGCTGCTGCTATGTGATATGAAAAAAACGTAACATCAACCGCCGATGTGAATGAAAGGAAGCACATCTGCTGTGAGCACAGCAGGAACTGAAGGTTTTTCACTGCGGTGCATTACAGGTACGTGCATACTCCTACTGCTGCTGCTGTGTTCTCTACACGACCTCTGGTCGTTTTTATGGTATGTTTTTGGTTGTTCACACGTTGAAACGACAGGCTTTGACGCAACGTACGGACTCGAGGATCGCGCGTTGGGACTGGGGCAATGTATGGATGAAGGGGCTTCGCTGAGCGCCCTGTGCGGTAGACACTCTGCCCGTACCGAACCGATCTAGAGTCTGTGCGCACGTGTGCAACGTTGACCGTGAGCAAGCATATTGAGAACCAGAGCACAAAGCGGCGCAGAGCACACGCAGCGCAGACCAGCCATCTGCATAGCTATCGTCGAAGGAACTTCTCTTTCGTGCTGGTTGCTGCAACAGGAACCGAAGACTGATACTGCTACGTGGGTTTGGTGAAGATTGTGTGCTTCGAGATCCACTGGTACAGGTAGCGCTTTTACGATAGCACGTGCGGGTTAGAGAAGCCGCCCTAGTCTTCGCTTGAAGATCTCTCTGCGTGTCTGCTCGAGGCTATGTCCGGGTGGCTCACAAAATTGAAGACAGTTTGTTTGCGGCTGTCGATTGCTTTGGCTGGTACATGTCCAAAAACAGACCTAGAGTTGCCGCCACAGCCCAGCCGCAACGGGCTAGCTGGCATGACAAAGCGCGATCACAAGTACAAGCGTCGATTGCGTGCTTCTAGATGCGGCACACGCAGCGGACACGCGTTCTCGGTTGCTTCTCACCTCGTAGTTCGCTGTTGAATGGGAAGTGCGCGCTGGGGATCAACACCAAGCAGGCCCTCATGAAAACCGCCTCCCAAACTGATGGTACTCCCTCTTTTAGAAAGTGAGCTCACGAGAGGTTCAGCTCACGAGAGCTGTAACTACAGGCCCAAACCGGGTTCACGGATTCCCAGGCAGCATGCCAGCCCAAGAGCACTTCTGCTCCAGAGAGGAGTCGCGCCAGGCGCGGAAGATCATCGCTGAGGTCAGACGGCAACGCACGATTTGACGAAGAACAAAAAACTGTCTCTTTTTTGTCCCAGCGTTGAGCGTTGCTTTCGTCAGATCGTTGCACGTTGCACAACTAACTGCACACGACGCAATGCAGCTGCTGTGTGTAGCGCTAATGGCCACGTGCAGCTATGTAACTATTGCTGTGACGTTACTGTTATCATCAAGTGCTGCAAGCTTTGGTAGCGTGCGCGAGAGACTTCGTGGAATGGGTCACATCCGTTCAAAGCATGGAGTAACGACCCAGTTAATTTGGACACCACCTACCTGTGGATCGCCGCATCGATGATGTAATGAGTACGGAAATGTAGTAAAATGAGACATTTCCGTACGTACCGTTACACCTGTTATTACACCCGTTACTCCGTTACACGTTACACACCGCTGCTGTTGATTGTTGGCTACGAGGTACTGCTGTTGTTGCTGACGAGTACTTCTCGGCCACAATGACAGTAAGCACAACAGCGCTACAGCAACCTGGCGAACTAAAGCAGTACGAGTGTCTATCCAACAATAGCCAGCGTACCCCACGGCCAGTGTCATTACGTACTGATGTTTCATGGGTTGATGGTATCCTATGCTACTGTGATATCATAGGAGAGACACTACGAGTACGAGTATACGAATCTGGACGGAAATGTAAGGCCCGTTAGGGAATAAACATGAATACCAA
This sequence comes from Saccharina japonica, assembly GCA_008828725.1. Taxonomy (NCBI): domain Eukaryota; class Phaeophyceae; order Laminariales; family Laminariaceae; genus Saccharina; species Saccharina japonica. The sequence continues at coordinate 275,799 of MEHQ01001873.1, forward strand.
ATGGTCCTTACATTTCCGTCCTGAGTGGTACAGCAGTATGGGCCCGCCAAGAAGAAACGCCTACTTAGTATATACGAGCATGTTCATGCGCCTAGTCTAACAAAGGCCTGAAACCTTAATATGACACCAACCTCGAGCAACCTTGAGCATATAGGTGATTTTATTCCAATAGGATTAAGTGCAGACCTCACCGCTGAGCACGATTTCTTAATCCCCAAGATTCTTAAGCGTCCCCCAACCAAAAAAAAGAGCCTGGTGTTCTCTTAGGTTATATACAGCAGCACAGGACACCTAATACGAAACAGTAAATCGGGTCCAAGCTGGATTTCTTACTTGAGAGAGGGTGCTTTCTACACTAATTTCAAGATGACGACTCCCGAATTTATAATTTTCCTCCAAATATCAGCCTGGCTTTCTTGTTAGCCTGTTTCTTATTAGGTGTCCTGTACTGTACCGGTATTGCTCATCCGTTGGTCTTAAGTCTACTGTATTGTACAAGTTATCTATTGTATCTTGCTACCAGGTACCTGGTATGTTTTAGGGCCGTGTTGTGCGCTCAGGAGGACTTCCGCCTTCCGCCCCACAAAATAAAACATGCACGCGCCCAGAGAGAAGCGCAGAAATGTGCAGCGTCCAGGCGTGTGAGGTGTTCTCGTCGGCAGCGGGCAGCGCGTGCGTGTTTTCTTCGCATAGTAACCCACGCTGTGGAGGCCCAACCTGGGCCAATTATTTACTTTCATACAGCAGTCTATAACGAGTAGGGCTTTTAATCCGCAAATATCTCACTGGCTACGATAGCTTCTGGTTTCTGACCTCCGCTTGTTGTGGTGAAGCTTTGGCGTTGTCGACAGACTTGAAGCAGCGGTGTCACCAACCCTCTAGTAAGAGCGTGTAGTCCCAGTACAAGTACCATCATGCTGAAAGCGCGTGTTATCCATGCCCTTTCCTTGCACTTCGGAGACAACCCGTACCCCAGCAGGCCGGACTGCTTTGCTTGACTGATGCTGTATATACGAAGCCGTCACTGTTTTCGACACGTTTTCCCTCTGAATTATCAAAACGGTTACTGCTGCGAGGGGCCTGCTCTTTTTTGCGGCAGGGTCGGATTCGCTGACTCCTTTTTGCTCTTCAGGCGTGAAAAACGATTTTGTTATCTGCCGAATACGTTGGACAACTCGGCATTTTAACCCTCTAGCGTTGCTGCAAAATTGGTCCCGGTCTAATTCCGTGTAGTCTGTCCCCAAAAAGATCATGAGCAATGCCTTTTACGGGTGGCGCCTTATTTTCTGAGCTGCTCACATGAGGAGCTCACTTTTGTCACCCAAGCCATGACGTCAAAGAAGTTTGTTCGCGCAACCCGACCAAGATGGGTTTGTTTGTTTTTTCGTTTGCTTTTAGCATTGGTAGTCCTAAAACAAACAGCAAATTAGAGTCAAGGTGTGGTACAAACCGGTAGTTGCTCACTTGAGGAGCTGAAACGGTCCCAGTGACAAAATTAGTGCCTCAGAAGGCAAAAAATAACTGCGAAACCTGGCGGAACCCCTACCCCTACCGTGGGACAATTATAATTCAGTTCAAGAGGGGTTATAACCCTAACCCTGTTATAACCCTAACCCTGTTATAACCCTAACCCTGTTACTGCCGCAAAACAGATCCAACTCGAGTTCCAGGTGGTTTAGCGAAACGTGTGTGCAGTTCTAGCGAGATTTTGACTTTTTCCCTTTTGCCTCCCCCACCCTGTATCTCCCCTACCCACGGTGTTTTTTGCTTTCGGCCTTACCGTTTACCCGCTAACTTCCCCATTGTATCTCCCTTTTTTCATTTTCGGCCTTACCCAGTACCCGCTAACTTTCCCATTGTATCTCCTTTTTTCGGTCTTACCGTTCGCCCGCTAACTTTCCCGTTGTACCTCCCATTCTGCCGGTCTCCCTTGCTTACGGCGTTTTTTTTGTCATCAGACCGTCTACCCGTTCCTCGGGAAAGATCCGGCCCGCGTGCTACCCACGGACTGCCCCCTCCACCCTGCTTTCGATGTCTTCCGGGATCAGGTACGCTACCAGCTGCGGCGCTCGATGTGTGTTCCAATAATATTTCTACTGAGATGTCCTACAGTACAGGACACCTAATAAGAAACAGGAGATCTGGTCCAGGCTGGATTTCTTATTTGATAAAGGGTGCTTTCTACCCTATTTTCAAGACAACGACTCCCGAATTTTTTAGTTTTCTTTAAACCTCAGTCTTGCTTTCTTATTAGCCTGTTTCTCATTAGGTGTCCTGTAGTGTACTGGTGCAAGTTCATTATCCTCTCCAGGACTGCATTAACGCTTTGGGGATACATTACTTGAAATTCGACAAGAGGTGTGTGTTCCTGTACTGGTAGAGTGCGTTTTAAAAAGGGGCAAGGCTTTGTACGTATAATATGTATATAGTATTATGAGCACAATCAATCGACAGAGCAACCGTATACGTAGGCTTCCGCTGGTTGTACGGTACACCTGGTATTTTTCACGGGTGAGAAACAGACGTGCGCATGTGAGGAGCGAGGACGTACGTAGTGGCGGCGTCAATACCTTCGCAGCAACCCCTCCCCCCAGGGTCTACGGTTATACCACCACGGTCATGTATGCCATGAGTACACACCCCCCCAAAAAACAATTCGGTGCAATAGAAACACAAAAACGCCTCCCGTATATTGGTGAAACGTATCACACGCTCGACAGATCATGATCTGCCTGACCTAAGTCATACAGATCAGTGAGTTGCGACATATCTATATTTATAGACCATGCGTATCCCACAGAGCATCACGTGGTAAGTTGTACAGATCATCTTGCAAATCCGTGTGAAAATGATCGGTGTGATCTGTACAGTAACATGTATGACCCGTCCGACGTGTGGACCTTAACCTTTTTGTCTTGTCCCGCCCGCTCGCAGGAGTTGCACAAGAGCTTGGTGCCCGGAAAGACTGACCTTTTTCAGTGTCATTACTGCCAAAAGGTGTGTGCCGCGGCAAGCCCAAGGAGTTCGATCGGGAGAGGGAAAGGCTGGGTGGGTGGGTGTGTACTCGTTGTCATGCATGGCCATAGTGGTATGACCATAGACCGTCGCTTTCCCACAATGCCGGGGCGGAGCACGTCGGATTTTCACCGACCAGGCAGACATTGCTCGCACCAAGCGCGAAGCGCCGTGAGGTGTTTGGCGAGTCGCATGAAGGGTGAGCTGCATCCTACTAAGAACCGCTTGTGAGGCGGACTTGCATATGCATGACAGCTTCAATGAGTTAATTTAATTGCCGGTGTGGCCACTTCCAGAGACAGCAATGGGAGGGGGGGGGGGAGGAGGGGGTGGTGAGGGGGGGAGGGAGGAAGAGAGAGGCACGGGGAAATAACATTCACACACCGGACAGATCGCGAGACGCGTGCTGCGATGGGGGTAGCATTTGTTTTGCCTTCTAAGGCAAATATTTATGACTGCCGTTGCTCCTCCTTAACTGAGGAACAACCCAATATAGTTGGAACTCCGTTTTGCGTTTTTTCACGGTTGTTCGGTGTATACCCATGATACGTCATCGGGTTGTACTTTCATGTTTTCTCAAAAGCCATTTATTGGCCTACTGCAGGTATTGAGGTCTTCAAGTTAGGACGGAGCCCCCGAAAAAAACAGGCGCACCGTTATCGTAGAATGTGTCACCGATGTACGTAGATCAGATACCTACGGTTATTGAGATGTTGTGCAACAGCCGTGCCATACGTATCCTACTCCGAAAAATATGTGTGCGAAAGCTGTGTCGTACAGATCGCACCTGGAAAGCACGAAGGCGCGGTCTAGACCGTACAGCTCATCTACATCAGGCATACATCTGCCCTTATAGATATATGATATAGAGATCATGAAAAGGGGATCTGATATGATCAGTCCGATTTGTGGAAGATACAGAAATGTTCAGAGAAGGGGCGGAGAGGGACACGAGATGCCAACTCGCGCTCTCGCACAGCTGCACACCCACGGTTATACCTATGCTAGGATAGCGTTTCGGAAGGTGGAGGTGATGAGGCGTAGAGTAGCAGGGGGGGTAAATACGGGCAAACGAGGCAACAGTTGCCCCCTGCAGGACTGCACTGCCGTATTGAGGACACTTTACTTGGAGTTTAAGAGTTAACTACCAGGTATATGTGCCTGTACAGCGCAGCATTAAACGGGCTGAAGTGTTACGCCCCCAACCACATGCTGGTAAAAAAAGACACACACCCCCATACCCCTCACCCAACCCCGACCTCCTGCCTGATGCGCCATTCCAACCTACAACTTGGCCAGCAATTCCGCACAGAGTTCTACATGGACCGACACATGGACAACAAGCACGCAGACAAGCTCAACATGGGTGACGACGACTCGTCGCCGCGCTGCTTGGATTCTCTCTGCGGGGTGCTGGGGTGCGGCGAGTTTTCGACGGACGGCTGCGCTATCGGGGGGCGTGGCGAAGGCGCGGGGGGTTCCGTGGGTGTAGGCATGATGGGGTGCGGGGCGTGTGACAACGCGGATATGGACAAGAGGAGATTCCGGTGCAAGGCGCTGTTTCACAGGTTGGTTTCCTGAGGGGATGTTGCATTGCTCACCGTTTGGGGACACAGGTATCGCGACGTAAAAAGCAAAAAGTGCTGGTCTTATCAAGCTTCTAGGAAGAGCGTGCACCAGTACGAGTGTGTGTCATCGTTGCGGCGTTTGATTGGTTTATGATACCAGAGAGACGAGAGTGCCTGAACCGTTGTTAGGGATGTGAGCTTCCGCTCTGAAAAATGTGTTGTGCTGGCGACCTAGGTCAGGGGTATGTTTTTGTGGCTGCTTCAGAAAATAAGCACATAAAGAGAGTGATCGGTAGGGCGTAGTGTCTCGTGGGTGCTTTTCGTTGGGTAAAAAGCAAGAAAGACCCCAAGAACGAACAAAAACCTTAACCTGGACAACCATACATCAACCTCAAGCTTCCTGCTCTTCTCGGAGGACCAATCAAATTTCGGAGCCAAAACGCAGTCACTGACTGCTCAATCAACAATGGAGGAGGAGATGATGGCAGTCAGCTACGGGGTGAAAGAAGCGGTCTACCTGAGCAATGTCTCGGGAGAGCTAGAGCTGGGCTTCAAGCCCTTCAACACAACGCCAGTGAACTGCGACAGCACAGGAGCGATGTCATTCACTACCAGCTGATCTCACAGCTCGCGCAGTAAGTATGTCGCTCTACGATCCTTCTTCATCCGCGAAGCGGTCAAGAGCAACGAGATCGCCCTTCATCACGTGCCCACCGAAGCCATGCTTGCCCTCGTCGGAGCCAAGCACCTGTCCAACAGCGCATCCCCCTCCATTACGCAGTAAATGATTGATTTCCCCCACTTAACGGTTATATCCTCTATCTGCGTAGGGGTTTCCACTTTTTCGGCTCGGAATATTCTATAGGCATGAGTGGCGAGTGGTGCAGCTAGTGCAGAAGTGGTAGCGCACAAGACGCAATACATGGACGCCTCAGGATAAACCAGCCACGACATGCCCAACTACGCTGCCCAAGGATACCCGTACGCTGCTTGTTGGCGAGGCTCAGCATCGTTTTCTGAGTTACCGGCGTCGCCAAGGGCCTACTATGGCGGCAGTGACCGCCAGATCGCCATACGCAACGACGCGTGCTACGATAGAGGTATATGGTATACCTTTTTTTGGCTAATTTTTTTTCCGAATGGTCTATTGAAGGCTCCTTAACCCAAAATCGTCGGAATTTCAGTTTTTTTTTTGCACTATTTTTCGTTTTTTTTTGCCTTAGGCCATGGGATTGTCCATCCGGTAAAACTTGCATTTCCGTCAGAAATCAGTTTTTGACTACTGCAGGTATAGAGGTCCTCAAGTGACCACCTTCAGAAGGCAAAAGCATGGTGTGACACCTCTATTGTAGCGCGCGGCCAACAGGAGGGCACCGGAGGCCATCGGATCTGAGCTAGACAACTGTGGGTCTCAGGGCTCCGTCGCCGGAGACGAGCGTGCTCAAGCTATCCTTGGGAGCGGATTACGCCAGTAATGTGGCGTTCTCCAGTGTGGCGCAAAGCTCATGCAATCGCTTGCATCTGTAGCCGACCGCTTGCATCTGTAGCCGATCGCTTGCATCTGTAGCCGATCGCTTGCATCTGTAGCCGATCGCTTGCATCTGCAGCCGATCGCTTGCATCTGTAGCTGGTCCACAAGATCTAGATTTTCTGTTGGGACAGCGGAACGTTTGATTGACTTCTTTGTCACGCGCTCGGATACTCGATGGTGGGAGGAGAAGCTACACGAACACCCTCTGCGACACGTTTTACTGCAAAAGGTATCGCAACCTCTTTTACTGTAAAAGGTATCGCTGCAGGTCTTCTTGTGTCTTTTCCTCCCCGTCATCGAGTATCCATGCGATGACCAGCAAGTCATATATTCTGCTTGTTGAACTAAAAAACTCTAAATCGTGTGGATCGGCCACGAATGCAAGTGGTTGCACTAACGTAGCCATACTGGGGAACGCCTCCGTATTGACGTATCCGCTCCCATGCACACCTTGTGCAACCTGGTCCTTAGTGACGAGGTCCTGAGGCCCACAGTCGTCTACTACTGTAGTTCAGATCTGACATCCGCCATAGCCCTCACAGCGCAAGTAAGCGCCGATACATGGCACGGACGACTGGGGTACATGAACCCCCGCGAGTATGGAACTGCTTCGCAAGACAGGAAACGCTGGCGTCGATTACACCGGCAACAGTCTCAGGCTGTGGCATTTGCCTCTCGAGCAAGGACCGGCAGAAGGCACACCCCAAGGATAACTTGCACACAGCAACCGGGCTAATGGAGCTACGGTGGTATACGCCGACCTCGCGGCGCCTATTACACTAGCAGCACAGTGTGGCTACGTACTCATCCGTCGGCAAATTCGCCGACGACTACTCCTGGATGATGCCCACTTTTCTCTGAAGCTGCGCAAGACCCTGTGTGATACCTTTGACATGAACATGCTGGAGCAGTAGCTCCGCCTGCAACTCTGGGGGGCAGCCGGAGCTAGGATTGGTGCCCACACGCGGGAAATTTGAGGCCGGGCGCGGGGCAACTCTGGTTTCGCTTGAGTAACAAAGACAGAATAAAAAGAGTAGGACGGGCCGATTACTACAGCAGTACAGCAGTAGTATGATCTATCGGTGACTCGCGCTTGTCAGTAGAACTCTGTTTTATTGTTACACGGGGGGGTATCATGATAACACCACGGAGATTGTTGCACCGTCTCCGTCTTAGGTATGCGTGCGTGATAGCATCAGTAAGTAGGCGTGAGATCGCATCAATAGGAACACGATTAAGATTCCAATCCGTTCATGTACCGGGTCTTCCTTAATATTTTACCCGCGTCGATAAGAGAGTGACAGTGATTAGTATTTCTCCACAGCAGTACGAGTAGAGTGCTACTGTGTGTCGCTGAGGACTTCACCTTGATGAATGCAGAGGTAAAAGCAGCACATCGTGGTACGTTTCATACGAACGTGGCAGGTAGTATGCTGCAGCTATATCAATAGGATACAGCAGCAACCGTACGTAGAGTACCAGAGGCAAGCTCAGTTATATCCTGTTGCCACTGCACCGTACCGTCGTGTGCTGTGCGTAGCTAACTATAGTAAGCTGTGACAGCAGTAGCCGTAGCACGTTAATATTGGTCGTACGAATATGGTGTCGGTTTGTTGAAGGAGACGGTTTCACCACTAGGAAGTTGCGATTCCATCCTCTCGATAAAGTATCATCACCGACACCCGAGGTCCTACTTGCCTACGTACGAGTACGACGTCGTGGTAGATTAGTTTTGTTTTTTATGAAAATATACCAAATACGTCAGCTGTGAGTACTACCGATGTGTTTGTTTGTTTTCATGGGGCCTTGCCTTCTAGCTCAACGGGACACCTACTTAAGAAAACGGGTTATAAGAAAGACAGGCTGATGTTTACAGAAAAAAGAAGTCGGGATCCCTTTTGCTGAAGATAGTGTAAAACACACCCGTTCTCAATAGTAAAGCCAGCATGGGTCAGTATTTCGGTTTCTTACTCGGCATCCTGTACTGCACTGCAGCTTGCTACAATACTACACAACAGTGACAACACGATTTGGACTGAATTGCCCCTATGAACAGTACTACTCCTGTTGGTTGCAGGTACTTCCCGGTACGTTGCTGCTGTAGCCCACTCTTATATTACCGGGGAACATTGTAGTCAGGACCAAATATACGTAGTAAAAATACTGGAATATATAGGCTTTTGTGCATGTTATCGGTCCTAATTACTATGGTCTCCCGTAATAGCTGCAGCACACAACCTGCTACACGCTTGCAGTATGAAACATAAGACGTTGTGCCAAGTAAAGTAACAAGGTATCTACTCCAGCAGCGACTTGGTACTCTGCTTCTGTAGATAAGTACCAGTCCTTGACATAGGATCGGTATAACACGGGTCTTGCGCAACAAATCATAACGAAGGACATATACGAGATCTAGATTTTCTACGTAGATCGTGGTCTTGTCCGGTGGATGGAATGTTGCGGCAACGCAGGGCCACCGCGTAAGCTGCTTCACAAACACCAGTGTGCGGCAATCTCGACATATAGATGTATGAAGTACACGTATATCTTGAACGCTTCTGTGTGTGATACGCGACTGCTGCGCGGAGTGTTCACTAATAGAAGAATCGCGTGTGGGTCAATTATGTTATTCCTTCTCTTCCTTCTCAAGAGTCAGATGCGCACGACGACAATCCAATCCCTCTCTCAAACATTGTCCGAGCCCGCCACTGCCACCATCAGTTTCCTAAAACACTGTGCTTTTTTTGTTGTCGGGGGGGTTGTGGTGGAATGCAGGTGTTTCGACCCCTCCAAAAGCGTCGCCCACGGAAGCGCTGGCGGTGGGAAGAATGAAGAATTGACACATTTGCGCGATTTATTTGTGCGGCAGGTAAGACAAAACACGTGCTGTTGTGCTCACACGCGAATGGCATTGGGTTGGAGGGAGTTGGAAAGCTCTGGGTTGGAGGGAGTTGAAAAACTCTGAACGATGAAGGTCAACGCGTCCTATTCATATCGTCGTTGTACTTCAAAAGCCGGCTAACCTGACTGTTCCCAACGCGTTCTTCTTATGTCGTCGTTGCTCAAACGTCGACGCTTCTGGCGACCTCCAACTGATCCTGCTGCACCGGACCCGCCCCACGAGTAGAGTTAGCCGCCTCGTTTTGTTAGTTGTGGCTGCTCCGCTAGTAGACGACGGGGTCGTGTTTTTACGTGATTCAAATCCTGGCAGCTTTCTCAGTATACCCACCTCACCACGTCGATGATCATACCCCCTCGGGTAATTATGACCTGCACGCCGTAGTCGACCTTGTGTCCAGCTTGAGAAAATACTCACGACGTATGTTGAGGGCGGGAAACAGTACTTGGTACGCCGATAGGCATGGAATACTCACGGCGTATATTGAGGGGGGGAAAAAGTACTTGGTACGCCGATAGGCATGGAGTACTCACGACGTATGTTGAAGGGGGGAAACAGTACTTGGTACGCGGATAGGCGTGGAATTGGCAGGACGCCAAACACGAAAACAAATGTGGAGGTTTACCGTACACCTATACTGCATGTACAACCGCCCCTCTTTTGACCCCCCACCAACCATCTCTGTGCGAATTTATAAGTCGTTCTTCCTGCGTTCTCCGCTTTTGACGCTCCACCAGTCACCTCTGTGTGGTGAGCTCAAGCTTATGTTTACCGTTCCGCTAAAAACAAAAAATTACGAGAATATTATGTGTTGCTTTTTCGTTGTCCCGTTTTGATGGTCCAACAACCATCTCTGTACGATAATAGTACGCGTTGCTTCAGCGTGTTCCCTTTTTTGTTGGTTCCAGCAACCGCATGTGTGCGAAGATATTACGCGTTGTTCTTTCGTCCTCCGCTTTCGACGCTCCACCAAACATGTTCGTGCGAAAATACAACCGTTCATCTCGCTTTCTCCTCTTTTGACCCTCCTCCAGCACTAACTTCCAGCCCTATTATTTACGTAGTGCAATAATATTACCGTTCATCGTTTGCTTTCTCCCCCCTTTTGACGCTCGCTCGCTCCACCAACCGCTATTACGATTAGTGCGAGAATATCCCCGTTCATCTCGCTTTGTCCCCATTATCGACACTCCACCAAACCGGCTGCGAAACTCTAACGCGGTACTCTTTCGTCCTCCTTCTTCCCCCCCCCCCCCCCCCCCCCCCCCCCCCCCCCCCCCCCCCCCCTCCGCCCCCCCCCTCCGTTGCCCGTAGTTTTGCGACCATCTCGGGTGCGACGTCCACAACCGACCTCTCCCATCACCGCCCAGAACGATACACCCGCTTTCCCACCGTAGCGGCGGCAGCCGCGGCATGGGAGTGGCCAAAATGGTGCTAATCGGCGTAGTAGTCGTGGGGCTCATCGTGTTCTACTCTGTTATGGCGATGGGATCGTGGTCTAGGTCTACGAGGAAAGATTTACGACCGAGGCGTAGCAGAGAAAGTACCGCGAAACGCTCGAGTGGTGGTGGTGGTGGGGGGGGATTGTCGTCGGCGGGGACGGGGCGGGGGGGCATCGGGGATGGGTCGGGGCAGCTTCGGCGCCGTGTGAGAGCACTCGGTTAAGTGTTTGGAACTCCTATATGGGGATGTTGCCACTGCTTCCTAGATAAACGATCAGTGACCAACGATCAGGGAGTCGCGACCAACAGTCAGCGACCAGCGACCAGCGATCAGCGACCAGCGATCAGCGACCAACGGTCAGCGACTAACGGTCAGCGATCAGCGACCAACGGTCAGCGATCAGCGGCCAACGGTCAGCGATCAGCGACCAACGGTCAGCGATCAACAACCAACGGTCAGCGATCAATGACCAACGGCCAGCGATCAGAGACTAACGATCGACAACCAGCGACCAGAGACGAACGATCAGCGACCAGCGACTACCGTATATTATCACCCGGGTGATAAGATAGCACACCCTCTCGGACGAATTTCCAAGCCGAGCGACGCGTTTATGTTGGGCAGATCTCGACATCTTCCCAGAAGCAAGGCCGCCATTTTCGTTCGGTGCGCCCCCCTGGTTTTAGAGGAAATAGGCTCTGAAATCCGTCACAAGGGGGGGGGGGGTGTACTCATGTCGTGCACGGCCGTAGTCGTATGACCATAGACCCTCGCATCCCTACAATCACAAGGGGGGGGGGGGGGGGGGTTATCTCATCACCCGTGTGATGTGGTACCTGGTACACGGTAACGACCAACGATCAGCGGCCAGGCTTGCTGCTGGCGCTGCCTGTCTTTGTTTCGTGGCAAATGTGCTTAGGGTTCTATAGCTCGTCAGATACATAGTGCATGGTTTATTTTCTGGTGTCTAACTCTTTTCACAATTGCACCCCCCATGTTTTTGGGGGGACAAAAATCTTCGTTGGATTCAGAGTTGAAAAGTAGGCGCAGTATTCATGCAAAAAGCGGCTGGATAGAGGTTATAATAACCCTTGAGACTTGAGAGAGGGGAAAAAGTGTCCAGAACAATAAAATACATTACAATTACAGTTACAGTAGTAGAGGTAGGCCCTTTGAAGAAACCCTACTCTTCGTGCGTAACAGGTATGGGATTGGAGTTCCCTTATATACCAGCGTCCCTTATCAGAGTCGGTACTGGCCCCTTACGATCAGTAGTGGGCAAAAACTGGTGGGCAGAAATACGAGGTCCCTTAATACAGTGGGTACCCCTATTTAAGAGAGAGGTTGTGGTATGTACAGGCCGAAAACAGCTCTCTGAACTACGTAGCCTTCTCTCTTATCCACATTGGGAAATATATAGGCTTAGTGTAGGCGGGGTCCAGCCGATTTGGCCTCTCTTAACTGTACCGTTCTCTTATATAGGGTACCCTCTCTTAACCACCGTATACCTTTTTTTCTTATCGCGGGGGTCCCTTAACCTTCCCGAGACTTATGAGGGGGGAAATTGACGATACTGATCGACGATTACAGCTACGGTCACTACATGATCAGGGGCTGATACCGATCGGCGTCCCGAGTTACAATGCAAGGAGGCGTACGGCACGGGTGCATCACGAGCCTACCCGTATATACTGCTGGGCGCTCCCGCTGCTCGTAAACGGTTGACAACGCCAAAGCTATCCTGGTTTTGGTCGATTTCCCTTATATCCCTAATATCCCTTACATGGGGTCCGTCCCAAAAGGAGTTGAGTATTCAGAACTGCAAAGCTTGTCCCACACGAATTCCAAGTAGTTTGTCCCCAAAAACGTGGGATCGTTTCTTAACCCATTCAGAACTGAAAAACTTATTCCACACTAATTTCAAGTAGTGTGTCCCCAAAAACGGGGGATCCGTTCTTAAGGGGTTAAGCTACCTACTACTGCTGTACGCCATATCCGACCACCCCCGGGTGGTCGGGACAGTGGTCGGGACAAGGGGGTGTGTTTGAGGTTCAACGAAAGGAGCTGCATGGCAAATGAGGCGTGCTGAATCTGACTGGCCGGGGGGGGGGGGGGGGGCTCCTCGCCTGAATAATTATTGCCCAATTGTCGATGGAATTGCAGTGTGTCTTTACACTTTTCGAATCTACTATATTATGCCTATTTTACGGGGGACCGTAGGAAAAAGGGGACCTATGGCACAAACAAAAACCTACATGGTATATATTTCCCCATTTTTCCATTTTTACTAACAATGTTTGGTCCTAGGACCTACCAGGTATGGTACAGACCAAAACCTATATATTTCCCTATTTTTACCAATAATATTTGGTCCTACGTACTTACTGTATATGTTCGTCCGTAATAGGCCATGGCCTTCTTTCTTCGTGAGCTTCCACCTCCATGTTTCTCCCAGGTCAGGATTCAGGGTGGGGTATATGGAGGTCCTCGTTTAAGGGACCTCGGCGAGTATTAGGGGCTGCACTTCTATCGTACCATGCATCTACTATACGTGCGCTGCTCTTATTAGCACGCTCTTCCACCTTTACGAGGGGCTATCTATACTCGTACTATTCAGAAACTACGATGGACAAAAACAAAAACAAACACTATCCCCGTATGTTCATACACCATGATAGGTTATGATTGCTACGTCTCTAAGGTCACCATCCCTGTGGGCAAAACCAGCATACCTACCGTACACAGAGGCCCCTTTTAGAAAGCAACACTCGATTTGTACGTTCGATGAGTAGCTGCTGTAATAAGCTCCTTATTGAAAATGTCAGAGAACATAAACGATGTTTACCGACATCCCGAAATATGTAGTTAAGCTTGTCCGCCGCTTTGGTAGGCCTACCGTGATACGTGCAAAAATATGGCAGCGGGTGAATCATCGACCCGCATGGTGGACCCAGTGGATGAAATCGGACGGAATTCCTTGTGTCCATGGCTGGTCGACGCTCGTCACGGTGCATGTCTACGACGACAAACGCCTGAGGACCAACATAAACAAAAAATGTTATCAGTACGGCGGTTATCCCACACAGCCTAAAAGCACATGTGTCGGGTGCGGGGGGGGGGAGGGGGGTCGCAGTAACAACTCCGCAGACGAAAATACTGTCGTTTTACAAACAAAAAACGGCTCCTCTTCTACCTGGTACGAACTTGTGAACGGAGCGCAGCTCGCGTAAGACACGCTACATACGTGACAAAACCTAAACCCGAGGGTGTGAAATAAATCCGGTCCTACGACCGGTCCCAGAGGTAACGAAAAAAAAAGCAGCACGCTTTTCGTGGAAACCCTGTGGGTCCCGTGCTATACTAATCTAGACGACTAAACCTATGTACCGGACTGATACTCTTCCAAAACCAAATTATCCATAAATATTTTAAAGCTACGAGTACCACTTCCACTTCCTTGCATAGGTTTTCATCCGTCACGTTTCTTCCCGGTGTCGTCACGGGAAAGGCCATCCAAGGAACGCTCAAGGGTCCCCACCCTATCGCACATCCCGAGCATCACTCGCTCTATCCGATCAAAACGCTCCCCTAGTCTGCGCTCCAGACCCGCAAGTCCCTCGAGCACAGAAGCTTCAAATCGCGCTCCCTGCTGCCTTCCGACCGTGTTGCTGCCTGCCCCGTGTCCACTACCGCCATCGCCACCGACAAGTTCGTCGCAGGCAGACAGGGTACCCTGCGGTACTCGTAGGGCGTCCCAGGCAGCTTCGCCATCGCCATGGTCGACACCGAACTCAGCATTTGAACCGCTCGTCTCCCTCCCCCCTCCTCCGGAATGCGACAAAGGAGTGAACTCATCCTGCAGTGATCCCACGTCCCCACTAAAAGCACCGCTATGTTGGCCTCCATCCCGGCACGGCCGGGCTACAGTCTTCTGCTTCCTCGCGGGGCTAGCACAGCCGGCGTCTACTGCTAGCAGCGCAGACGACACCAGATCGGACCCGTCTGCCTCGCCCTCTCGCCCGAGAACACCTACTATCTCGTTACCCGGACGGGCCTTGGAACTGCCACCGACCCTTCGACCATGCCCAGACAGACAATCAGACGAGCCGAGTCGATCATGGGGACTCTCGTCCTTGTTTCGCCGAGAAGACATCGATTGACTCTCGCCAGTCTCCCTCGGACAGCCGCGCTCGTCAGTGAAAGCTCTGGGCGAGATTGACGGGGTTCGTTTGTTGTCATCGCCACCACCGAGGTCGATCTCTGGCAGAGAGAACCGTAACAGCACCGTCCGGTACGACAATTCCACCGGGCTTTTACCGAGGCTGCGAGGCGCCAGAGGTGACGATTTCGCCGAAGCGCTCAGGCGCGATTGGGCGACGGCATTAGGGTCCGCTACAGTGCAGCCAGCGAGAACAAGTACCGCCACCCCCTCCCCACCACGACTTGCACCGTCTGCGGCTGACATCGGCGACCCGCTTCCTTCACTGTCGCCGATGGCCGCCCCCGCCCGTATGGCGGTACCAACATCTTCGGCACCCCCACGTCCATGAAATGCTCCGTTCCCGTTTCCCTCAGTCCCGTCCTTTACGACGGCCAACCCTTTCGCTCTGTACCCCGATGGTAGCCTCAAGGTGCACAGAGGAGTCGCCAGACGCTTCTGTCGCCGGCGCCGAACACCGCCCCCCCCAGGCACGTTTCCCGAACTTCCCGCAGATGTATTGTTTGCCGAACCGACACCCTCCGCGCCGCCAGAACGCGAGTGTTTTGCTTCCTCTTTTTCAAGAGCTGCTGAAACAGGGGAGGACCGACTCCCCGCAACTTGGCGCACCGATAGGCGGTAACACGCGACTAGTCCGGACGCGTGACTTCCAACGGCGACAACACTCCCGTCCCCGCTCGATGCCAAGAGGTCAGGGGACGCCAGCTCGAGCGGCAACGCGGCCAGAGTCTTGACCCGAACGCCGTCGCTCCCGGCACCGCTAGGGTCATTCGAAAATCCCACGGTGCTGCTGCGGCTGCTGCACGAAACGCGCATCAGCCAAGGGCGTCGGCTAGGAGCGTCGGCCGTGTCGCCGTAAGATTCGCTGCCGCCGCCGCCGCCGCCGATGCTGGTAACACCGCTAACGGCGCGGGTACCGGCACCGCCGACATCAACACCATCGAGTTTTGGCGTTGCTGTGGTAGATCCCGAAGAAACATCCAAGGCGGAATTGATGCCGCCACCGAACGAAAGTCGAAAGAGGGGGTGCGTTGAGGTGACGCCGGGGGCGGCCGCACCGCCCCCTGCCCCCCCCGCATGTATGCCGCCGATCTTTCCGCGCAGGTCTAGCACTTCGGGCGCGCTCGCCGAAAGTGGCAAATAACAGGCCGAAGTGGGGTCTGGCGCCGCGGACAGCAGCCCACCACGGAGAGCATGCGTAGAAGCGATATTGTGTGCCTCCGCTATGTCAGCAAAATTTGTTGCATCGCCTGCCGCCGTGTTACCCACACCCGCGGCAACCCGCGACGCCTGCATCGATGATAAGAGCTCTGAAGCACGTGAGCTTTTCTGATTGGACTGGGCCGGTGGGGCCCTTGACCGCGGGCGGAGGGATCCGGCCAACCAATTCTCGCCCGGTAAAACGTGCCGAAATCCGCCGCGACGGGTATGTTTGTCGCCGTCCTGGCCATCGCCAACATTACCATCGTCCGCGGAGTTTTGCACCGGAGAGGAGTACTCTCGGAAGGATAGGGCGGCATCGGTAGTGTCAGACGCGGCGATGCGCGCTACGCTGTCACTGACCACGGCGCCGAGGAGGTCTTGTCCTCCCCCCCGGTCTCTCGTACTGACAGCGGTAAATGACCCCCCGAGGCTGCCGCCGCCGCCGCCGCCGCCAAAAAGAGAGCCTACACCCAGGCCTCCGTCGGTGGTGCCAAAGAACGCCGAAGGACCCGCCGGACACATGGCCCGCATATCGCCCATCAGCACCTTCGAAGAAGCAGAAGGCTTCGACGAAATGTTGCGAGGGCGCTCTGTTGCGTTTGGTTTTTTGTGCGCCGAAGGAGGCATGTGGGCAAACGACGGCGGCGGTGTGAGGTCGTTGAGACCGTGCCGTCCGGAGGCAGGCACTCTCCTCCGTGCTGGCGTAGACCTAGGTGACGGAGAGGAAGACCCCCCCCCGGTTGACGACCCGGGAGAAGACAGCCCGCCACCGCCGCCGCCGCCATCGCACAGCGCGGCTTCGACGCACAGAACCGTACGAAACGAGTTCGCCCCAAACTCTCCTCCTGGTTCGCTCGGGCCAACTTCCGTGACAACTTTCGCCCACGGCGCTGACACCCCCTCGCCAGCTTCGGCCGCCAACACTCCAACCGCGTGAGCGGCGGTGGAATCGGAGCCCGCCCAGGCTTCTACCGCCTTCGCCGGCTGTCCGGGTGATGCGCTGAACCCGCCAGCGTCTACTTCCTCACCCATCGATTCGGGCGGGTGTTTTCTGGAGGGGTTGGTATGGACGCGAATCTCGCCGCCACTGCTGGTGGCGAGATATCGCCCGCACCCACTCCACGCGCCGCATGCGCGTTTTTTAGCCACTGGCGCGGGGAACGTCGCTCGCTTTCTCCCAGGCCTACAGAGGCGAGTGAGGAGCGAGGGGGGGGGCGGGGGGGAGGGAGGGGAGGGGAGGGGGGGGGGTTCACTGGACGTATCTCTTGAAAACGCGCACAGTGAAGCGTGATATATATGATAATGGTGTAGTGGGTACCTCGAGCTTAAGAGAGCTCCGTGACAAAAGACAAAACAGGCGCTCTCCACTATCTGTACTGGGAAATATATAGGTGTTAAAGTGTAGGCGGGACATGCTTATTTGGCCGCCTTTTTAACTCCCGAATGCTCTTAACTCGGGCGCCCTCTCTTACATCGGGGTACCCACTGCAACATTTTAGCTCAACAACAAATTTCGACTGGCGGGGATCCTCAACTGCGGCAACATCCAACATCGCTGGAGCATAACTTGGGTTTCACAATAGGTTTGGATGTGTATCTAGGCCATGGCATTGTTCATCGAATTGAGCTCTCGTTTTTCTCAAGGCCAGGTTTTGGCTGCCGCCTCAGAAAAAATTGGGCGCACCCCTCCCTCAAGATGGCATGCATCACGTACGTACGGGCGGGCTAGCACTCGATGCATCGCTTCGAAAACGTGTACCTGGCACGTACTGGAACCGTACGACTAAAAAAACACGTGTATCGCGCCAAACGTTTTGTCGGTCCCCCGTACAGCAGTACATTCGGCTGACTACGTTCCGGTGCCAACTCGTTCCCACAATAAAAACAAATCGTTGGTAACGACGTCATGTTATTTTGTGGACGAACCTCGCTGTGCGAAAGGCGCGACACATACGCTACCGTACCCCCCCTCCCCCGTCCCCCCCGGATAGTGCACGCTACCAAATACCAGGGATGTGCATGTTTCCGAATTGACCTGTCCAGCTCACCGCTTCACAGTGAACATGTTGCAAGTACTCGCAGGCCTTCTCCAACAACTTATGTGGGGGTAGTTGTCATGGAATTTGAGAACCAAAATTTTCCGCCGTCGCTATCTCTCTCGCAACATCACAACGAACCGAACAAAAACGCTTCCCGCCACCACTTTACAGGCCCAAACAAGCACCATACGAACGCCCCGCTAATTACAGTAGCTCACCCAAGCACTGCCGCCCCCGTGTCGTACCACACAGCGAGCGGAACGCCTTCCTCCTCGAACTCCCTTAGAAGTTTCCCTGCGTCCTCACCGCCTCCAGGACGGAAAGACATGCAGCGAACATTGCTTTCAGAGGTCCGGAACCCCTTCCCTCTTGGTTGGGTACTGGTACCACCACGACCACCACCACCGTCCCCGCTGGCTGCATTTCCCTCGTCATCACTACCATCGCCACCGTCTTTGTGTCTAACCCGCCCGGCAGCAGCAGCAGCAGCAGCAGCAGCAGCGTCACCGCCGCAGTCGTCGCCAATGGTGCGATGCCAGTCTGTCAGCACTTCGACAGCCGAAAAGCGGTACTGCCTGTCAGCAGCGCTCTCGCCCTCCTCCAACCGGCTCCCCTCGCCTGCCCCCCCATCGAGGCCGGGAAACCGAGAGACTTCCCAGAGGCGCACCTCAGACCCACACGCCACCGCAAGGTGGGCAGACACCTTACCCCCACCACTGCGCCCGTCCTCTGCCGGCCTCAGCGTGTGACGAGAGTAGTCACCATCCCTCTCAACGTCTTCGTTCACATGGCTGCCGCGATTGGTGGCCCCTAGCCTTTCGGACAGCACCGGTACCGCAACCACTGCCTCTTCCGCTGCTGCTGCTGCTGCTGCTGCCGCTGCCGACACTGCCACTTGGGTCCTCGTGGTTAGCGGAGGCCGACTACACCGGGTCCACGAAAGACTACGGGCGACGACACCGACTGGCGGGCAAGCACCGCCTCTTTCCCCTCCCCGTGGAACTCCGCGCCCGTCTACGCCGCCGGGGTTGCTCGCTCGACTTCCGGCCGAGAGGTCGATGCTGGCGACGCAAGCACTGCGTGGTTCGCTCGGGTTGCCGCCGAGCGGGAAGGGAAACAAGTGCACGCTCGAACCGTCCAGGTGGGCGAGTAGGCCTAGGGAAGGACAGATGGCTGCGCCGTGAGCGTTTCGGGTGACGAACAAAGGGGTGGGATCGGAGAAAGGGCAAGGTAAACAAGCAGCATCAGCGTGTACAGACATGTTTACATTTTTAGTCGATTTGACTTTACTACGTAGAGCTAAAAATGTTAGCATTTTGGGCCGTATCTCGAAGACAACGTTTGGGTCAGGGGTGGTGGTAGGTTGACTCAGGAACTTATCGATTGGAATCGGGAAGAGATCATCAAAGAGGAGGCGGGGTGGGGTTTATCGGTTGCTAGACAATCATTGTTCGGGCTTTGAGACGAGCGGCTCACACGGCTTACCAAACGCTCGCGAAAACCACGCAGTGCGCTAGCTAGGCCTTGCCGACCTGTCAAAAAGTCAGAATCGTGTGGCACAAGCTATGAACTCCATGTCTAGCAACATGTTTTATTTTTCTTCAATCTACATATCGCCATATGACAAGCTTTCAGGTGGGGGCTTTCGATCAGCGTGCGATGAAAATTGGGGCTTTGAGTATTGTCCACGCTGTTCTTGCACCGGCGGGGGGCTGAATGACAGCGGCAGCGACGACGACGGTGAAATTCGACCCCGAAAAACATCTAACCAAATACAGCAATGGTCTTTTTATAGTGCCGGTATGCGCTAGCCAACAATACCGGCACTATAGCGGTAACCGGCACGACTCCAGACGCTGCCACACTGGCTATTCCCATCTGTGCCCAACGATCTCACAGGACACTGCCACACTGGCTATTCCCATCTGTGCCCAACGATCTCACAGGCATTATAGCGGGCAGCCGGCACTAATGACCCGGCACTATAGAGGGACCACTAACTGCACAATGTAGCCGTTGAGAGCTGAAAGAGCTGACCGACTGCCAGATGGGCATGCCTGGAGTGAACCGGACCGATGGTTTGAGTTGTGGCGGAACATATATATATATGTACCAAAGCTCCAGAGCTGCGACCGCGCGATATTTCACGAGCAACGTTCCTAATGGCCACGCCTACTGCGGGAATGTCATTTACCGCACTCTGTGATGCACACATCGTTTTGTGGCCTGACACGTCCACTTGATGGCGACATAACGATAGGCACTACAGCAGTTGTAAGACCAAACGGGCAGCTCGACGAGGCCACAGGGTCCAAGAATCGTTGTCGGCATCATCACCCTTATGTGGCGCGGGATGTTTGATACAGGGTTGTGGACAGCACCGCTGGCAAGACGGGAGATTGGGCGCACCAGCACCTCAAAACAGTGGATGCAGGGAGGGCGTCACGTCTACCGTTGTCCGCGCCAAACATGACCGCTCCCTGCACTACAAACGGTATATTCAAGGGGACCGCTGTTTGACCGATTGACTTACCGCTGTGACCGCTCCTTGACGTGTGCTATATATATATAGGCACGGTAGGGGTAGAGACCGTTTTTGTTTTAAGGTTAAGATAATCACTTGATTGTAGTGATGAAAAAAAATGAAAAAAACAACAGCTGTGAGATCGAGGATTCCGTCCAAACTCGCCTTCAAACTGTTGTGTTGATACTTCGATCGCACGTACGTACTACGGGTTTTTATATATCCCCCTGCAGGATTTACATCCTGTTTACTATACTGTAGTATAGGAGCTCTATGTCTCCCCCCAAATACATTGTTTGATGAAAAAACGGACACTTTTACCTTCGGCCTGTATATATAATATATATATATTACGAGCTGGTTCCAGCAAATACAGGAACATTTCGTCTTCAGACTTTTGCACCATTAATGAAAACGAGTTGGAAAACGAAATTTGGCAGGGTTATTCTTCATGACCATACGAAAAAACGACATGATGGCCTTTTTTGAAAAAATGATTTTTTGGTGAATAAGGTACATTTTAACGTTTTTTTTGTTTTCCCGGCAACTTTGACCCAACATTACAGACGAACCAAAACGAAAACAAAAAAAGGCCATCTTGTCGTTTTTTCGTATGGTCATGAAGAACACCCCTGCCAAATTTCGTTTTCTAACTCGTTTTCATTTATGGTGCAAAAGTAATTTCCGCGAAGTGTATTTTTTCCCCTAAGGTTTCAAATTTGCTTAATACATTTTCCTAGTAATTTGGCGGGCGGTTCTTACCACAGCCTGATAGGCTCGCAGGCAGCAAAAACGTGACATTGACGTCTTCCCCTTGTTGATGCGATCCTGTCAAGACTTCTAAAGTCGAATTAGTCGGCGTATTGACCGATATATGGCCGAAATAATATTATGTTGGTTTTACTATAGGATTACTGCAGGAAAGCAATCCCCTATGGAATAACGCCTCCCTAAAGAATACCAATTTGACCATATCTCGCGAACTACAACTCGTACGCCAAAAACCTCTTCACCGATGTGTTCCCCTTGGCGATGCCGTCATGTCGATATCTGTAGTGTTCGAAAAAGTATTGTATTCCGTTTTGTATTTCCCGAAGAAGCTATCTTATGTTTCTCTCTGGAACCAGCTCGTATATAAATATATACTGGACGCTTGCTACTACGATGGGGGTAGCGCTTTTCTCCCAAACCATTTCTGATTGACGGGGCTGCTCGTCCGAGAAACTACCCAATACCTTCCGAATCCCATCCCTGCCATACCTTCACCCGCCGCGTGCTTCGGCCATAAGGGACGGCTCGTCGGGATAGGCGTACGAGTGTTGTCAGTGAGGTTTAGAGCTTCTGACACGAGGCGCACATCTACCGCAGCCGGCATCTACGGTAGGTGTCGTTCGGTTCACAACGTAAAACAAACTACAGTAGGATCAATGATAAGGCATGCCTTATAAGGCATATGGCTTATTGGGTAATCCCTCCGTTGAGGAGTGTACTAATAGTCAGTAAGAGTCTGCAATAGTCAGTAAAAGTTAGTAATAGTCAGTTAGTAATAGTCAGTAATAGTCCGAAATAGTCTGTAAAAGTTAGTAATAGTCAGTACAAAGTCAGAAAAAAAACGTTTGGCCAAAAAATGCTACGCCTATCGTAGCACGCGTCGCGCGCACTAAAAACATTTGCCTTATACGAAGGCATATGGCTTATTGGGTAACTCCTACGTTGAGGAGTATACTAGTAGTCAGTAATAGTCAGTAATAGCCAGTAAAAGTTTGTCATAGCCAGTAATAGTTCGTAATAGTCAGTAAAAGTTAGTGATAGTCAGAAATAGTCGGTCAAAAGACTATTGGTAAAAAAAAGCTACGAACCACTATCGTAGAACGCGTGGCCTATATACACTAAAAAAAAACAGGGTATGCCTTACAAGGCATACGCCTTACGAGTATTGGGTAATTCCTCCGATAAGGAGTATACTTATAGTCAGTGATAGTCCGTATTAGTAAGTAAAAAATAGTCATAGAAAAAAAACGATTGACCAAAAAATGCTACGTGCCGCTTAACGGGTGAAGTATTGTTCAAGTTTTCTATTATTTAAACGGCACCGAAAAAAAACAGGGACCTCCCTCGAGTTGGCTCAAGCTTTCTGACGTTACGCCGCGCCCACCAACGCACACAAGTTGACGACATCTACAAACGCCCTGCTGCGCGAATTTCCTATTGCCCTCTTTGGGACCCCTTTTAAGGCACCCTTATTTAAGAGACCCCTTTTTAAAGGGACCCCTATTTAAGGGACCCCTTTTTAAAGGGACCCCTTCTTAAAGGGACCCCTTTTTAAGGGACCCCGTTTTTAAGTGAACCCTTTTTTAAGGGACGCCTTTTTAAGGGACCCCTTTTTGAGAGACCCTTTTTTTAAGGGATCCACTATTAAGGAACCAGTTTTTTTTTGGAACCCCCTTTTTAAGGGACCCCTTTTTAAGGGACCCTTGTTTAAGGGACCCCTTTTTAAGGGACCCCCTTTTTAAGGGACCCCCTTTTTAAGGGACCCCCTTTTTAAGGGACCCCCTTTTTAAGGGACCCCCTTTTTAAGGGACCTTACCGATTAAGGGATAGCGGCCGAAACAATAATAACTTTGGTGTTACCAACCGCCCAGAAAGCACGGGTAGGGTCATGTTTCGCCCGTGCCGTACGACTCCTATCATCAACCATTGTAACTCGGGCACCAACTTTTTATCACCCCATCCGCCTCACAAGCGGTTCTTAGCGGGATGCAGCTCACCCTTCATGCGACTCGCCCAACACCTCACGGCGCTTCGCGCTTGGTGCTAGCAATCAATGTCTGCCTGGTCGGTGAAGCCCGACATGCTTTGTCCCGGCATTGTAGGGATGCGAGGGTCTATGGTCATACGACTACGGCCATGCATGAAAATGAAGTACACCCCATCCACGCAGTTGACTTTTTTGCTGAGATCGTCATTTTTTGTCGTCAATTCTCCATTCTGAAGCCCCGAGAGGGTTCTAATAGCGACAGCTTCGTATATATGTAAAATGTTACTATATTTTGTAAAGCTGTATTTGCCGTTCCTGGCCAGAGGTCTGCTGGACGAACGGCATATGCCACGGGCGAGTAGCTACATGCTCGAAGCAGCAAGTACGTGAAGCGGGCTTGATGTGCATACTATGCGTACAGCAGTAGGGTAGACATAAATATACCCGCGTGGGACAGATCAGATCATTGGGCAGATCGCACAGATCGATCGTGTTCACGGATGTGAATCATCTGTCCAAACTTCCACGCGGCTGATATATATATAATATGTATACAGTGGGTACTCCGATTTAAGAGCACCCCGTGACAATCTTAAGTCAAAACAAGCGCTCTTAACTACACATTGCTCTTAATTGTAGTGGGCAATATATAGCTTTTGGTATAGGCGGGACATGCCGATTTGACCGCTCTTAGCCCCCGAATGCTCTTATCTTGGGGTGCTCTTGAATAGGGGTACCCACTGTAATGTGAATGACATGTCCATATTTCCCTCAATACACACACAGCAGTGCAGGGAATACAAGGTACGAGCATGTTCATGGTATATTTATAAAAAATTAAGGGCAGCGGCCAAAAACAGGTATACCTGGTTCGTTTGCGGCCAAAAACAGGTACATACTTAAAATTAAGTCAAAAACGCACTCCACGTGCCCTGTCATTGGTCCAAAACTCGCTGTACCTGTTTTTGCCTCTTTAAAACCCAGGTATACCTAATTCTGTCTACTCTGCTTGACTTTCACCTTTTTTTTGTCGTTTTTAAGCCAATCAGAGGTCCTTCATAGTTCCACCCTATGCCTCCTATACAAATGCCGACGTACGCGGAGACCCCCTCCTCCCTATTCACCTCGCACCACACGCCACTCGAGCGATACACATATCTGCCTGCACACCTCCGCCGAAATAATACGAGATAGAAGGCTCCCCTTCGGGATTGTGGCTGACTTGGAATACCAGGGGTGTCGCAAGCTGAGAAGGGATAATACAGCAGCAGGCGTTCGTTCCTCGTACTATTAATTGCAGCTAATCGTATACGTAGCCACCGGGCGAGCACGAAGAACATGAAAAAAACTCTACTTTGTATTGCAAGGAACGACAGGTTCGTGGGGTGCGGTTTAAACTTGGTTTTAGTCTGTACCTGTTTTTGGCCCCGAACGGACCAGGTGTACCTGTTTTTGGCCGCTGCCCAAAAATTAAAAAAAAAAAAAACAACAGCTGTGAGATCGAGGATTTCGTCGAAACTCATCTTTGCTACGTACCTGAGTGTGATACTTCGATCGCGCGTGCTTATCGTGCCTGTGCCCGGGGTCGTACTCGCAAGCACGTTGCGTTCAGGCCTGGTGTGTGTGTGTGTGTGTGTGTGTGTTCTTCACATTAAACCTCTCCCTTTCTACCCGTCGACATCCAGCACACCCAGTGTCCGTGCCGATTCATCATCCTAAAAAGGTACCAGTTCTCTAGTCACAAAACTACGACACAGAGATACTGCGCTCAGTGCAGTAAGCAGAGCAGACAATGCAATGCCATATACGACAGGCAAGACCTACCCTGCTAGCAATCCAGGTGCATGCAAGAGAAAAAAAGAGAAATATGGAAAGAAAAAAGCGAAACGGAAAAATAATAAAAAGTAAACATACTGGAGGAAATAACAATCAAGCAACCAAACAAAAGCATGACAAAATAAAATAAAATAAAGTGTCGTGCTTCTCCCAGATGAGATGCGACATCTAGTTAAAAGAAACCAAATGAAATGAAACGAAACGAAACGAAATGAAATGAACCGAAAAAAAACAGTGCCAACAAAGCAAGACTAAGAACGACAGGAAAGGACAGCTAGCCAGAGCACACCAAAAGTACCTTCCAGCCAGCTGAGGCAGGTTTGTGCCGGTAGTACAGGCAGGTTCTACCAGCTAGTCGGTCTGGAACTGGTACCTACTCTGTTTGCCGTCTCTTTCCTGCTTTCGTCCGCCGCGGTTTCCCTACGAACCCCCTCACCCTCTGTCTCCATCCCCTTGGGCGCCACCCATACAACGGATACGTGGCACTTCCTACTCAGTTCCGTTTCGTCCTCGTTCCACACACGAGAGTCCAGAAAAGAGAAGAGGAAGTAACAAAAAACAAAATGTGTACGTACGTAGCTACGCAGCCAAAGAAAGTCCTAGGAAAATACGGGGGGGCGGAGAGACAAAGGCAAAAGCGATCACGGCAAAAATAAAAAATAAAACAAAATGATCTGTACACGCTTCCACGTGAGGTACCCGTAGGATATGCACGATCTTTACATATGTCCCAACTCTCTGATATGTTGCAGCTACGATCTAGGTCAGGCAGATCATCATCTGCCCGACGCGTGACTAAATTGCGCAGCTTTACGCGCAAACCAGGTACAGGTAGGGGTCCCCCAGTAAGGCGGTGGTGTACCAGAGCAATATGACCGCATTATAGAGGGAAGCCGCACTATCCATTCCAGGTCATGACTGCAATTTCCCGGTCGCGCCAAGCGATTTCGACCGCCTTATATCGGGATACCGCCTTACTCAGGCTGCCTTATAGGGGGGTCCTTACTGTATCTGGTACTTGGTATGGGTCCCAGGGCTATTCGTGGGTCATGACCCGACCCGCGTGTCGGGTCAGGAATTATTGAAACTCTGACGGGTCGGGTCGGGTCGGGTCAAGATTTCTTCGAACATCACGGGTAGGGTCGGGTCGGGTCGGGTCAAGAATTTTTCAAATATCACGGGTCGGGTCGTCTCGGGTCAAGAGGTGATGAAAAGCTCGCGGGTCGGGTCAGGTCATGACCCGCGAGAAACGGGTCACTCGCGGGTTCGGGTTGCTTTCTGCTGACCCGCGGGTCGGACCCGAGCATCCGTCCCGCGGATCCGACACTTCAAAAACTTCCCGCTTTCTGCCCGAAGGCTTCTATCGTACCAACACTGGATTATACTCCTTTGATATAATATTCGAACATTAAAACGCCACCGAATATATATACGCATGTCCGCATTCACCCATACCCGGTACAATCAGGCCACATATCACTTTGAGGTACGTACAAAAATGAAGATTAAATTGTTTTGGAAGTGTCGATCCACGGGTCGTACTCGCGGGTCGAGATAAACGGCCTCACGGGTTGAGGTGACCCGACCCGCGACAAGACCCGTATATCACGGGTCAATCGGAATCTGGCGGGTCGGGTCGGGTCGGTTCGGGTCGGTTCGGATCGGGTCGGATCAGGACGTACTTAAAGTCTCATGGGTCAGGTCGGGTCAGGTCAAGAGGTGTTAACATCTCAGGGGTCGGGTCGGGTCGGGTCGGGTCGAGTCGGGTCGGGTCAGGAAGCTTTTTTCAATTATCCCGGGCCGGGTCGGATCGGGTCAGAAGGCTCCCAAAACCTCGCGGGTCGAGTCGGGTCAGCGATCCGACCCGACCCGACCCGACCTGACTCGTGACGGTTGACTGATCCGCGAGACAGCCTGCAACAAATCCATGTTTCGTACCTACATATGATATGTGCTCGCACGTCCAGCGTATCGATCGTACTGCTGCGGCGCTTGTCCTGAAAACCGAATACCGCCCGGGGGGTGGACATTGGGGTCGGTTACTTTACCTTGCGTTTGTGTGTGTTCTTCACATGAAACCGTTCTTTCTACGTACCCGTCGACATCCAGTATTATACCTTGTACAGCAGCACGTTCAAAAAACCCTTCTGGATAACGCATCCATATTTGGAACTCCCTCAGTACCGTACACCTGTAATCAGATTGATTTCCTGTCGGCAATATGGGGAGAGTACAAACGCCGAGAGACGAGTCTAGGGAAAGTCTCGTGGGAAAAGTCTCGACGAGACCTCTTTCCAAGACTCAAGGCCGTCCTTCCCGTTGTGTGTGTGTCCTACCCCTTGTTTTTCTTGTTTTGGAGGAAAATCGGAATCAGAAATCCGAGGCCTTTCCAAAGTCATCCTTATCCTCGTGCGTGCACCCCTTGTTTTCTTGTTTTGGACAAAACCGGATCAGAAATTCGAGGCCTTTCCAAAGTCATCCTTATCCTTGTGTGTGCCCCCTTCGTCCTGGATAAACTCGGCTCAGAAATAATTCAGCCCAGCGGAGTGTGTGTCATCTTGCGTGTTACCAGTACTACGTAGCAGTGTATCATACCATACGGTACGACTGCTGCACCACAGGTGCTTACTTACCAGTACGTAAACCTGGCACTTACTAAAGATGTACGGCCAGAAGCGGCAAGGTGTTAGTTCCGCACCGTGATCGTGATGCGTTCTTTAGCTTTTGCATATATAAGAGTGCACCACGAGCTGCTGCCAGTCTCCAGAAACCGCGCAAGCCGTACTCGTGTGTATCTGTACGATACTCGATTGGCCCTGGTGTGGCAGAAGCAAGAAGATAGATAAACGCCCCTCTGGAGAGTGGACTTTCGCTGCGGGATGACAGTTGGAAATTACGATTTTTACAGAGAGACGAAGGTCAGCTGAGGCTCGTGTTGCTGCACCCCGGATTTCAGCGCAGCAGCCGGCGTGGGCGGCAGGCTGCAGTGGCCGGTCCTTCAAGTCACGACAGTGGGTCCTCCCCTCTCCTCTCCCCTACTGCACGTCATAACTTCTTGCATATATCCAGGACTTGGTTTTCCTCCATGGGGTACGTATGGTACGTAGTCTATGTTCTCGTACAGCAGCAGCAGTGGCAGGATCAATCTACAGCAGTCAGTATTTATCTTTTATCGCTGCCGTCAGCTTACCTCCCTGAAGGTAGTTAACTCCGAATGGTCGCAGACGAGCCGCCTGAAGTAGCGTATCCTCGTTGCGAGGAGATATCTCCGTCTCTGGCCACGTGGATGGACCCATGGCTGATGGGTGTGTGGGTGCTGCGTGCGGTCTTCTTTGCGAGTGCTCTTGGGAGTGAAAAAGTGAAACACGATAACGATGGGTTTCCACTTTATACAAATAGCTTTCGTAAAAAGGGGGAAACCGAGGGGAACATATCAAAGATCCCGATCTTCCAAAGATCCGAGCCGGCCCCGACCCGCCCCCCGCCCAGCCGACAACCCCGTGCATGCATGAATCATAGGTGGCCTCACTCCGTGGATTGTTGCTTGAATTGAATCGCCAGGAGGCGACGTGGATCAGCCAAACTCGAAGAAGTGTTGTTAGTGGGACCGCATGCAGATCAACCTCTCTGCATGCTATGCTATTCAAGCACCCCCTGCCCTCTACCGGTCTGCCACCGCTGCATTAACTTTTTGGCTTGTAGATGCTACGCAGTCAAGCAAGGCTTGGATTTCGTGCACCGATCCGTTTGCAAGAGGCGAGGGCCCAAGATCAGCAAGCAGCATATGTTGTATATATACACGACTACTATATACTACTACTCTGTACGTCCTCCGAACCTCGGACTCAAAATGAAAAATGAACGGTAATAAACAACGAATTAACTGCTTGCTGCAGCTGCTGTGTACCTGGTGGTATGTTACATTATAAAGTGGGGCCGCGCGAGCGCGAAGCGCGAGCCTTTTTTTCATTGATTTTTCAACTGAAAAAAAAGGCTCTTCATATCGGCTTGCGTTTCGCGTAGAAATCCATGTAGGGTGGTGTTTTACGACTTCTTCTGTGTGTTTGTTTGCGACAGTCAACATCCACGTTCGTACATCGCACTCATCGTACACGGCACCAACGCCAGTCCCGTCGGGCTCTGTGCACGCACAAATTTTAACGAAGTCTTCTCGTGCTGGTTTCGCTGTAACTCGTCCAGAGTTGGTCGAGCTAAGAGCGGCAGCGTGTGCTTTTAGAGGCACATGACCGGAGGCATTTTTTTCAATAATTAAATTTCACAACGGTTTTTTTTTTTGAAATACAGAAGAAATCAATTATGCCGAACAATACGATAGACCCAAGCGTGGGAGTATCGGATTCAAGTGCTAGACCNTAATTCCGTAAATTCGTAAATTCGTATCACTTAAATTTAATTTTAATGTATTACCAGTGTGAAAAAACAAATTTTGTAAATTCGTAGATTCTTGGTGGGAATGACGGGAAGAGACAACGGGCAGGTGTGAATCTTGGCGGGAGAGACAAGTTTTGTCGGCGGGACGGGACGGTAAAGACAACGGCGCATGACGGGACGGGACGGTAAATTACATTATCTCGACGGGACGGGACGGTAATTTTCAACGGGAGCGATTTTCTTGACGGGACGGGACGGTAAAGTTCAACGGGGCAGATTTCGATGACGGGACGGGACGGTAAATTTCAACGGTTGGAGATTTGTTGGCGGGACGGGACGGGACGGGATTTGACGGGACGACGGGAACAGTTTAACGACGGTTTAACCGTCCCGTCCCGCCGTTACCGTCGTTACCGTCCCGCCAAAATACCGTGATAAGCCTTGAAAATAACCCTTCTGGATAACGCATCCATATTTGGAACTCCCTCAGTACCGTACACTGTAATCAAGATGATTTCCTGTCGGCAATGGGGAGAGTACAAACGCCGAGAGACGAGTCTAGGGAAAGGTCTCGTGGGAAAAGTCTCGACGAGACCCTTTCCAAGACTCAAGGCCGTCCTTCCCGTTGTGTGTGTGTCCTCCCCTTGTTTTCTTGTTTTGGAGGAAATCGGATCAGAAATCCGAGGCCTTTCCAAAGTCATCCTTATCCTCGTGCGTGCACCCCTTGTTTTCTTGTTTTGGACAAAACCGGATCAGAAATTCGAGGCCTTTCCAAAGTCATCCTTATCCTTGTGTGTGCCCCCTTCGTCCTGGATAAACTCGGCTCAGAAATAATTCAGCCCAGCGGAGTGTGTGTCATCTTGCGTGTTACCAGTACTACGTAGCAGTGTATCATACCATACGGTACGACTGCTGCACCACAGGTGCTTACTTACCAGTACGTAAACCTGGCACTTACTAAAGATGTACGGCCAGAAGCGGCAAGGTGTTAGTTCCGCACCGTGATCGTGATGCGTTCTTTAGCTTTTGCATATATAAGAGTGCACCACGAGCTGCTGCCAGTCTCCAGAAACCGCGCAAGCCGTACTCGTGTGTATCTGTACGATACTCGATTGGCCCTGGTGTGGCAGAAGCAAGA
The DNA here is from genome assembly GCA_008828725.1 of Saccharina japonica. Taxonomy (NCBI): domain Eukaryota; class Phaeophyceae; order Laminariales; family Laminariaceae; genus Saccharina; species Saccharina japonica. The sequence continues at coordinate 306,364 of MEHQ01001873.1, forward strand.
AGATAGATAAACGCCCCTCTGGAGAGTGGACTTTCGCTGCGGGATGACAGTTGGAAATTACGATTTTTACAGAGAGACGAAGGTCAGCTGAGGCTCGTGTTGCTGCACCCCGGATTTCAGCGCAGCAGCCGGCGTGGGCGGCAGGCTGCAGTGGCCGGTCCTTCAAGTCACGACAGTGGGTCCTCCCCTCTCCTCTCCCCTACATGCACGTCATAACTTCTTGCATATATCCAGGACTTGGTTTTCCTCCATGGGGTACGTATGGTACGTAGTCTATGTTCTCGTACAGCAGCAGCAGTGGCAGGATCAATCTACAGCAGTCAGTATTTATCTTTTATCGCTGCCGTCAGCTTACCTCCCTGAAGGTAGTTAACTCCGAATGGTCGCAGACGAGCCGCCTGAAGTAGCGTATCCTCGTTGCGAGGAGATATCTCCGTCTCTGGCCACGTGGATGGACCCATGGCTGATGGGTGTGTGGGTGCTGCGTGCGGTCTTCTTTGCGAGTGCTCTTGGGAGTGAAAAAGTGAAACACGATAACGATGGGTTTCCACTTTATACAAATAGCTTTCGTAAAAAGGGGGAAACCGAGGGGAACATATCAAAGATCCCGATCTTCCAAAGATCCGAGCCGGCCCCGACCCGCCCCCCGCCCAGCCGACAACCCCGTGCATGCATGAATCATAGGTGGCCTCACTCCGTGGATTGTTGCTTGAATTGAATCGCCAGGAGGCGACGTGGATCAGCCAAACTCGAAGAAGTGTTAGTGGGACCGCATGCAGATCAACCTCTCTGCATGCTATGCTATTCAAGCACCCCCTGCCCTCTACCGGTCTGCCACCGCTCGCTGCATTAACTTTTTGGCTTGTAGATGCTACGCAGTCAAGCAAGGCTTGGATTTCGTGCACCGATCCGTTTGCAAGAGGCGAGGGCCCAAGATCAGCAAGCAGCATATGTTGTATATAATAAAATATACACGACTACTATATACTACTACTCTGTACGTCCTCCGAACCTCGGACTCAAAATGAAAAATGAAAGGTAAACAACGAATTAACTGCTTGCTGCAGCTGCTGTGTACCTGGTGGTAATAATGTAGTAGCGTCAAACTTAACTCGTAATACTGTACTGTTGTAGTACTGGTACGTATACGTACCCGAAATAAAAACTCAACGGTTACGGTTTCACATTGTATTATTGCTGGTTAGTATGTTATTATCTTTGACCGATCGGATATTATTATTATTATTATAATTATTATTATTTTGTAGACGTACGTATGTATGTTGTGTCGAATGTCGACCCCCCAGGGGCACCGTTTTTACGAGGAGATCTACTAACTGTGTAAAAAGCATAGGAGGAGGAGCGCACACACACTAGCACGTGACAGCTGGGCTGTGGGGGGTTACAGGTTCAATCTCTGGACGGCTCAGGTCGGTGTGGGCTCGGACGCCATGTGATAAGAAATAAAAACCAACCTATTTCCGCTTTTAAAATTTAGTATCCCCCCCCCTCCCCTGTCTGCGCATCGGAAATAATAGTAGTCGTCCGGGTAGGAGGGATGAATTTTTGCCTGTTGTTGCTGTTGTTATTGTTATTGTTGTTGTTGTTGTTGTTGTTGTTGTTGTTGTTGTTGTTGTTGTTGTTGTGTGTGGTGATAGCTCGTTTGTGTGGCGTGTGCCGCTCGCTGCTGCTCTTTCTTTCTTTGGCGATCGATGGTGGTGATGATTCAGACACGCTACTAACTACGAGGTCGCCTCTCATCTGTCTTGCGGTGCCCCGCTGTTGGTAGGGCCGTCAGCTAGGCTGTGGGAGGTCACAGGTTCAATCTCTGGCGAGCTCAGCAGGTCGGTGTGGGCTTGGACGCCATGTATGTTGAGTCGGTAGGTATGAACATGCTGTTGCCTTCTGAGCGCTGCTTTGCGCTTCTTCTTGGTGGAACGATCTTGAATTATCTGCTCTGTTTCTTTTGCTGTCACTCAAAATAACTTCGGCAGATTATTATACCCTCGGGTGTCCCAGTAATCCTAGTGAAATATACCTGGTACTATAGTTTTACACCCTCGGGTGTCCCAATACTGTAATCCTACTAATAGTGAAAGATACTAGTTTTTTCGTACTAATACACATGAACAAAGGCAGTGAAGAAGGAAGCGCAACGACGGAGATAGATGCTCCATAATAAAGCAACAATACTATTCATGGATGAACAAGCTATGATACCGCCACAAGTAAGGAAGTGCTTGCGACGAAGAAAAACGAGTGATATCCCGTGCGCGCATACAAATCCAGGCCCAACTTGTAATTAATACACAGCAAGCAGTCTGGTTATATTCGCGCATCCTCGAATCAAACGTACGAATAATACCATATCTGTTGCTTCGCCCTTTGCTTCAACAAAGCAGGCTCAAGAAGAGAGTTGCCATAATATAAATAAGAAGGATGGGCCCTCATTCGGCGCTTCGACATCCTCAAATTTCTTTTTTTACTCGACCCGCGCTGTTCAATACACAATAATAAGTATGTATCTACTTTTTTTGGGTGACACCGCGTGCTATGGTACTGCTGCTACTACTGCTGCAGTGCTCCGCGACTTTCTACTGCTGCTGCAGTGCTCCGCGACGTTCTACTGCTGCTGCAGTGCTCCGCGACTTTCTACTGCTGCTGCAGTGCTCCGCGACTTTCTACTGCTGCGCTCCATATATAATATGTTGTACTGATCGCGAAAGTTTCTCAAACCCCGCTCATCGGCGTCCGAAATCTAGCAAAGCCTAGTCCGCGTAGCCTAAAGGGCCTCCATGTCTAACACTTCGTAGTTATCCATCCCAACTCACAGAAGTTCCGTGCGGGTATAAAATAGGTTTACCCTTACCCCGGGTATTGTAGCACGGGGCGTACAGAACATACAGAAATTCCGGGTAAGGGTATAGATGTGGTACAGAACTTCTAGAAGTTCGTTACATGGTCGTGTGTGTTTGACTGGAGGACCTCAAAACGTGTTCCTATCAATGAACGGTCTCGAAAGAAATCATAGATAAGTTCAATTCGAAAACAACAACAACAACAGCAGCAAGCAGCACAGAACGTGCAGCAGTACACACCACACGCGAGACCCCAAAACTTGCGATTGATCCAGCAACTCTACCGACACAAGGGATACACAACAAGGACAGCATCGACAAACTACAGCAGCAACAAACAGCAGCAGCAGCATCAACAGTTGTAGCCCCCTCGCCTGGCAGCATGCATCAAGTCCCATCCCCCCACCACCGCATCAAAACATAACTCGTACCTACTCTGTTTCATCGCCGAAACTAACATCAAGAAGAGGAGAATGAGAAAAGCGACGCCGCAAAAAATGTGGTCATCATCCCGTGCCCGTCTGATCTCACAGGCACGTCACAGCCACTAGGCCTCGGCCGAAATGGCAAAAGACCGCAGGGCTAACTCGCAAGAAGCCCTGCCCACTATTGTTAAATAGCCCCCGGAAAATAACATGAGTCCACCCCCCCCCCCAAATACAGAATGCCTGACATTCCTACCCACAACGGACGGGTCCTTACAAAAAAGCAAAAAAGAGCAGAAAGCCACGGCATCCATTTTCTCTGTGCCGTATGCTCTGGATGCCGCCAAAAAAAAAAAGGAAGAAAAAAAAAAAAGTGAGGGCGAAACAACGAACGGTTATATAACCCAGAGGCGACCTAATATAGACAACAAGCGTCCGAGCTGGAAAAAAGAAAAGAAAAAAAAAAGCCTCCCAATGTCTCCACCAAAACCGTCCACAGAGTCGCGGCCTCTTCTCGCGAAGGGTGCCCTTCTTTGCAGCGATAGCTGCATCGTCAACATCCTACCGCGACATTTGCATCAGTCGCGATAGCCCACAGGAACCGCGCCGCACTTCGGCTTTTCCTACCACTACACGGCCAATCTCATACCTTTCTACCTTTAAACCTACCCTGAACCTCAATAGTAACACCCCCACACGACTGATACATAATGGAGAGAACTGACGAAAAAACAACGCAAATCAATCAACGGGACCAGCCCAGGCAAGGCCGGGCCGCGCCGGGCTGGGCCGGACCGGGTCGCGCGAGCGAACGGGATTCTACCGACACTAGACACACCCGGAGAACGGAAATCTTTAATCGATATGCCAAAAACATTGGTCAAAGAATGGGGAAAAACAAAAACAAATCAAAACACGCACACAACTTTCGCTGCACGTGATACACCCGCTTTTTTGTTTTTGTTTTACGCGCGACTAAACCGTCCCCTATACGAAAGCATACACAAGGCATGACAAGGATTGTGGAGGTGTTACTTTCGATCGATATCGCAAGCATTAGTCGAAAAAAAATGAAAATAGCACACCAATAACAAACACGCAGCACAACTTTCGCTGCACGTGACACACTAGCTTATTTTGTCGTTGCGACTATCCATTCTACGGCAAGGCACGACAGGACACGTGGAGGTATTAGCTATAACCGTCCTACGGGAGGCAAGACAGCAACGAAGATGTGTTGCTTTTCTTGGACAGATACACGGATGGGGGGGGGGGGGGGACG
>MEHQ01001873.1:310950-340791 GCA_008828725.1 Saccharina japonica
GGGGTGTGTGGGGGCGGGGGGGGGGGGGGTTCTCCTTTGTTGCCTGCCTTATTAGGTCATTCGACCATTGACCACGCACCCCTTTCGAGATGGAGCACCGTTCCTTACCCTAATAGAGACACCCCGAAACAGTTGGAGCGCTCATGACGTTGCTTCCATATATTACATAGAAACGTTTTGCTAACCGTATCCCCCTCCCGTTTCGACACCTGTTTTCCACCATTTATCCCTCAGGATAAGGAGGGGAGGGGGGGGGGGGGGGGGGGGGGGGGGGGGGGGGGTCGTCGCCGTGTGACACCGCTCTAGGAAAGAAAACACGGGTCCTCGGGCTTCTCCCCGGGGTGCCCGATCCCTAAAACACACTAAAATCGCTAAAAATCGCGGGAACTGAGACAATTAGAGGCGGTCGACCCGAAACAAATTCCATCCCAACCAATGTTCGGACTTGCGATGGGGGGGGGGGGGGGGGGGGGGGGGGGGGGGGGGCGGGGAGGGTCCGTTCTACCCACGACTGGCCTACAACGCTACACCTACGGTAGGCAACACTTTTTGCCCTCTCCAGCCCTTCTACCCCCGCCCTGCTCACCCTTCGTGAGACTCGCCGAAAAAATCACGGGGCTCCGCTCTGGGCGCAAGCAAATGCCTGCGAGGTCGGTGAAAACCCGACGTGCTCCGTCTCGGCCTTGTGGGGATGCGAGGGGTCTATGGCCAAACGACTACAGCCATGCATAACATAAGTGCACCCCCCCTCTCTGAAAACCCAACGCGCTCCGTCCCGGCATTGTAGGGATGCGAGGGTCTATGGTCATATGACTAAGGTCCCCCCCCCCCCCCCCCCCCCTCTGCCTATTCTTCCCTTGCTTCCGCTGCTTTTCCTAGGTTGACTGGCATTCAAGCATGTCATGCTCCGAAATGGACAAGGAAACGACCGCAAACGGCCCAGGGGGGCTGGCGGGAACGGTACCAAGGTTGACACCTGAGAACACAACACGTAAAATATATCGGGTTGCCTTTTACAGAGCAGCAGTCGCCTACCTGACAGCACCAGCAGGATAACCGTAGCAGCAGCAAAGCAGCAACATAGCAGAGGTACCGCAAGACCGTAGCAGCAGTAGTGCAGGGGCACACCAGCAGCAGCCCAGCCACACCATAGCAGCAGCAGTGCGGCAGAGGCACAGCTGGACCATGCCAACAGCATAGCAGCAGAGGACCAAAGCACCACCAGCCCAGCAGCAGGACAGCAACATCATAGCAGAGCCGTGCCCCCCGCCCACCCCCACCACTCCACTTCCCCAAACATCTCCCCTAGGAACGAGCGCCGTCCCTCGACAGGGATGCGTGTCAATGGCAAAATGACTAAGGCAAGCACAAAATGAGTTACGCCCCGCCCCCCCCCCCTCTTTGCTCCATCCTCCTGGCGCGAAAAAACCCGACGCGCTTCGTCACTGGATTTGTAGCGATCAGAGGGTCTAATGCCACCGACTACTACGCCACCATGCCATGAGTACACCCCTTCCCTCAAGCTTCGCTTACCTTGGGGGAGCCATCGAGGCTCGTCTATCCCATGCGGCCCAAAAAAAAGGGCCAGGCAAAACAAAAAAAACAACAACCGACGAAGCCAGCCTTACAGCCGAGCACACCACCCTCACCCCCGCCCCTACCCAGGCACGCCTACCATCAGGAGAATGGTGCACATAAACTTTACAACCCCGGTGGCCGGTGGGAGGCACCCCGCCCCCCTCCCCCCCCCCCGCCATCTCCGCGGCCGTGTCCCGCTTGTGGTCGACGGCCCAAGTGGGGCGTGTATTTTGCTAAGGCGAGGGAAAGACGTCGGACTGCTGAGGGTTCTTGACTTAATGTTGGCAGTTGCCGAGGTTCGAAGGTTGGCGGACACTTCGGGTCGCAAACATGCGGGATGAGGGTAAACTGTTGCGGAGAGAGGAGGCGGGGGGGGTAGGGGGGCAGGGGGGGGGGGGTGTACTTCATTTCCATGCATGGCCGTAGTCGTATGACCATAGACCCTCGCATCCCTACAATGCAGGCGGGGAGGGGGGGGGTACTCAGTTGTTGCTTGCCTTTAGCCATTTGGCCTTTGACCACGAATGCCTTTTCGAAGACGGAGCACCGTTTCTACTGCTGATAGAAACACCTCCCAACAGTTGGGGCGCTCAATACGTTGCTTTACATGTATTGCAAATAAACGTTTTGCTCGTTAATAATCTTATCCCCATCTTGTTTTTCATCAAATGGCCACCATCTATCTCGGGGGGGGGTCATTTCCATGCATGGCCGTAGTCGTATGACCATAGACCCTCGCATCCCTACACCGGGGGGGAGGGGGGGGTGTACTCATGTCGTGCACGGCCGTAGTCATATGACCATAGACCCTCGCATCCCTGCAATGCCGGGACGGAGCACGCTGGGTTTTCACCAACCAGGCAGACATTGCTTGCACCAAGCGCGAAGCGCCGTGAGGTATTGGGCGAGTCGCATGGAGGGTGAGCTGCATCCTGCTAAGAACCGCCTCTGAGGCGGACTTGCATATGGACGACAGCTTCAATGAGTTAATTTAATTTCTGGTGTGGCTACTTCCGGAGACAGCAATGGGTTTTACTATGTAACTGCCTCGCGAATGCCGTACCATATTAACACTACGTGATACGACCATTCCCCTTGTGCGGAGCAAAGGTTCTCCACCCCGCACAAATGATCTACTCGACCGCCAGCTTTGGTGACCGCCGAAAAAAAAAACGAAAAAAAACGGCACCCTGGTTGTCCAGCTCACGCAGCGAGTGGCGTGTTTTACAGCGTCGTTGCCAACCGACGCCAACCCAACCTATAAATATATCATAAATTTATAGGGGGGGGGTCAAATGATGCTTGACTTTAGCCCTTTGACCATTGACCACGCATCCCTTTCGACCACAGAGCACCGTTCCTGGCCCTAAAATGAAACGCCTCCAAGAGTTTAGGAAGGGGTATGATATAAGACGGCGGGGTAGAGGCGAAAAGAGAGAGCGCGCCAGAGACGAATGCTACGGAAGAGGTGCACCAAGTTTTGTTTTTTTAGGGTAGTCGCCTGAGGAGCTCAATACCAATAGCAAGTAGAACAAAAGTGCTATGGGAGGAAAATAAAAACGCTGCCCGATGATGATCAAACAAGTCCATGGCCTTATTTTTTTTCGCCAAAACAAGGATGAAATACCGACGATTTTTGGTCAACCCCTTAAGAACTGGTCCCACACATTTGGGAAAAACTACTTGGAAATCGTGTGGGATGTGTTTTTTTTTCCAGTTCTGAATGGGTTAAGGGCCCGTTTTAACGAAGAACAAAAACAATCAATTTGGAAAAAAAAAAAAAAAATCCGCTTTTCATTGGTCAGACCCCGCCCCCCCCCCCAAGATTAGCCCCCAAGATCCTAATCTTTGATGCTGGTGCGTGTGTTGGCCAATGAAAAGCGGTTTTTTTTTTTTTTTTCCAAATTGGTTGTTTTTGTTTTTCTTTAAACCGGGCCCTTAACCCATTTAGAACTGGAAAAAAAAAAAAAAATCCGCTTTTCATTGGTCAGACCCCGCCCCCCCCCCCAAGATTAGCCCCCAAGATCCTAATCTTTGATGCTGGTGCGTGTGTTGGCCAATGAAAAGCGGTTTTTTGAGGTTCAGGGTAGGTTTAAAGGTAGAAAGGTATGAGATTGGCCGTGTAGTGGTAGGAAAAGCCGAAGTGCGGCGCGGTTCCTGTGGGCTATCGCGACTGATGCAAATGTCGCGGTAGGATGTTGACGATGCAGCTATCGCTGCAAAGAAGGGCACCCTTCGCGAGAAGAGGCCGCGACTCTGTGGACGGTTTTGGTGGAGACATTGGGAGGCTTTTTTTTTTCTTTTCTTTTTTCCAGCTCGGACGCTTGTTGTCTATATTAGGTCGCCTCTGGGTTATATAACCGTTCGTTGTTTCGCCCTCACTCCACCACCACCACCATCACCATCACCACCACCACCAACAACACCAACACCACCAACACCACCAACACCAACACCACCACCACCACCAACACCGACACTACCCTCACCACGATCACCATCACCACCACCAACACCACCACCGACACTACCACCACCAACAACAACACCAACACCACCAACAACTACCATCACCACCACCACCACCACCACCACCACCGCCACCAACGCCAACACCACCACCATCACCACCACCACCACCACCAACAACAACAACAACGCCAACAACAACACCAACACCACCAACAACCACCACCAACAACAACAACAACACCACCAACACCACCAACACAAACACCAACACCCACACCAACACCAACAACAACAACGACACCTTACCTTGAAGCTGAAGAGGCGCTCGTCGGCGTGCATGACGCCTCGCATGAGAACCTCCTTGAGCTTGTCGATGTCCCTCTCGGGGGTGTTTCCGACTGCCGATGCCGTCATTTGGTGCAAAGGCACAGACGCGTTGTTGTGCTGCTCGGCCGCAAAACAATTAATGGCCGACACCGTCGCCACCACACCAAGCGCAACAACCGGGCGGCGCCGAAAGACGAGGAACAAGAGGGGGGACATAATCACAATCAAGGAAAAAGAGTCACAAAAAAGGAGAAAGTCACAATAAAAGAAACCCCCCGAACCAACGTGCCTACTCATATAAGTCGAAACCCCTTGCTTCTTCAGGAAGCTCACCAAAAAAGAGTTAAAACAAAGGAATCCACAGCCACAATAAAGGGAAAACAGCCACACTAAACGAACAGAGACAGAAAATAAAGGAGGGGGGAAATACATCAAAAGAGTACCTGGTTTTTTGTCATGTAGGTTATGATACATCAACCCGGAAGTATATGAAAAGCGAGTGAAAAAAAGCAACCCAATAAAGCAAAAGAGCCACAATTAACGACAAGAGGCACAGCAAAAAAACACACTTAAAATAATACAACCCTGGTACGAAGTATGTACTTATTTGTTACCTAGGATACGATATGCCAACCCGGAAGCATACGAAAAAAACAAGGAAAGGAACAAAAACAAATCCAAATCAAGGAAAACAAAACAGTCACAACAAACGAAAAGAGGCCGAACAAAGAAAATAAAACAAGAAAAACCCTACTGTAGTTCGACACCCAGCACAAAAGGGAGAGATCCGATAGATGCCAAAGAGGAGGGACCTCTCGCCCACGAGCCGGTGAAGCCTCATATACATGTGAACGCCACCGGCGAAAAAAAACACACACACACACACACACACACTGACCCCTTAACCCCTTGAGAACTGGTCCCCCGTTTTTGGGGACATAGAGGACCTGGGTTTTTTTTAATGCAGGATACATGATTTGCCAACCCGGAATTATATAAAAAAGCAAGTGTGAAACCACCACTCACCCACGAGTCGGTGAAGCCTCCGATGTGGACGTCGCCGGCCAGCGTGACCACGGCGCGGTTAGGCTTGGCGGATTGCCAGTTGCTCAGGAGCGTCGCCAATGCCTCTTGCTCGCTGCACGGCCGAGCACGAATTTCACCCGCAAAACATCAGAGAACAAGAAAAAAAAAAAAAAACACACACACACACACACGCACATGAAAATAGCACACCCACGAGCAGGCAGGCAGGCAGGCAGGGGGGGGCGGGGGGGAGCAGGGCTTAGGAAGGTGGAGAGGTTACTATTTAGTGCAGTAGACAGATGAGTGAGTATATGAAAAAAACAACCCACCCCTTGCACTTTCCAAACTACTGTAATACTCTGGGAGGTTTTACAGTGCCGGTCCCTCGATAGTGCCGGTATGCGCCAGGCAACAATACCGGCACTATACGAGTAGCGGCAACCGGCACTACTCCGTACCACACCACATTACTTAATCCCACCTGTGACAAGCGATTTCACGGGCACTGCTGTATATAGCGGGCAGCCGGCACTACTCAACCGGCGCTATAGAGGGACCACTACTATACCCTCAGCGGTTTTTCGGGCAAGCAGTGGCCACGAACACCTTCCCTTCTCGTACTCGTATAATAGGGTCAAGTGTATTTCAACCTATATACCCGTACATATGTGACGGTGAGGGTTAGACGTATCTATCCCATCGCTCCGGGACCTCTCCAAGGCGACTTCTACGCGGCAGCGACGACGACGGCGGAGCCTAGTAATTACACATAGCAGTATATATACCCTCAGCGCGATATGTCTCGATGACTTTGGGAGTTAAGAATTTCAGGCTTGATTTTCTTTTTCCCGTAATGAAAACATTGACAACTATTACGGGCAAGGGACGTAGTAAATAGGGGACCTACGGTACACACAAAAACCTACCAGTAAACAGTTTCATATTTTTACTGACCAAATTGTGGTCCCTATTTACTATGGTCCTCCGTAATAGTGTTCAGAGAGAAACGCCACCCTGGTATCTATTCGGGTGAGGAACTAGATCATCTAGATCACGATTCCTGCGACACCCGGCCCCCGTTCGTACATTCTCCAAAGCCTACGATACAACGCCAGTATTTTAATTAATTCATACTAATTCAAGTCATTAATTAGTTTTCACCTTCGAAGGACACGATATCTGTCGATGATCTATTACGGTGGACCGTAGTAAATAGGACCTACGGTACACATAAAAACCTATATGTTTCCCTAATTTTACTATTAATAACAATATTCGGTCCCTATTTACTAGTGTTTACTATGGTCCCCTGCAATAGTAGCCTTGAAAGCCTATGCTCGACGCTATATCACCATAAGCCGCGAGCCTTAGCTAAAATCGGAGATCATTAACTGCCGCCATGATTGCATGCTGCGGTAGAGGTGCACCACGATTTTTCTGCCTTATAAGGGTGGTCACTTGAGGAGCTCTATACCTCACCCAAAACCTGAGTTAGGAGGAAAGCAAAAGTGCTATATACGAGTAACCGATTAACGAAACCATGGCCTAACGAAACAGCGGAAAATATTGCAACACTATAATGGGATTCCGACGATCTTGGGTTATAACCCCTTAAGAAATGGTCCCTCGTTTTGGGGGACAAACTACTTGGAATGAATGTGGGATACGTTTTTTCAGTTCTGAATGGGTTAAGGGAGCCCCGCCATTCAGAAGAAAAAAACAGCCAAAAACAGTGCTACCTCTATCATAGCACCCGTCCCATGTACTGTATTACGTTACATCACCATAAGCCGCGAGCCTTTTTAGGTAAAATCGGACATTATTAACTGCTGCACATGTACGACTTTATTACATGTGGATAAACGACCTTCCCGAAAACAAAAACGGGAACACCTCATGGACGACTCACACTTTGAACTGCTTGTGTCCCCACGTGCCCCTAGCGTCGTCGATAACCTTCTCCGCCACGCCGGTCGCCCTGCAACAAATAAAAAAATTAAATAAATTAAAATAAAATAAACGGTGTGGACAAAACAAAACGGTGCGGCAAAAAAAAACGGTGTGGGCAAAAAAAGAAAAAACGAGGCAGACAAAAAAAAACAGCCGAGGATAAGGTCCACCTTTTTTACTACTGGACTGTACTATACTCAACACATATCTTATTTGCACTAATTCGAAGTAATATGTTCCAAAAACAACGAGAGTGCCCCAACTGGGTGTAAGCTTATTGATACCAGTCCACCGAGGTTAAGGCCAACCAGGTAGTACTGCAAATACAAATAAAAATAAATAAAAACGAGGGGGGCGGGGGCGCTGAACAGAACGGTGTCACAGCTGGCGAATTACTTGGCCTACGTAGCAATTGCTCAAAACGAACACAGAACAAAAAAAAATGACTCACGCCTGGCTGATGAAGACGAGGGGGGTGGGCGCGCCGAACAGAACGGTGTCGCAGCCGGCGAAATCCTTGGCGAAGGCTTGCTGGACCCTATCCCACTGCCGCGGCCCAAGGAAGTCCCGGTCCTTCCACTCCTCGGCGGTACCCTCCAGCCTTCGCCGGTAGGGCAGGGGTTCCAGGTTGGCGATGTTGGGGGTGGGGGGGGGGGGGGGGGGGGGGGTGTACTTCATTTTCATGCATGGCCGTAGTCTTATTATGACCATAGACCCTCGCATCCCTATAATGCCGGGACGGGGAGGGGTTGAGGAGTGTTTTGTGCGTGCGAAGGGGATGCATCGATTTTGTTGTTGGGCGTGGTGGTGGTGGTGGCGATGATTAGTGGGCGTGTGGGTGTGCGCAACTGTCAATACTTCCAAGTATCGATATGCCTCGTATGCGCGCCTGCCTGTCGGTGTTGCTGTTATTGGTGGTGGTGGTGGTGGTTGCAATGATAGTGTGCGTCGTGGTGGCGGCTGTCGTAGTCAATGTGCGTGCATACACCTGTGCATACATATATATATTACCACGTACACGTATGTGTGTGCGTATGGTGTGTCCGTGCATGTATGTTTTTGTACGTACATGCGTGTGTTCTTGTGACATGAATATATCGCATGTACAGTATACATTTCTAAAAAATAAAATAAATACACGTGTATGATGGCCGTGTTGAAGATCGAAATTCGTCTTCGAAATCGGTGACGACCGCTTCACTACGACAAACAATAGGTGTATACTCGTACTATTAATAGGAACTATAAAATGTGTGATTTGAGAGGGTTTCCAATATATCTGAAAGCATTGTCGTACAGGGAACGTAAAAAATACGCCAACCTGCACCAACAACCGCAAGACATGTTACGTCACATCAGCGACTATTGCGTTACTAATAGTGTTGGGTATCGGGCGAAAATCGAAATCGATACGAGGGCGATAACCGACACACTTATCGTTTACGATTTTGATATCTGATATGTACATGCATACATATGTACATCGAAGCTTTCAACGGTCAGTATCGGCATAAAAAACACGAGGTGTCAGGGGACGGATGGCAAACCACGTTCGATTCTGCTGCTGTACGTGACACAAAACAAAAAGCACTAAAACAAAAAATGGGACACAAATCTCACCGGTGAATGCTCCGCTCGATCCGGTTGTCGGTCATGAAGAAGCCGACCTTGGGGCTCAGCCTGAAGGCGTAGTACGGCCTCAGTTTGTGGTCCGTCACTAAAGGGGGGGGGGTCAGCAAAACAAAACGCACCGAAAAAACCCCCAAAAAAACAGCAGTGCATTAACTATTGGTTTGATTATTAGCAAAACAAAGAGCTGAGAGCTATATGCTATATAGGAAAAAGGACAAAGCGCGACCGTTACAAAATACGAAACGGCAACCGTTACAACGGACGAAAATCGTATCCGTTACCCGTTACAATTAGAACGAAACTAAACAAACGTATACATATACAACCGTTACAAAAGAAAACATGAAACCGAAAAAGCGTTCCAAAATATGAAGCCGTCAACTAATACTGGTACCACAGTAAATACTACACCGTTACAAAGGACGAAAAGGTATATATCCGTTACAATTGACGAAACTACCGTTACAGAAGACGAAACCGTAAAAACCGTTACAAAAGGATGAAGCCGTACACTATTAATACCATCAATACTGGCATAATATACCTGGTATATTAGACAGGTAAAACAAAATGAAAATACAAACTGAACGTCCAGTCCAGCCCATGCCCTACGATAGCCGTTAAGTCAGTTCTGGCCAGTGGCATCAGGTACTCCATCACGTTGAACAATCTCGGCCAATCAACTCAGCATCCAGTCCATGCTCTCCGACAGATGCAAGCACTGTACCGCAGAACGTACTGGTCCACTGGTCCTGACTCGTAACAGCGGCATAACATACTGCTGTTTTGTGTACGTTCAAAACCTCAAACCTCAAACCAATCAGGTACTACTGTAAATATATACGTTCAAAATACAAACCAATCAACTCAACGTCCAGTCCATACCCGTACTCGACAATACTGGTCCCAACTCGTGTCAGTGGCATCAGCTGCATTGCTTCTGGTATTGGTACGCTGGAAATATCAACGAGCCAACTTAGCGTCCAGTCCATATATAGCCCAAACTTTGTCTTGACACGTTTTGGCTGCTGTCAGCAAACTTCTAGATTTCAGTGTAGAACACTCGCCCGCACACGGTTTTTGCCTTCTTTGACATGTCTCATATTAATGACATATTTAATGAAGATAGTATATAGCTGTCGCGCTGCTGCTATGTAGGAACTCGCCCAGCAGGATATTTGTAACTGTCATCAAGTTAAGCGCTACGATTTACAGGTATGTTTTTGACCGTATAAGCACGGCAGCAATACGAAGGGATCTCCTACGAGCACTTCCCATTGGTTTGTCGAGGCTCAAAATACGTACGACACTCACCGTCGAGGTCCAACAAGAGCTGCTTCTGGTACTCGCAGTACACCTGGTAGCCCACCCGGGCCACGTAGAACTCCGCCGTGGACGGGTCGCGGTGCTCCGGTTCGTCCCCTGAAAAAAAAACGAAATATAGTGAAAGCATGATCGTCAAGAATAACGTACGAGGTACAGCAGTAGTATTTTACGTCATGCGATACCCATACGCAGGGGTGTGGGCTGGTTGGGCTTTTGACGGGTACAGTATCGGGCCGCCAACAAGAAAAAAAAGAGTTGAGGCTTAAAAATCTTGTTGAAACCCCAATCTTGGGCACCCTAGACATCAGGCTACGCAGTATTAATATATACTGGTACGATCGTAGGAATGAGTTATCACCCGGTATGTTATTTTATCACCCGGGTGTGATAGGACAAGAATGGACAGGATCGTCCCAGCCCAACCTCCCTCACCGAGATCGTCGACGAATTCGTGGTCGTCGCAGATCATGTAGTTCGCCGCGCTTGCCAGGACCGTCACCACCGCAGGCATGTTCCAAGTCCTGGAACAACAACAACAGCAGGAGCAGCAACAGCAGAAAAAACAGCAATAGTAGCAGCAGCAACAGCAGCAGCAGAAACAGCAAGGGGGGTAGGTTCCATGAAACGGGTGGAAATGTGTAAACAACAATAGCAACCGGTACACCAGCAACAGAAACAACGGCAACAACGACAGTAATGGCAACAGTGGGGGTACAACAGCAGCAGCAAGAGCCACAGCCACTGCAACATTACCAGGTAATCAACAACAGCGACAACAACAGCCACAGCAACACACCAGGTGATCAACAATAACGATAACAACAGCAACAACGACTGCGATAATACCAATATCACGACCATCAATAGCAACAACAGCAATGATAATCACGACATCAGTGGGGATACAACAGCAACAGCAACAGCTACACCAATACCAACACCAACAAAACCAACAACAAACACCAATACCACTCCAACATCAACAAACACCACCAACAACAACAAACACCAACACCACCACCACCAACAACAACAACTCCAACAACATCAACAAAAACACCACCACCACCACCACCACCAACAACAACAACAGCACTGCAGCCAATAGTGGGGGTAAATGGGGGTACAGTAGGTACACCGACGGGCAAAGAAAAAAAAAAGGGTACCTGGTATGATAAATATAAATACCTGGTCAAGCGAGTCAAGTCTAAACGGCGTGGGATACCCCCTCTTATCATACCACCAGTCGGGGATACCTTGTTTTTGGAACCATCAGGGGTTCTTCTGACCACTGAAGCACCTCGTATAACACTATTTTCAAATTACAGTACGATAATATTTGTCGTCCTACTTGCGCAGGTCATGAGGCCGGCCTCGCCATACTACAGTATGTACACCATAACATTTACATAAACCGCAAGATTTAGTACCATACCATACCGCACCAAATCTTACACAGCTAGGACAGATCATCGATTCCTACTTCATTATCTAGATATTTCAGGGCAGATGATCTATATGATCTGTATGATCTACAGCTCATATTTTAGGGTGGGAGGAGCCGTATAATCTACACGAGCTAGCACACGTTTCCTGGGTTGGATCTGTACGACATACAGTAAATGACACCTTGATAAGAAACAGGCTAATAAGAAAACAAGGCTCATATTTAGAGTAAAACAATAAATTCAGGAGGCATTATCTTGAAATTAGTGTAGAAAGCACCCTCTCTCAAGTAAGAAATCCAGCCTGGACCAGCTTTTCCTCTTTCTTACTAGTAGGTGTCCTGTACTGTATACATACAGGCGGTACAACGAAGGAGTGAACGATAAAGCGGAAACAATCTCCCATGTTTCGATTGATCCTACACAAAGTAGTAGGATTGAGCGAGGACATCGCACAGGCGTCTACCGCGCGTTGAAAGCCCACGCACATAATGTTCAAACCAGCCCGACCCTGCACAACACATGAAAAATACTGGCAATTACGGGGGACCATAGAAAATAGGACCTTCGGTACACACCAAAGCCTATATATTTACCTATATTTACTAACACTATTTGGTCCTATTTACTATGGCCCCCCGTAATAGATCTACGAGTAGACGAGCCACTGTAGATGATGACCCGCCCGAGGTGCGACACCATACTGTACCATAAAACTTCACACCACATCCTCCACTCACGTGCGGTAGGTTTTTCTGTAACACTCCAGAAGCGCCGGCCGGAGGTTGTCCCACCCGCTCCGGTCCACTCCTTCCATCTTCGTCAGGCAAGCCTGCCACGAGGACTCGAAGCGCGCGCTACCACCGTGCCTGGAAAAAAACGCCAAGAGAGGGAGATACACAGAGAAAGGAAAAAAAAACACGGGTCCACAGGCATATCATGAGCACAGACAGCAAGTCACGAAACACAGTTACCAGGGTATTATTTTATCTTTCGATTTAAACAGGCGAGGGGACAAAATAGGAACAAAGCTGGAGACGAGACAAAATAGGAGACGAGAGAGATAAACGGAGAATTACTGCACGGCGAGACCATGAAAAAAAAACAAGCAGCAAGAGATAAAACATGAAAAAAAGAGGAGAAACGAAACCAACAACCAGAAACAATACAAAGGCAAGAAAAAACACAAAAAACAGCAAACAAAAGTAAAACAAAGAAGAACAGCCCAACACAAACAACGCAACCGACACACCACAAAACGGAACAGAACAGACAAAACAAAACAATGACACAACACAAAAACAAAACACTCAATCGCCCCGTACGCAGTCTGACGTATTTGCACTCATCTCATCAACACAAAACAGCACAAAAACAAGATCAACAACAAAAGACAAAAGACAACAAAAGAAACGGCCACCTTATCTCATTTAAAACTGAACAGCACTAAAACAAGACCAACAACGAAAGACAAAAGCCTACAAAAGAAACGGCCAAAAAGAAGAAAAACAGAGGAAAACGGAACAAAACTAAAAAACTAAAAACAACTCAAAAGCAACCCAAACCTACGTATCTAAACCAAAACATTCAGAACAACAACCAACTCATTCCATCCCAATTTTACTCCAACACCACAAATAACACATAAAACAAAAAATCTACGCAGCTCGCAAAGTTGAGTATCTACTATTCAATCGGTTGAACTCACAGCTGACGTATTTATAATAATTTTATTTAATTCTACTCCAGAGCACGCTCGTAAATCTCACTTGGCACCGAAATCTTCGTCCGCATAAATCTGATCCCCGAGGTGAAGCACGCAGTCCACATCTCCAGCCGAGCGCGCCAGGCGGTCCCACAGACCGAGCTCCTCCGTGTGCGTGTGGCAGTTACAACTCACCCTGCGTCGAATCACACACGAATCACATTGCACCGCATCGTATTACGCCGCAAGATGATGGGCGTCAAAAATATGCCAGGAGCCAGGAGACGGTAAAGTCGGCAAATACCACGGCCCTTCACAGGTCATGACCTGACCCGTGGGTTCGGTCCGGAATGTTTCAATATCTGACGGGTCGGACCGGACCGGGTCGGGTCGGGTCTGGAGGTTTTCAAGCATACACGGACCGGGTTGGGTCGCCAACGTTTTCAAACTCTCACGGATCGGGTCGGGTCGGGCCATCTTTACTCGACCCGGGCCGACCCGCGAGGTTTAGACCCGACCCATGAACATAAGAAATCAAAATTACCTTGACGGACGCCAAACTGCTATTAATACTAATTTGGTCGTCTATATAAGGTACGTTTTATCATTTTACCGTCACCCAAAGGTCGTATACATTTACGCAGGAACAAGCTGGTAGGCTTTAGCGTGGAACCCTCTGCCTTACCTACAGCACGTCTTCCCCTTGTCTAGGCGTCTCCTGACATGTTTTTTTTATGCGCACTGGTTGCCGATTGCATCGCATCGTATGTATTACGCCGCATCCTCCCGCATTCCACCGCATCACACATCGCATCACGCCGCATCATGGTGTAATACGTTTTACGTGTTGCATCCATCGCATCGCATCACACCACACCACATTTGCATCACATAACAACATCGCATCACGCCACATCATGTTTTAATACGCGTTTTACGTGTTGCGTGTTGCATCCATCGCATCGCACCACATGAAACCATAACAACATCGCATCACGCCGATTTTTTTCCGGGGGGGGGGAGGTGCTTATTCGTTAATTACCCGGGTGATAAGGTGCACGCATACTACGTACTTTACTGGGCGGGTAACTTACGATGCGATTTTCCAGAGTGTCTTGGCAGAGGTGGTGGTGAACCGGGCCTCGCGCTCCTGCCCGAACTCCCCAACGTTGACGGAAACGCGAATACGCTTCCCCGGGCGGAAATTCTTCAGCTGGAAAGCGGTGGGCTTCTTGCCAGTGACTCTCTGGATGGTTCGAAAACAGGGGGGGGGGGGGCGTACTCATTTGTTGCTTGCCTTAGTCATTTGACCAGCAGGAAGGGGGGTGTTTTATGCTACTGGTAAAAGGTTATAACCCGATTATCCTCATACCCAGTCTATATACATGTTTTTCTGAAGCAGACAGGGGGGTGTTTTACCCAATTACCCTCGTACCCAGTCTTAAGCCTTATAACACTTTCCCGCCCCTGGGCATGCATAAAAACACCGTACGAGTATGAAGATGTACAGGTATAAAATACCTATATATGTGAGAGGTACCAGGTACTACAGCAACTACAGCAGTAGTCAACAGCTTAAAAACATGGGGAAAGAGGTTGATACAAAAATGATGTAAAAACTAGCAAGGCTGGAAAACAGGGGGGGGTGGGGGGGGTACTCTGGGGGTACCTGGGTACATACCCGACTCTGACTCTGGGGGTACCCGGGTACATAAACGACTCTAACCCCGTAACCCTGGGGGTTATGGGGGTACCCGCACACATACCCGATTCTGGCGGTACCCGGGTATACACGTACATACAGTAGTTCCCGACTCTGGGGGTACCAGGGTACGTACGTACATGAAGCAGTACCTGACTCTGGGGGTACCTGGGTACATACCCGGCTCTAGGGGTACGTGAGTATATACCTTACGAGAGTATACGTAAGCCTTCCTATTAATAAGCACGTCCTTGAATTGTTCGTACCTGTTTTACGCTGCAAACTTTTGTCCCATCCATAAAAGCATCCATCCTCACGACCATGTCTTTTTCCACTTCCACCAGGACTCTGCAAGAAAGCGAGCGAGCGAAAATGAGACGAAAAAACGAAAACAGGAACCAGGACGAAAACGAGGACGAAAACAAAAAAAAGGACGACGAGAACAACAAAAATGAGAACGAAACCATGAACGAAAAAAAAAAAGACGAGAACGAGCGAAAAAGAAAAACCAGAAGGGGACGAGAATACGAGCAACGAAAATGAGAACGAAACCAAGAACGAAAACGAAAATGTAAACGAGCGAAAAAGAGAACCAGAACCAGAAAGGGGACAGAATACGAACAACAAAAATGAGAACGAAAACGAGCGAAAAAGAAAACCAGAACCAGAAGGAGAACGAAAACAAAAACAAAGACGAGAACAAAAAAAAACACACACACACAATAACATCACGAAAAGACATACGAGAACGAAACCAAGAACGGAATAAAAACGAACAAGAAAAACCGAACACGGAGGCAGAAGCGGAGCGAAGAAATAGGCACGGCGAGGTCAAGCACAAAAAATATTACAATAAACGAAAATTTTCCTCCCTCTCTCTAACCAACAAAACAAATGTCACGAAAACACGTGTGACGTTTCCGCGAATCGTGCTCTTTAGTCGGAAATCGTGTTACATACGAGTGGTCACGAATCGTGACAATATACAAGAATTCCGATGAAAAACAAAATAAAAATTGATGCCACGGACGGCTCTTGACAAATAAAACGTGACAGAAAAAAAAAAACAAGCGAAAAAACACACACATCAACGCCCTTTCTTTCACAAATTACACGAGCCGTGATATTTGTCGAAAAACGGCTGTGAGCGTTCGTCCAAGGGACCCTAACTCGGGACGTTTCCAATTACTTAACGGTAATATTGATATTATACAGAAGTATATAGGTAGGTGATATATACATACCCGAACTCGGTACGGGATATATATCCCATGTTCATTAAAAGGTATTGTGGTCTTAACCCCTTAAGAACTGGTCCCACTAATTTGAGGAAAAACTACTTGGAATTAGCGTGGGACATTTTTTTTCAGTTCTGAATGGGTTAAGTAATCTATCCTATGTTTAAAAAAAAAAAAACAACAGCTGTGAGCTCGAGGATTAGGTCGAAGCTCATCTTTGCTAGCTGAGTGTAATACTTCGATCGCGCGTACTTACGGATTTTATGTGTCCTCATGTAGGATGTACGTCCCGTATGAGGGGGACACAATCTGAGGCTGTAGAATTCAGGAAGTGTGTGTCTATTTTATATATGTTCATTCAAAGGCATCGTGGTCTTAACCCATTCAGAACTGACAAAAAAATGTCCCACACTAATTCCAAGTAGTTTGTCCCCAAATTCGTGCGACCAGTTCTTAAGGGGTTAAGTAACCTATCCTATATTCATTAAAAAACATCGCTGCTGTTGTTATCACGTGATAACATAGCGCAACACCACAAGTATGCTATCAATCGCGGGGTCACGAAAAGGCACTGCTGTCTGTCGTGTGTCGTGTGTTGGTCTCACGTTAGCTCGTTGCCGCAAGTAATTGTATACCAGGCATATATCCCATGTCCACTGAAAGCCACTCATGTGTTTTGTGTTGTGTCGTGTGTCTTTTTCTCACGTTAGCGAGATGTATTTTGTGTTTTGTCGTGTGGCTGTTTCTCACGTTAGCCCACCGCCACAAGTAATCTGTTGAGGCGCCTCCACCGTCTCTTGATTTGACCCACAAATTGTACCAGATAAAGTACCAAATATATTATTATTTCTCGCTGGTTTTACGTGTTTTTGGGACAATTCAACCAAATCAACAAGGTGTAGACCCACAACCCAACTTCAACCCTACCCCAACCCCAGTGCAGGCTAAGGCTCGACCCGAGCGCGGCTTCGCCGCGTGCTTTGGGACAACCTGAAAAAATGTGCGGACCACCACAAAAAATCGTCGTATATTTGGTACTTTATCTGGTATGATTTATGGGTCAAGAACACGGAAAACGCTTTACTGCAGCTGTTATGTTATCCCACGCTACGTAGCTCGTCGTCACAAGTAAATAATGTCATGATCACTAAAAGGCGCAACTGTTGTGTGTTGAGTGCTGAGTCCTGCGTGTGTGTTTAGGCTGTGTGTTTTGTGAACCGTGTGAAATGGTGTTGCGTGCGTTCTGGCGTTGTGCGCTGTGTGTTTTTGTGTGGTCACGTTATCTAAAAAACTTGAAAAAAACAACAGCTGCGTGATCGAAGATTTCGTCGAAACTCATATTTGCTCCGTAGCTGAGTGTGATACTTCGATCGCGCGTACTTACGGGTTTTATATGTCCTGTTATATAGCTCATCGCCACAAGCAATCTATCTCGAGGTCACCAAGAGGAACAAATGGTCTACAGCAGCATCAGTAGCACAGGGCCGTAGGAGAAACCAAACCTCACGCAATATTTATCGCAGAGACCTGGGCTGGCTATAAGTCGCCTTGCTACTGGTAGGTACTACGTACGGCTATTACCGAGAACATAATAAATAGGACCCAATATTGTTAGGAAAAATAGGGACATGTACGTATAGTTTTTTTTTTGTGTGACGCAGGTCCTATTTACTACGCCCCCCGTCATAACAGCGTGGGGTAATTTTCGGCGTCTGACTTGAGTGATGTTGACTGGCACGTCTGTAGCTCCTTGGCGTTCGTCTGTTACAAGTAATACTACTATATATATACATACACCAGAACTGACTCAAATCCCAAGTGTTGTGTACCAAAAAACGGGAACGCCATCCTCAACCCCTTAAGAACCGGCCCCACACATATTTGGGGACAAACCACTTGGAATAAGTGTGGGATATTTTTTTTCAGTTTTGAATGGGTTAAGGCCTAAACAGGACGCAAGCTAAGATAAAGGTGAGGGTGGTCACTTGAGGACCTCTATACTATCGGTACGTCAAAAAACTGATTCAGGAGGCAAATAAAAGTGCCACCCCCGATGAGGAATCTCAGCATGGCCAAAATTATACGTCGTAGAACCCAACATGGTGCAACACCAGAATGATCATTTTCCCGACTTTTTGTTTTTCGGGTTAATGAGCCTCTTGACTCAGAAAAAGTTTCAGCCCAAAAAAGTTCTATATATACCTCTATCGCAGCACGCGTCAGGGATTCCCGTGAGTCAGAAAACGTTTCAGCCAAAAGGTGGTATAGTCCGCCCCGGTGGTCTAACAGGTGGCCACGAAGCCAGTTTGGTCGAGGGTTCGAGTCTCCGTATGGAGATTTTTTTTAATTTTTTTTTTTCAAATCCTCCGGCGGATGGGTAAAAATAAAGCTTACGCCCTCCACGCTTCCACGTCTCACCGCGTGTATAGATTTATATTATCAAATGACACCAACTACTGTCGAGAGCGCCAATTAATAGTAGCGTGGGTAAGCACAATTCGACGAGAGTTGACGAGGGAAGAAATTGCTGAAATCTTCTCGCGATAAAAATGCAAGGCAAGAACCGTAGTGGGGGAGGGAGCCCACTTTGTGACCCCGGATCTGAGTTACGACCAGGAAGGAGAGAGAAGGGAAGGACGAAGATAATACATGGGATGGAAAAAAAAAATATACATATATATATATATCGTAGCACGCATTACGTGTTATTATCAAGTCAGATAGTTGGCCTGCTTTGCACTGGCACTGGCACAATATGTACTGGCAGTAGTAATCTACAGGCAGTATTAATCTACTGATTGACCTGTAGGCAGTATATTCGCCAGTATGTATAGCACGTACGGCCAAGAAACACGCCATATTGTTGTACGGAAACCCACCAATTGCGTTTCGGGAGGAGAGAGGAGAGACAGTATACTGACGCAATCCAGGATACTGATTGATTTTGAGGACAGTATAATCGCTACTGACTGAGTCGGCCAGTGCCCAGCCCTATTGTTATCGGCTATATACGATACTATGATGCCTGTCACCCTGAAAAACAGGCGCCCTAAAAAAAAAAGGGTCCCTTTTGTCATGCCATTTACGCATGTACGTAGCCCAAAGCCATCAGGCAAATACTGCCGACAAGTCCACCAAACTATCAGCGCTACATATAAACATGGCAGAAATGTCTCTCTGTACTCGGTTTCCTCCACATTCTTCAACACTAAACGTGATGTATAACCCCGATTATAGTACAGGACGCCTACCGTAGTACGGAACAGGCTAATAAGAAAGCCAGGCTGAGATTTAGAGGAAAAAAAAAGGAAATTCAGGAGTCTTTATCTTGAAACTAGAATAGAAAGCACACTGTCTTCAATAAGAAATCCAGCCTGGACCAGATTTCCTGTTTCTTATTTCGTGTCCTGTACTGTATACCAGGAACCACGTTGTGCTTGTGATTCTCCATCCAACTTTACCCACGACTCCATTTCGGTACGAGTACAATTGGAATCGGTCTGCCATGATCGTACGTACGCACGCACTGCTCTCATCGTTTCTTCTGGGTCTCCCCTAAGCGAGTGAGCTTTACGTATAGGTTCTCTTTTTGGAACATGACATATAATTCCTCATTTTTTTTCTGTTTTTCAAGGGATGAAGGTGTGATAAATCGAACCAGCGACCCCCCACTCTTCATAATCTCAAGTCCTGCCATCGACGCCATTGTAGGGAAGGTAGAATAAACATGTCGAACAAATTGTATATACCAATTCTATATACCACGAATATAACCTTCTGGGTACTCGATTTCCACCAAACCGACGACGGGCCCTATGTGCAGGAGCAACCTGCAAAAGGTTTTGTGCTGGATGCCGGTTTTAATGGGTGAGGCTGGCCTTTTGGGCCGCATGTGTTTTTTTTTTTAAAGACACCATCAAAACACACACGTGGCTGCCCCTGCCGACCTCGTGCCCCCGAAAGGGTTGGTGTTAGGGTTAGGGTTATGTCTGGGGTTGGCTCTCGGTCTGGGTCGATGGGCAAGGTAGAAATTGACCACACACAGCCTGCACAAAACTTTTTGCAGGTTGCTCCTGCACGTAGGGCGCGCCGACTATTTGGCTTTCATTGTCCACGGAAGGCGTATTTGCTACTGGTTGCGCATTTCCCTGCTTGAGACTCGCTGAGAGAGGTAGAGTCGAGAGGTCTACTGCAATATCGACGGTGTCGGTGCCGATGGCAGTCCGTTGGCGTTTCATTTTTCACATGTTTTGATGGTAACATGTAACATGTTAACCTATGAATATGGGGAATGACCCAGTACCCAGTAGCCGTAAATCTGCCCGCGCAGGCGAACTTCTCAGACGTGCCCGCATAAATTAATGCTGTTTCTACTGAGGTAGGGTTTTGTCACGAAACTCTAAGGTATTCGTTCCGGACGGTGAACATATTCTTGGCTTCGACTAACGGCGGCCACCACCCCGACCCGGACCTCTAACCCTCTAACCCTGACCCTAACGAGAGGCATGCCTGGTTGGTGTGCCACCTGGTCGTTGTGCTTGGAAAGGCTCTAATTCCAATGCGGGCACACCTAAGGAAGTTCACCCGCGCGGGCAGATTTACGCGAGCTCGGGATGACCCTCCAAAAAATCTTTTTTTGGAGGGCCATCCCCCATTAGATGTAAACTGTGTGTGTTCTTCACATTAGACCCTTATTTCGTTATTTCTACCCGTGGACATCCAGCACACCCAGTGACTTGTTGTGTGTGTGTTTTTCACATTGAACCGTGCTTTCTACTCGTGCCTGTGCCGATTCTTAATCCTATTACGTCGTAATAGAGCGAGATACAACCTTTGTGGTCACAATATGACAGGAAAAACAAAATGTACTCGTACTGTACAGAAATACCCGTATACTGGTTGTCGGTACCAGGTACGGCGGTAAGAGGTAATGCAGTAAGGAGGGTAGACAATGCAATACCATTGCGACCGTACTGGATACGACAGGCACCACAAGTACATACACACACACTCGTCGTACGGATATTATTATGTGTGTGTGTGTTCTTCACATCAAACCGTCCTTTCTGCCCGTCGACGACACAACACACAGGGCGGTTTAATGTGAAGAACACACACACGCCAGCAATGGAGATGCGTTAAAAGAAATAAAAAAGAACAAAAGAAAAGAAAAAAAATGAAGCAAGATACTCGTAGTTTAATGTGAAGAACACACACACACGCCAGCAATGGAGATGCGTTAAAAGAAAGAAAAAACAAAAACAAAAAGAAGAAAGAAAAATGAAGCAAAATAGCGCCAGCCCACTGCCATTACGTACGTAATCGACCTGAGTCAGGAGATACAAACAGCACGCCACAGCAGTTAAGAATCTCCTATTTTGGACAAGCCTGGCGGCCTATTCTGAATCAACGTTGAGCAAAAAAGGGCGTTGCTCGCCGAACACAAATGCTAACTAGTAGCTGAAAAGTAGAGCAAAATCGTACGCGTTCGTAGAAGGAACAACAACAAAATCAGCCAGAAATTCTTCACTCCCAAATTCTCAACATGTCGCGCGCGTACTACTGCTGTGGGTGGCTGGCGAAAAAAAACGGCCGGGGGGAGTCAAAAGGCCAACTCGCACCCTTACGAGTACTAAAAGTGGAAACATATTATAATTTTCACAGAAATAGCTGGGGGTGGTCTTAACCCATTCAGAACCGAAAAAAAAGTCCGACTCAAATTCCACGTAGTTTGTCCCCAAATTCGTGGGACCAGTTCTTAATCCATACGGTATATAGGACTGGAGTCCCGTTTTGGGGACAAATGACTTAGAATTAGAGTGGCTTGTCCCCAAAACGGGACTGCAGTCCTAAAAGGGTTAACGGGTTAAGGGATGTATTAACAGAAATCCCCTTGGGTGTCCGATTACAAACGCGAGTCCTTGTGCAGTACGAGAACACCGTTCGTTTTAGTTTGCAGTACGTAATCCTACACTTGATATTAAACGCGCTTCATAGTTTGTTTTGTCGCTTGGTCCCAAAAGCCACTGCTGCCTGTGTAACGACGTTCCTACCGATTCGAGCGAGTACTGGGGTTATCGTGTTATCGTTGGGCATTATCATGATCAGAAAATCGGTTCGCGCTTCCGTTGAATGGGAGTGTTACGTGTAGGCTAGGTAGCCTATACGTATGTGCGTAGTCAACGTTCAGCACAAGCATTGATAGTCACTGGTACATATAATATTAAGAGCATTACGTACGAGTATAAATAGCCGAAGTGTGTGTGTTCTTCACATTAAACCGTCTCCTTCCTACCCGTCAACATCCAGCACACCCAGTGTCTGTGCCGATTCTTCATCCTAGAGAGATACCAGTTCTGTGGTCACAAAACAGAGGGTCCATCATCAAGTGGAGCTCAAGTGTCACGTGGTTTCGTCGCGTTGTACTAACCTTATCAGCGCGGACATGGGCGTGTCAAGTGTTACGCTACTACGTAGCCTATACATACGTACCAGGGCGTAAAACAGGCGTCCGGCTCGTGGTGCGCGATACATGCGTCAATATACTCAAAATGTATGTCTAACCCGCTCGGTTTAGCTGTTTTGAGACCTGCTTCGTCCTCAGGCAGAGAGAGAGAAACGGCAACAGTTTCAATCGAATTCTCGAAGAGAGTAAAGTACTCTTTATATGCTAAAAAAGGAAACCAGCCTAAAAAAAAGCATTTACGCAAAGACGAAATCACAACAAATAAAGGCCCAAAAAAATTAATCGCTTGCAGCGAAAAGCACGCCAGAAAAAAAATCGCCTGCGGCCCAATATATAGCCTGCGACAAAATGACCCACACATTTGTTTCCGCCTAGATGCGACCCAAGGCGAAACAAGGTGCAGCACGGGGAAACCGTGGTGCGGCAAGCCGCACCATGCCTTCGGCCTTCGGTTCGAGGTGAAAAAAACGGGATTTACGACAAAAAGGTGGCGACAGCGTTTGCAACAATTCGCCGCCTACTTTACGCCCTGATACGTACGTAGTCAGCGTTCAGTACAAGTAATAATAGTCACTGCCACGTTCTAATAGCAAAACTGCGGGGGGCCATAGTAAATAGAACCTACGGTAAACACAAAAACCTACATATTTTACTATTTTTACTAACGACATTTTGTCCTATTTACTATGGGCCTCCGTAAAATAGCATAAATAACAGAAGCAACAGAGGGTAAATAATCAAGTGGAGCTCAAGTGTCAATTGGTAGTATCGTCGCGTATCGCTACGTGACATTAACATTTATCAGCGCAGACACTGACTGGTTTGGTGTGCTGGATGTCGTTGGGTAGAAAAAGAAGGGCACACACGACACACAACGTTTTCTGGGCGCACGCAAATGACGGCTGCTGGCTGACACACAGCAGCAGCACCAGCTTCAGGGGGAAGAAACCAGAACATACAAACACCAGCGCCACCTGAGTCTATCTACAGCAGTAGGTCCGCAACGCACAGCAGCAAGCAGAGCAGTCTGGAAGCCGGAAGCGAGAGACAAAGGGGGGGGAAATAGAAAATAGAAAATACAATATAATACAGCAGAGCAAGCCAACCAATCCTCGTAGTACCGGGGCTCAAGAGAGGTACGGTACAGGCCGAAAAAAACTATCTTAATTAGAGTACTCTATTTTGCACGGTGTAAAAACTATATAGGTTTAGTGTAGGCGGGTCCAGCCGATTTGGCCTCTCTAAAGTGTACTTATTATCTTAGCGTGACGTTAATCCACTGCTGTCCCACGTATTTGAGGACAGACTACTTGGAATTAGTGTGGAATATTTTTTTCAGTCCTGAATGGGTTAAGTGGGTGATCTCGTGCAAAAGTTGGAACACTCGAGGACCATTCTCGAGAATGGTTCGCAGAAAATGCAGAAAGTATTCAACCGGAGAGATAGACGACTCAGAAGAGTCTGGCTCCCCAATTACAAAACAAGGAACTCGAGGGTCCAGATGGCGTGGAGCAAGTCGAGCAGTTCTGCGATGTCATCGCTTCACACAAGTAGCTGTACGAGTAGCTATATACTACGACTGCTGCTGCTGTGTAGCCAGCGACGCTCCGAGTATTGATGGACAAGGAGGTGTCGGCGGCGCTTGCTCACCTCGCCGCCGAAAAGCTTTTTCCTCAGCCGCTGGTGCTGCTGCTGCTGCTGCTGTACGCTGGTTGATGGTCGCCATATATATACAACACTCAAGATAAGACACCCCCCCCCTACGACAAATTTCAAATTTCCAAAGTTACGAGGCGACTGCTGTCTCCGAAAAGGGGAGGGGGTCGGGCGCCAGGCGCACACAACCAAAAGATGGCGGCTTTGGAAAGCTTCGTATCGCTCGGCGTTTCACGCGTTTCCCATAATCGAGAAAACCAGCTGAAAAAAAAACGTCCGAGAGCGGGTGTGTTATCTTACTATTAATAACAGTATCCCCTGTGTAGTAAGTAAGGTACGGTAGTGCTACTCGTACGTCTGTAAGAATCGTGTGTACGAATCACGTAAAAAAATGAAGAAACAGGCGTGATGAGATCGAGGATTTGGTCGAAACTCATATTTGTGTATTAATAGCTGAGTGTGATACTTCGATCGCGCGTTGTATGATACGAGCCCGTACTCGTGTAAGCTGCTGCTGCTGCTGTGTTGTGTGTCGTGTATATACCGAATCGCTCTACGTACGTAAAACAGCTCATCAACCTGTCTCAACTGCTTACTATCAATACTATCAGATACTGCTGTTGTATACGGGGGTATGTATACCGTGTGAACGTGTTCAAAACACAGCTGGTCCAAAAGAACATACCCTGGTACCAGGTATGATAGCGGGTTGCTTGGGCCCGAGGAGATATTGGTGTGTCTGTGTCGCGATGATACGCGCGAACTCAACAAAGAGAGAGGGGGGACTGGGCTCCAACGTCTATACCTGGTAGATCATACCGAACCAGTCGAGCTCTCTCCGAGAAAAGGTGGGGGAACCCAAAACAAAGCCAACTGAACCCATTCTTCATACCAGGTACACAACAAACTCGCCAACAAAGAATACTTTACTTCTCGCCGGAGCAGCCACAAAGAGGCTATTTATACGATTCTGTTGGGTTGCTTGCGGGTGTGCACGGATGCAAGCATGTGCAGGCAGGGAGGCAGCTTGGAAGAGCGAGCGAATTGGGGGAGGGTGCACCATACCAACAATTGCTCCGCTGTTCCAACCCCTACTGCTGCTACTACTACGACTATGTACGTGCAGCAGGTGAAGCTCTCACCGGCCAGTGGTCTCAGTCACAGCGCCAACGATGGGCCCCACTAGATAGGGGGTCGGGCGGCCAGCCTGCGTGCGCCCGTACAGGCTCCAGTTTCTCGTGTCCACGGGGCCATCCGCGTCCGAGCTTCTCCCCTGGTGGTTGTTGCCGGCCCTCGACGCCATGGTGCTCGACTCTCCTGCTATTCCGGTCTGGGCGAAGGGCATGTAGGCGTCAGCTTTAAGTGACGGGGTTCGTTGCTGTGGCACCTAACTAGCAAGCTCTCTGTGTGGTGTTTTTCGGTTCCCTTGCTGGTGGGCAGCCTCTGGGCTTGTGGAGGGATAAATTGAGAGCGGAGATGCAACCACAAGTTTCGGGAAACAGGCCTTTCGTCGTGGTATGCAAAGCCACGTCCCGGGGTGGAAGGCAGGCGCTGAGGTTATACTTCGTCGTACTCGCCTTGTGAAGGCTGTGCACGGGTTGGAGCGACGAGCTTCAGTAGGTGCCACGGGCAGGCTCTGCGCAAAAAAGAAACATAATGGGGAGTTCCAAATATAAGGCGTTTTTTGTTACAGTTTCAAGTGGGAATCGCCCACACTAAAAATCTCAGAAATCTCAGAATCAGCGGAGAGAACCGAGAACCGAGATCCACAGGGGGCGTGAAAGAGGGCCATGTTGGTCTAGAACAAAAAAAGGTAAAGGTGTACGCTTCATCCAAAGAAAGCGATGAGACGGGCTCAAGGCCCCGACCGGCATTTCGGCACCCCGACTCAGCACAGATAGTTATTGAATACTCTATTAATAGAGGTTCAAGAAAGATGAAAGATATCATATCGAATACCGATACAGGCCCAATACACACACAAAAAAAATGGAACCGAAGAAACCGACAAAGCGACCGTTGCTATTTTAATGTTAGGTCCTCTGTGAGGATTCGGGTACGTACGTACGTAGATCTACAGTAGATATAATATCGTCATGGATAGGTCACTGCTATACAGCAGCTGCAGCACTATGTTGATGATCTATTGCTAAATAAATGGGCGATTTGCTGCGTCAGCTGCGTAGTGCTACATATATTATGTGCATGCGTGCAGGCATACACATACAACAACAAACAGTCGTACGATACCTACTACCTATCTATATCTATACCTACCTGTGGTATAATACTTGGTACGTGCGAGTATCACATTTATTTGTTGTATGTATGCATCCGTACCTATACTCTGATGTATGATGTGTACTACTGTACACAGTAACAAAGTAGTAGTACCATAGTATAAAGGGCGATTGCCAAAATCAGGTACACCTGGTCACTTTGGTGCCAAAAACAGTTAGGACTCTAAAATCAAGTTTTGTGGCGGCTGCCGTGTACTGCTGTCGTTGTGAAGTACCTGGTATACCTACGAATAATAATCAACACAGCAGACAGGCAGGCAGACAGGTAGATGATGGCGCTACGGCAAGGAAGGCTGTGTGTGGTGGTGATGATAAACGGATAGAGAAGATGTATATATAGTCACTATTAATAGTGCGGATACCGAGTAAATATACCGGTAATAATAGACACACCCGAGAGAGCTGTAACAATTACAATTACGATCACGAATTCATTAATACCGCGTCTCGACCGCGCGCTGTAAATAAATGCATGTAACTGATGTGATATACACCACCAGGTATATATATATATATATGTAACTTCCTGAGGCACACCACTGGGGGAGAATTATTACCAGGTTTACCAAGGAGGGTTTGTTTACTGTAAGTTAAATAATACCTGGTATTACGTAGTAAAAAAGGCCACGGCACACAATGATTGAGAGCATCATTTTTACCGTACTCATACGTCCGTTACGTCGGTCCGTGTGGTTATTTTCTAGGTCTGCAGTATACCTGGTATACTTACTACACATCCGAACGATACAACAACAGCAAGCAGCAGCAGCAGCAGGCATCAGCAGAAAAAAATACAGATCGTCAGAGTTCACTAACTTCTACTCTTAATTAGTATAAGTTAGTCGTACTAATAACCCCCCCCCCCCCCCCCCCCCCTAGTAGCTCCGTCTCGAAAGGGATGCGTGGTCAATGGTCAAAAGACTAAGGCGGATAACAAATGAGTACGCCCTCCCCCTCCCCCCCGCCCAGTAGGATGCAGCTCACACCCTTCACGCGACTCGCCCAACACCTCACGGCGCTTCGCGCTTGGTGCTAGTAATGTCTGCCTGGTCGGTGAAAACTCTGCTTACTGCATTACAATGTGTATTATCTTTCTTTGAGTCGTGGTTTTGCGAACACAGAGCTTGTATCTCTCTCTAGGGGATGAAGAATCCGCGCGGACACTGCTGTGCTGTGTGTGTGCTGGATGTCGACGGGTAAAAAAAGAACGGATATCAATGTGAAGAACACACACAATTGTCAACGCACAAACACCTCCGCCATGGGAATAACTTCCTCGTTAATCAACTGATTGATGGGTGATAATGTGAAGAAAAAAAAAAAAAAAACAGGCCCATCCGTTGGTCGATGTCGGTGCACCAAAAAAGGAAAAAGGAGTTGTTATTAATAGTTGCTCGTATGAAACAAACGTTATGTTACCGTTGTTGCTTGTTGTGGAATAAGATAAGAGTACCTCCACCTTGGGTCCCGGAATGAATAACAAAACGGCAACTACTTGTATCTGGTGAACGAAAACAAAAAAGAGCACGTTCGTCAATTTTCCAACACTTGGCAATGTTTAAACCCACGGCCGGCTGGCTTTACCTTCAAATGAATCAAAGCAGTGCCCAAATCCGTACTCTTAGCCTCCACCTCCCTCACTAAGATCCCCTCCTCCCCACACCTCCCCTTCCTTTCTTCCTTGGCTCAAGGTCAAGCAAATTGTAAGCCTATTCCGCCGCTAAGCTTGACTAAACATGCGAGCGAAATCGTACATATGTGATACCATAATTATACTACGTAGTCTACAGAGTAGATAGAGCAAGTCGAAACCATAATCGAGCAAAAACGACGGCGACTACGTACTGATTTCAGAAAATATTAAAGAAGATCTTGGAGAGACTTTTTTAAACCACAGAAATAATGACACGAGCTTGCCGTGCGGCGTAAGTATCATAGTCCCACCAATCTCGATCTGCTAAAAAAAGGTTATTGAAAAAGGTACACTGTCCCTAAAAAATCTGCGATTAAAAAAAAAAAAAGTACACTACCCTCAACCAATCAAAAGAGGTTCGACGAACGCACCTGGTCGACGGGTTTATCTACAGTACGTACAATTTCCCACGGAAAAAAAAACGGGGAAAAAAACGAGAAGGTAAAAAAAAAAATTCCTTGGTATGCAAGAATCATCACCCCGATAATATTGTGAACCGGTAATACTACATGCGTTCCTCCTTTGCTGCCTTCCTTACTGCCTTCTAAAACCGGAACAGCCTAAAAATGGCACACATGAATAAATGGAAACAGCAAAGACAAAAAAAAAAAAAAAAAAGTGCTTGTACATATGCACAAATATGTACCAGCTATGCATAGTACTACTTGCTACAGCAGTATCCACCTTTCGAAGATATCAACACCGCGCTGAGACAGCTCGTTAGGATCCAAAGAAAATTCTCCGAAAATTCCACGAGGATGCGACACCGCGCCGTGACAGCGACCTCTTCTAGGAACCTACCGCTCAACCAGCTGACCAGCGCTACTCGAACAATACTGACTACAGTACCAAGTTTTTTCATGAATAAAAACACTACGCTGACAAGCTTGTCAGGACCCCAAGGAAAATCCCCGCGAATTCCATGATAAGGACACCACGCTGCAACAGCGACCTATTAATAGTAGTTCACCTCGCTTCGAGTACTTACGTACGTACTATCAATGCCCACCGTTCGAATATAAAAACACAGCGCGCTGAGACAGCCCCGTCAGGATCCAAGGAAATTTCTCCGCAAAATCCACGGGAGATAAAAGCACCTCGCCGTGACAACACGAGTCTACTTCGTATACTAGTAGTGTTTTTTTATCAAGCGCAAGCGCGAGAGCTTTCTCTTCTGTGCTGTTTCCGCCTCGCAAAAAAACGGTGCCTGCGGCAGACCCCCCGATCACCACATCGAGCGCTGACATTTGTGCACCCTCCGGACTCCCCCCCCCGCCCCTTCCATTTTTTTTGGGGGGGGGGCTTTCCACTCGCCCCCCCCCCCC
>MEHQ01002733.1:11039-46679 GCA_008828725.1 Saccharina japonica
CCCCCCCCCCCCCTCCCCGCCTACTCTGTGAAAACCCGACGTGCCTCGTCCCCACCCTGTAGGGATGCGAGGATCTACGGCCATACGACTACGACCACGCATGGCAATACGTATACCCGCCCCCCCATCCCCTTCTCCCTAAACAAGGCCCGCAAAAAAACCCAACAATCACGCAATCCCCAATATGCAACACACAACCTTCCAACACCACACCAACCACCAACACACCAAAACACCGCACACCGCCGTACACCGACCACTTACCACCTTCCGGCGATTTCTCCACTTCTCGTCCGGCGCGAAACCGCTTCTTCCCCTTGCTCGAACCAGCACCGCCACCACCACGCCCACCACCGCCACGCCCACCACCGCCACCACCACCACCACCACCACCACCACCACCCCTACCTCCGCCGTTTTCCGCCCCTGATCCAGACCGTCGCCCCTTATCGCTACCGCCGCCGTTCCGCCCACTACTGCCGCCACCGCCTCCACCGCCTCCACCGCTACCGTTGCTACTGGCGTTGGCGCTTCCGCTCCCGCCCCCGCCCCCACCGCCACCGCCTCCGTTGGGAGTACCTGTTCCGTCGTGGTTAGCCTTATTACCTCCGGAGGCAAGAACGCCTGCTGAATCCGCCGCGGCCGGTGCTGGCGCTGCATTCCCCGCCTGGGTTTGACACAGAGTGAGGAAGGCCGGGAGGGTTTTGAAGGGAAGGGGTTAGGGTGTGTGTGTGGAGGGGGGGGGGCGAGGGGGATAGGGGACCTCTCGCCTCTCATTGTACAGAACAGCAACACAACTTACACGCCAACACATGGCCAAGCGACCGAGCTCGAAGAAAACACTGCTGTGCCCACCAAGCAACACACCAACAATCCAACCGGCAAACCAATCATCAATCAACCAGCCTAAACAAGTAAAAAAAAAAACGAAGTCAAAGCCCAAAGTCAAAGCCAAAGTGAAAGTCGAAGGGAGAGTCGCAACACAATGAGAGTCAAAAGTGACAAGCGAGCGTCGAAAAGGAAAAAAGTGAGAAGCGAAAGTGCACCAAAGCACAACTTTTAAAAGTGAGACTAACAAAAAAAGAGAAATAAGAGTCGCGCAGTGAAAACGGAACGTGAGAACCTGAAAGTGAAAACGAAAGTGAAAAAAAAACGAAGGTCGCCTTCCCCACCAGGCGAAACAAAAAAACCACCCCCCCCCAAAAAAACAAACAAACAAACTGAGAATCAAAGTCAAGGGTTCGCTCACCTCTTCAGACCGCTCTTCTCTCCGTCCCCCACCTCGCCGGCCGGCGCCGCGGTGAGCAGGACTCGCCATCTATATACCTCGCGTGGCCGAAGACCTCCGGCTCCCACTACTGCTCCTTCGGCTCTCGCTGACCCCACCCCCCCCTTCCCTACGTCCCGGTCTCTCTCACTCCCTCCTTCCTTGAGTCCCGCCCGCCCTCCCTCTTTTACGCCTTTCTCTCCCTGAGTCCCGCCTTCCCTTCGCCAAATCCCTCTACAACTCCCTTTCTGCCTTCCTCCTTCCTCGATGGGCAGTTATTTCAACCGCCAGCCTCGGTATGCTTCCTTGCGGTCGTCGTCGGCCTGGGGGGTTGGAGACGCGGTGGCGGGGGTGTGGTAAACCTGTCCGAGATGAGCGTCGAAAAACACAAGAGAAAAAAACAAACCAAACCATCACAAAACAAAACAAACAAAAACAGGTTGTTGAGTGCATTCGTTGACTCGGTTGTGTGATAGAAGATTTTTTTGTAAAACGGGGTACGGAGGGACACGTAGAGAGAACAGGCATGCTTCTCTTGTGATGCTGTTTTTCCACTATCACCCGTGCCGACCAAGAAGCACTCTCCCGAACGACACGTAACAATACATACAAATATGGGCTTCCAGGAATTTTTCGATCTCACACTTGTGGCTTTTGTTTTTCTTCTCAATATATACACCCTTGGGAGTCCTCGCATCACGACAGCCTATCTACAAACCAATTCCGGCCCAACCCATCCCAACACAAGAGGCAGAACAAGAAACGTACAGCAAGGTACTAAGCGAGCTCGATCAAGGGGTGGGCGAGGAGCCCTTTTCGTGGTCAGAGAGCTTTCAGGACCGAGCCTTCGGACCCAGCCTTTCTGCATGCCCTCCCTGGTAGCATCTGGGAAGGAATTTTGAAGAGCTTGAGGATCAAGTGCACCGCTCTTCGCCTGACGCAAGGGAGGCCAGGGAAATCACCAGCGGGTCACCGTTCTCTCAGTGCTAGGGGCATGTATATACACGATCGTGTTTTTCGTATATTATACCAAGAAGAGCAGAAGTGGCCTGAAGCATATGCACGATCTGCACCAATCGGCATATGCTACATGGAAAGGCACGGGCCGCACGAGTCCGACCATCAGGCCTGGGCCGGATGTCTATGCTGATCTGCAACACATATTCATACAGCGGACACTGGTATATCGCAACTGCCTGGTACGTACCGGTAGGCAGGACATACACTTGGTGAGTTCGAAAAAAGGTCATATTTTGAAGACCAAACCAGGTGACATAGCGTACCAGGTACTTGCTGTACGCAGGAACACGCAACACGAGTACAGTTAGTACTTCTGTGCGAGTCCATTGATAGCCAAAAGTATATACATCCTGGGATCCCTAGCTGTCAGAGTTTGTCCTCCTCAAAATAGGGGTATACGCCAGGCTGAGCGGAAACGTTTTCTATTGTATTTTCAACAATATGAGTATATAGCACTACGAGTACTGCTGTAAAGTCAGTAGACTCATGCGCGCGAACCTGTCCAAGGTTTTCCTTCGGAAGCATTCGGACGAGGGGGTGACTTACTGTAGGCAAGCCAAAATCCGATGACCTTTTTTTGTGCAGCTGATAACAAACGAAAGGCCCACTACATAGCCGTTGAAACTTTGAAGTCTGTACAGCCCAAAAAACGACAAGCGAAAATAAATCGGTTACATGTATGCACTTCTGGGGTAAGAAGCCTACAGCAGCAGTATGTACTGTTGCTGTACCGTTGGAAGCTACGTATGCGCATGTCCCGCGTGAGGGTACGATACAACGTCCTTATATCCCATGACAAGGCTACGAAAGGCAGGCTGTTGTCTGTTCGATGGTATCACACCTACGACGGACATATCATGTAGATAATATACATTTCATGATCTAGGTCTTTCAGGGAAGATGTATTCTTGATCTGTATGATCTGTATGATCTGTATGATCTAGCTCATGTTGCCGGGTGGGAGCCGTATAATATGCATGATCTAGGACGTGTTTTCTTGGTTGGATCTGTACTATTAACATGTATATATACGTATCCTACAGTACACAATATCTCATAACGGTAGGTTAGGATCTAGATGATCTAGATGATCTATCTGTAGATTATCTGTCCGAGGTATTGATGGTTCCATGGGCGCGATGTGACAAAACGGCAAATGGGGTGCTTCTATACTGTGTACGTACTTCTACATCTGATGCTGTGTTGTACCATGGATATACGTAGGCAGGGAGTGGAGAGGGAGAAAGTGTTGAGCACAAGTAAGTGACGATTATAGGCAACATCGACCACACCAAGCACAAGAAGCCCGAGCCCCTGCAGGGACGGATACTCGTAGGGTACACATGTGTACGAAGTGCGACATACGCGCGCCGCACGATGACACTCTTGTACGGTTGCACTCTCTTCCTTCGTAGTAGGTTGGTAAGGACAATTTTGCCGCTTTCTATAAACTATACCAGGTAGGTCGTTACGTACACGTACCCGTGGGTCTACGAGGCACACTATAGGCGTACTTTGCTGCGAGGTACCAACAATAGGTGTACTGCGCTACGAGGCACAACATACATAGGTGTACGAGTACTTCGAAGTAGGGCCACTACGATACGTTACTTCAAGAGGGAAATAGACGACTACAGCAACGGAAACTGCTGCGCCATTGGGGAATGACACCAGTCGGTTTCCGAGACGCACATCACCAAGGAGCCGTACGTACGTACTCGTACGGTCCACGGATGCAACATGATGCTACCCGTGCTGCTGGGCGCGCACGCTGTAGCCGGTTGCCAACACCAAAGTTATGACGCGCCCTATGTGCAGGAGCATCCTGCAAAAAGTTTTGTGCAGGATGCCGGTTTTAATGTTTTAATGGGTGAGGCTGGCCTTTTGGGCCGCATGTTGTTTTTTGGGAAAATGCCATCAAAATCAAAACACGCGGCGGAGCCGCGTGGCTGCCCCTGCCGACCTCGTGCCCCCTACGAGTAAAGGGTTTGGGCTTGGGTTCGGATTAGGGGTATGTCTGGGGTTGGCTTGGTCTGGGTCAACGGGCGAGGTAGAAATTGACCACACACAGCACAGCCTGCACAAAACTTTTTGCAGGATGCTCCTGCACATATAGGGCGCGCCCAAAGTTATCGTCGTTTGGGTCGCTGTCTCGGGGGTCTCAAGGAGGTTACTCGTAGTACTGCTGTAATATCGTAACGCGGAGCCCATCTACCCAAGGGTACAAAATAGTAGGCTACTGCTGTACTGCTGTATGACACCACTTCGTACGAGTTGCAAATTGGTTACGAGTAGCCAGATACAAGGTGCGAGCGAATGGAGTGTTCGTGTTAACCCATTCAGAACTGAAAAAAATGTCCCACACTATTTCCAAGTAGTTTGTCCCCAAAATCGTGCGACCAGTTCTTAAGGGGTCAACTATAACTGTTGTAGAAAAATAGGGACCCCGTTCAAGCCGATTTTCGGTTTCCTGTTATGGTACGTAGCGACGTCCACCAAACGCAGGGTATACCTTTTTTTGGACTTTTCACAAAATACGAAAAAAAAACAGAGGAACCCCCTTGTTCGAGTTTCGAGCGCTTGCCTGAAGCCACACAACAACAACTGCCGTCCACCATCCGCCAACGCGTTCAAGTTGACGACAGATACATATGTGCTGTTGCGCGAGTTCCTACCGACGGCTACACTATCCGTACGAGTACGCGACAGCAGTGCTCCGGGCAGCTGCGATACACTGCGCGTGGCGCGTTTATCGGTACAAGTAGTATTGAGTTTTGAGTGCGATGGACAAAAGGTGAGAAAGACTGCTGCTGTCAAAGCAAGATCCGAGACCATTTTGGGATGGCGAACACGCATGGCCCGGATTCAAGGTGCGTTGGATGCGAGGGACCTTCAGTCGTGGTGGGCTAGGCGTTGCCGCACGCACTGCTGCACGGCAGGGGGGTGCCGCCAAAAAACAATCTGCGCGGTGTGGGGCTGGGACCGTCGCCGTGGTAGAGCAAGCACTCAAAGCTCTCAACAATGTTGCATCGCATTTCATCACATTTTGATACGAATAATGAGATGTCGGCGGGGCCACAACTCCGAATTTACCACACGAGAAAATTACACTGCAGCTGGCAGAGAAGGGCTCTTCTTTATTGCTCACCTCGGTTTCTTCGGCGTGAAGCCTAGGCGATCCACGAGCAGGGTCTCCAACCGGCCTCTTGTAGCAGTGTTTTCGCACCGTCGTCGTACGCCTAGCCTTGCTGTGTCCCGCGCTTTGTGGAGATTTGAAGCCTAAAACACGGGTTTGGACTTTATTGAGGCGAGTCATAAAGGGTGCCCCCCCCAAAACACCCCTCAAATTTTACACTGTACATGATTGGCCAAGGTTGTGAAGTTCAGCCGCATCCCACCGCATTTGCGGAGCGACGCAACGGCGGCGTCGCGCCATCGGCATCGTGGCGTCGCGTGTGGCGGCATCGCAGCTGCGGCTGCAGCAGCAAGCACTCAAACGCGAACACACTCTTGGAGGCAGCCTGTGCCGACAAGCCCCGCACGTAACCTAACAAATGGGGGCTCGTTCGCGATGAAAAACACACGGCGTCCGTGTTGCCATACGCTACGAGTAGCATACAGCAGTGTTCCGTGTACCTACTGCGGTACTCATTAAACAAGTATTTGTACTTAGCAGAAGCGTTTATAATGCTGCTGTATATTATTGTATCCCGTATACGTGTACGAGTACGTTCGCGATTGTCCGACCAACTGTCCGCCGTTGAGGCGGCCGTTTATCGCACTACGATATATATATTGCTCCCTGCGCAAGCAAGGTGAACCGTCGACGCCATTGCCGAGCTCCTACACAAGCTTGAAGAGGCCTGAAGCCTGAAGGCGCCCAAGATGGCAAGCAGCGATTACGCGCTGGCCGGGCCATGCCAGCCAGGACCACAGGGGAGCTAGGGAGTGACGAAGGTCGGATGCATGCATGGTGCATACCGGTAGGTTGTGCTGTTTGTTGGGGGTTAACGATTTGGAAGGCGCAACGCCCTCGAGCACCACAATGATGTATTTGGTGGTACAGTAGTAGCTTCAGACACAGGCGGATATGGCCGTTATCGAACATGGACGTAAACAGGGGACGTTCGTGAGTCGAGTGCCTTGCGTGGTAGCGAACCCTATTGAAGTAGGCGCTCTGTTAGGCCCATGTCGGAGGAGGGTACACCCACACGCCTGTCCTGTAACGAAGGCCACTCGCTACATTCCAAATGTTAACCTACTGTAGATGGTACAGTAAAATAGTACTACAACAGTACACCCAATCATTCTTATACACCGGGCGGGCCGGCGACACTCGCCGAAACACCACGCCGCTCATAATGTAGACATTTGTTGTACTGGTTGCGTCATCCAGGACGAAGCTCTACGACATAACTGCTGGCGTACGTGTTTACAGTACCAAGATGGCGCTTTTCTGTTTTCCATTTTCCATATTTTTTTTCCCGTGGAGAGGGGGACCCTTCGTCGCTCCTGTATTTTTACGATTTCGAAGGCGTTGTCGTGAAGGGTCTTCCCCTCCTCTTACTTCACCCATCCCCACCCGCGATGCCTGCAGGGATTCTTGTTCGTCAGCGGGGTAATACCCCTAAGGCGCACTTATACCCTCAACACCCACCGGTGATCTGTCCCCAGCCACCACGCGCTGAGTGTTGACCATCCGTGATCGGGTAGGGTTATCCCCTCACACGTTGCGACCCCAGCGTCTGTCTTCGCTACTGTATGGGATGTGGTGCTCTCGGGCTATAGAATGGTTGAGGTATAATTATACAGGTGACACGCCTTGTGGCCCTAAGATACTCGTGTACTGAATTCCTTGAGTTAGAATAGGCCGCAGTAGCATCGAGGTTCGTAAGCCAATAAGAAATTTCTGAGTATCAGAATATTCCTAAGACGAGAGAACTTAGGCTAGTAGGCTTAAATCACCAATAGTTGATTCTTACCCTTGGGTATGAGGGGTATGGGGGGGGGTCTTTCAGCGAGCAAGGCTGACTCACCCTCAAGCGGACCGATACCTTCTTGCTGCTGCCGCACCCCCGCGAAGCGTGCGCAGCGGTGGAGCTGGGTCGGCACTGGTGCGTCAGGCGCAAAAGTTCAGATGCACGGGCTTTTTGGCCGTCGGTGTAGACAGCAATGTCCATCTCACTTTTGTGCGCGGAGGCAGACGCCATCAGAAAGGTGGACGACACTACGTACACGGCCCTAGGTGTGTTTGCTAGAGGGAGTGTACTGTCTCAGTAACCTGGCTTCGCCATCAAAGGAGGAGGGAGCGTGTGGCGACGAGCTGAAGACTGGGCTGGTTGACCCCTTCAGCGCGAGAATTTTTTTTTCCAGACCAAGCACCCTGAGTGCAACGAGGGAGAAAGCGAGGAACCGACTGGAAAGGACAAGCAACGAGAGCGTGTACGGACGGAGCGGGTCGAGTGTGGTCGTGTAGGACTGGCCAAGCGGCACCGGAGCGGCGCGCCGGAGCACAGCAGCACAGCAGCGCGCCGGAGCAGCGACCCGGAGCACGGACGACATCGACCCGTGGCGACGGACAAACTTTTTTTGTTGACAATATTTCGTTTTTTCCCCTGAATTTTTGTTGGGTCTGTGTGGATGACGTCACTGGTTTTGTAGAGAGACGCGGCAGAATGGCGCGGATACCCCGGGTGCCTTAATTGTGTGCCTGATCGTAAGACCCCTTCAATGTGGACGATTCCTAATCAAGTGTCGATGTTTATAATGCTGTGCCTAACACAGACGTTCAGGATAGATTCGGGTAATGTCAATTGACGTGATGGCTTTGGTTGGCTGTTTTTTTCACTGTGTGCCCGCGGACTGTCATTCTGGCAGCACTTCAGACAGCAGCTGCGTGCTCCATCTTGTTCCCACGCCTACCGTTGTGTTTTTGTACAGACAGCACTTCAGACAGTAGTTACGCTGTAGTCGGCAAATCATTGGTAAAGAGTGGGAGGGGGGGGGGGGGGGCGATGCTGCTGTAGTCGAATGGAGATTGCGGGCGTGTAGTTCAGTTTTGAGACACGCATAACATGCTGTAGGGATTTTAGGTGTACCTCTTCGGGCTTGTGTATCCTTTCCCTCTAAGTGTGCGTGTTCTTTAGGATCTCTGATGGCTCTAGCACTTTTGTGACCACNACAACAACAACAACAACAACAACAACAACAACAACAACAACAACAACAACAACAACAACAACAACAACAACAACAACAACAACAACAACAACAACAACAACAACAACAACAACAACAACAACAACAACAACAACAACAACAACAACAACAACAACAACAACAACAACAACAACAACAACAACAACAACAACAACAACAACAACAACAACAACAACAACAACAACAACAACAACAACAACAACAACAACAACAACAACAACAACAACAACAACAACAACAACAACAACAACAACAACAACAACAACAACAACAACAACAACAACAACAACAACAACAACAACAACAACAACAACAACAACAACAACAACAACAACAACAACAACAACAACAACAACAACAACAACAACAACAACAACAACAACAACAACAACAACAACAACAACAACAACAACAACAACAACAACAACAACAACAACAACAACAACAACAACAACAACAACAACAACAACAACAACAACAACAACAACAACAACAACAACAACAACAACAACAACAACAACAACAACAACAACAACAACAACAACAACAACAACAACAACAACAACAACAACAACAACAACAACAACAACAACAACAACAACAACAACAACAACAACAACAACAACAACAACAACAACAACAACAACAACAACAACAACAACAACAACAACAACAACAACAACAACAACAACAACAACAACAACAACAACAACAACAACAACAACAACAACAACAACAACAACAACAACAACAACAACAACAACAACAACAACAACAACAACAACAACAACAACAACAACAACAACAACAACAACAACAACAACAACAACAACAACAACAACAACAACAACAACAACAACAACAACAACAACAACAACAACAACAACAACAACAACAACAACAACAACAACAACAACAACAACAACAACAACAACAACAACAACAACAACAACAACAACAACAACAACAACAACAACAACAACAACAACAACAACAACAACAACAACAACAACAACAACAACAACAACAACAACAACAACAACAACAACAACAACAACAACAACAACAACAACAACAACAACAACAACAACAACAACAACAACAACAACAACAACAACAACAACAACAACAACAACAACAACAACAACAACAACAACAACAACAACAACAACAACAACAACAACAACAACAACAACAAC
Organism: Saccharina japonica; assembly: GCA_008828725.1. Lineage (NCBI taxonomy): Eukaryota > Phaeophyceae > Laminariales > Laminariaceae > Saccharina > Saccharina japonica. The sequence continues at coordinate 20,745 of MEHQ01002733.1, forward strand.
AACAACAACAACAACAACAACAACAACAACAACAACAACAACAACAACAACAACAACAACAACAACAACAACAACAACAACAACAACAACAACAACAACAACAACAACAACAACAACAACAACAACAACAACAACAACAACAACAACAACAACAACAACAACAACAACAACAACAACAACAACAACAACAACAACAACAACAACAACAACAACAACAACAACAACAACAACAACAACAACAACAACAACAACAACAACAACAACAACAACAACAACAACAACAACAACAACAACAACAACAACAACAACAACAACAACAACAACAACAACAACAACAACAACAACAACAACAACAACAACAACAACAACAACAACAACAACAACAACAACAACAACAACAACAACAACAACAACAACAACAACAACAACAACAACAACAACAACAACAACAACAACAACAACAACAACAACAACAACAACAACAACAACAACAACAACAACAACAACAACAACAACAACAACAACAACAACAACAACAACAACAACAACAACAACAACAACAACAACAACAACAACAACAACAACAACAACAACAACAACAACAACACCACCAGCACCAACAACAACAACAACAGCCCCTCGGGTATGATAAGACGATCGCTCGGGAAGAGCTTAAGCATCACAGGAAATATCCTTGGAGTGCTACAGCTATCCGATCAACGGACTATTAGCGGGAAAACTATCGTGACAACCCGACTAGCGGGCTATTCGAGAGAGAGAGCCCCAGAGTCTGCGGTTAACAGAGCCTTGCCCCCTCCCTCGCTCACTCTCCTTTCCTCCTCTGGTTCCATCCATCTTTTGGCTTCCCAGCTTATAGCCTTTTGGTCTCCATCGTCTGAGGTTAAATAGTATACGAAGTATAACAAGAGGTCTTCTATACTGAAGAGAAGCTTGCTTCCTAGCCAGCAACGATGATTCCTGCTTCCCTTCCACCTTATCTCGGCACGTCCCTCACATGTAGTTAGTACCGTGTGTACAGGCACCAAGTAAGTGTCCGTACGACACCAAACAGGGTTTACCTTGGGAAACAGCTGAGCTGATTCGGCGTTACAGGCTGCCTGCACCTTGAGGCTCAAAGACAATACATACCCTCTGTCTCCGACATTAATCCTGGCGTGTACAGGTACTGTAGCACCAATGACGGAAACGTTTCACGGTAAATAATAAAACTGAACGCACGAGCACCAGGTATAGTCTACAGCAGTAGTGCCAGTGTCAACTGGGTCTCTGAAACTGAAGTTCATTTTCCTGTCTGTCAGCCCGAGCAGCCCACTCGTCCGGTCAATGAAACAGCTTTTATCCCGATCTCGACCGACTCCCCTACTAACTTTTTGTGACCCAGCTCGGACCCAGGTATAACAACCTAAAAAAGCGAGAATAATACTGCAGTAGTCTCATCAAGCGCCTCGGAAGAGCGTGCAGCAAGCAGTTAGCACACTTTATCATTATGCTGCTTGCGTGGTGTGTACGTCTTCCTACGTTGCACTTCAAAACAACGTCGCCTACCCCAGTATGTTTCTAGCTCGGGAGGCGAGTTACGGGTAGGGGTACGTAGCACCTACATTTTCTGACGCTCATCACCTGAGGTAGGGGGATTCTTTACTACAGCCTCACGACGCGGGCTACGATAGAGGTAGAGGTATAAGGTATACCTTTTTTTGGCTGAAACCGTTTCTGAATGACGGGGGCCCCCTCCTTAACCCTTATAGGACTGGAGTCCCGTTTTGGGGGACAAATTACTTAGAATTAGACTGGTTTGTCCCCAGAACGGGACTCCAGTCCTAAAAGGGTTAACCCAAAATTCGCCGGGGCTTCATTTTTTGTGTTGCAATACTTTTCATGGTATAATTACAGTAGTTTATGCTATTGTTAATCGGGTACGAAGCACTTTTGGTTTCCTCCACGAAATCAGTTTTTGGGTGACTTTACTAATGACTTACTCTTAGTATAGAGTTCCTCAAGTGAGGAAGAGAACAACATGTATGGTTCACCTCTACCGTAGCATATGCTTTTCACCCAAAAACATTTTTTTCAGAAAAAAACTACAAGTGCAACCGGATGGGCTACTATCCCAAAGCCTACCGTAGATACTTCACGAATAATGCAGTAAAAACCCGAATAGTACTGTAAAAACACTAATGGACGCGACGCTACACTCTGCGAGAGCTTTCTCCCCCTCCTCTTCCTGGCTACGTGGTGGCGGTTGGCTTGAGGTGTGGGAGCCCGGTCAGTCGGAAATATGTTGGCCGAAAAGTGCTACTACTGCTTGTACAGTACCCCTATTGTATCAGGCGTTTCGTGCTATACTTCGTGTGGTTGGTGCTGTAGGCGTTCTTTTTTTTTCGCGACTTCTTTCCTTTTCTGAAGAGCCTCAAAAGGCGTGGTGAACAAACAGATATGGCCGCCTGGACAGGACGCGTGCTACTGTTTGTAAAGGTATACCTTATTTTGGCTGACTTTGTTTCTGAATGACGGGGCGCTCCCTATCTTAACCCAAAATCGTCGGAATTGAACAAATCTTGTGTTGCAGGAATGTTTCTTTCTATACTTACCTTAACCCTTTCAGAACTGCAGTCCCGTTTTGGGGACAAACCACTCTAATTCTAAGTAATTTGTCCCCAAAACGGGACTCCAGTCCTATAACGTTGAATTGTTCATCGGGCACGTATTACGGAGGACCATAACAAATAGGACCAGATATTGTGGGTAAAAACAGGTAAATATATAGGTTTTTGTGTATACCATAGGTCCTATTTACTATGGCCCTTGCCCGTAATAGCGCTTTTTTGTTTTTTTCCCTTCAAACCTCATTGGTTTGATAAGGTATCGTAGAGCTCCTCGAGTGATGATCCTCAGAATGAAACATGGTGCGTGCACACCTCGACCGTAGCATGCGTTACAGCGCTCCCCCAAACCAACGATAACATAACCCCTTCCTTTCCCCCGTCTGCCGTGTGCCGTTCTTTCCTCACCCACCCACCCACAGCTGGACCTGATGTTATCACAATACTCACACCTCCTTCTTTACGCAGCCACCACGTGCAAACTTGCGCTCTCGCTGCACAATTTTCCTCGGGATTTCGGGAGCGCCCCCAGAGCTTAACACAAGAGTACAGCAATAGTTGACACACCCGGAGTCACAACCGGGGTCCTCGGAGCGCGCCTCATAGCAGGCATAGCAGGGACATTCCGCCCCGACGACCGAGTTGTTCGAGACTGTGATACGTGGAAAACAATCTCGTCCTCAGTTTTTTTTCCCCCACAGCCTCTGTTCCCTCACTTTTCGTGGCAACAACAACAATGGGTGAAGGGCCCGACTCCTGTTGACCTTGTACTCACTTCGATGCGTGCTACGGTAGAGGTAGCACTTTTTGGCCGAATCGTTTTCTGAACAATCGGGCTCCTTAACCCAAATCCGTCGGACTTTCATTTTTGTGACGAATATGTTTCAGAGTATACTTCGGTCACGAGATTTCGCATCCGGTAGCACTTCTATTTTCCTCCAAAATCTTTTTTCGGTGAGGTATGATATGACGCTCCTCAAGTGAGGAGCTCAGAAAGAACATGGTGCACCTCTATCGTAGCATGCGTCCTTCTAGAACGAAAATGTTGGAGCCACCTCTGAGCAATCCCACGGTAGGGGTGCCACTTTTTGGCTCCATGTTTTTCTGACCGGTTGAGCTCCTCACGTGAGTAACCACCGGATACTATTAATATTTTACTGATATGTTTGTTTTTGGACTACGAGTACTCGTACCGCATTGGATACTTTGGTCGGGTTGCGCAAGCGAATGTTTCCGAAGTCAATGTTTCGGGTGAGATATTGAGCTCCTCATGTGAGCAGCTCAGACAATCATGCTGCGCCCCTACCGTGCGATGAGTCCTCTGTATAATGGCGGGTTCCACGTGATTGGCTCTGACGTAGACGGGTATACTCCTCGGGAAGATCGGTGCGTGTTTGGCCCATGGGGAAGCCCAGGAGCTCGAGACATGACACCCGGCATACGTTGATATTTTTGTCCCTCATTCGCTAAATTAATTAATTATACCCCCCCCATACCGGCCACACCAGAAATTAAATTAACTCATTGAAGCTGTCGTCCATATGCAAGTCCGCCTCAGAGGCGGTTCTTAGCAGGATGCAGCTCACCCTCCATGCGACTCGCCCAATACCTCACGGCGTTTCGCGCTTGGTGCAAGCAATGTCTGCCTGGTTGGTGAAAACCCAACGCGCTCCGTCCCGGCATTGTAGGGATGCGAGGGTCTATGGTCATATGACTACGGCCGTGCACAANTTGATATTCTTCTCCCTCATTCGCTAAATTAATTAATTATACCCCCCCCATACCACGAACAACCTACCTAAAACATGTTATTGTATTTATACATACATACTGCTGTGTATATTGTCATATGTATAGTTTAATTGTTTCGTTGTACGTACAGCAGTAGTGCACCTCCATCGGTGGACACGAATCACGTTTGTTATTGCCGTCTGTGTTTCGTTACGTCTCGACGTATGAGAAGACGCCCTGGGCGCCGGGGACCCGGCGCGTGCACGCGGTATGCCCCGCGGTGTTTGTCGTGTACCGCCCTCGGGCCTCGGGGGTGGGTTCGGGGGAACTCTACGTAGTAGTGGCTGAGTGTTGTGTGATGTTAATCGAATCGTAGCATGTATCGGACAAGTATACCTGAGAACGCCATCGATAATGGATGGTACGCATGGCACCAGTCTGTCTCTCTCTCTTCCCAACCTGCCCGGTAGGTGTAGTGAGCAATCCCACAGTAGGGGTATCACTTGTAGGCTCAATATTTTCTGACCGGTTGTGCGCATCACGCGAGTAACCACCGGATACTCTTGATAGTTTACTGGTATGTTTGTTTTGGGGCGACCGCATTGGAAGGTCTGGTCGGATTGCGCGAACGAATGTTTCCGAAAGTCATGTTTCGGGTGAGATATTGAGCTCCTCATGTGAGGAGCTCAGAAAATTCTGCTGCGCCTCCTACCGTGGAATGACTCTATAGTGTCTACTAGGATCATCCTGATCTACCCACGAGTTACTACTGAGTCAATCAGATGTAGGAAAACACGTTGTTTATCAAACCCCGTAATATATAGCCGACATAGATACCTGGGAACGTCGCCGACTATGGCTAACACAACACCGCTCTGTTTCTCGTTTCGTGTTGTTGTTGAGTTGGGTCCACCTGACTGTACCAAGCCTGACGAGGAGCGATGCTGGCCGCGGCCTGCCTCCGGAATCAGAAGTGAAGAGGTGGGGAACTCGCTAAGTCGCGAAGACACCATGGGCTTCGATCGAATTATGACGCATTGCGAAAACCAAAGCGCCAAACACAAAACGGTTCAGAACCAAAACAAAAAACAACATATGTGTACGAGAATAGCTGGGTTTCTGTGCTGAAAACAGGAGATCATATGAGGGGGTATATATGGCTGGATATGAGCGAGGGGCGCCGGCGGCCAGTTTAGGTGTGAGACACCCGCCAGGGTGAGCGTTGTGGCCTGTATTGATCCCTCTAGCTGCGTCTGAAGAATACACTTAGCAACCAGCATATACTTCGTCCGTGATTCCAAATTGTGCCGAGGTCAGTCCGCCGTTGTACATCGATATTCATTAAACTGTCATGCAGGTGCGAGTACGCGTAACATGCAATCACGGTTGAATCAAGAGCGTAGCCATGGGTTAGATGGCGCGGATCCTGCAATCGACTATGGTTTTGACCCTGCTGCTGAGGGGTTCATGTCGGCACTCGCTGGTAAGGAATGCGCATGGCCGTGATTAAGGGAATCGTCGCGACACGGTTATCACGGGCATCGATGCATAGGTACTGAGTCATCCCACGGTAGGGGCGCAGCAGAATTTCCTGAGCTCCTCGCATGAGGAGCTCAATATCTCACCCGAAACATGACTTCGGAAACATTCGTTCGCGCAACCCGACCAATACTTCCAATGCGGTAGTTCGAAAACAACTACTGTACACCAGTAAAACAAAAATAGTATCCGGTGGTTACTCGCGTGAGGAACACAACCGGTCAGAAAATATTGAGCCTAAATGTGGTGCCCCTACCGTCGGTTTGCTCTACTCTGGCCGTAGACCACAGCATGCTGTGGGGGGTCAACACGGAGGAGAGCAATCTGTCGCGGTCAGCGCGGGTCTGGATAAGGTCCTTCGTGGTCTTGAGCGAAATAGCACCAACACCTTCCCTTCGCGCTTGACCATCCCGGATACGGAGTCGTGCGTAAGACTCTGGCGCAACTTTGACGTCTACCAGAGCAAGTATGGGGAGGTTCTTGTGCTATCCTGCATGGTTTTGACCATGTCAGCAGATTTATTTATTATACCTTTTTGGCATTCTTCTCTATCATCGCGTTCGGTGCTTTCCCGATATTAAACTGCTAGTCGATCTACGTGGTGCAGCCACCGGGCGGTCTCAGTGGTACCACCGCATGCCTGCAACGAGTTTCCCGCGCCATACCTCCGCCGAACAATGTAAACGATCTCCACCATCACGTGTTCAATCTTTGGAAGACCACGCGAAACGAAGTGAAAAAAAGCAAGGAGATAGGCGCGACACGTTCGTCAAATGGGACCCTTCCACGATCTACCCGAACGATCGTATCATGCTGGAAGCGCTGCGCCCAGACGCGTTTCGCAAAAGGTGCCGATCGCTATCCGTCGTAGATACACCACCACGTGAAGGAACCAGACTCCTTCATCAACCTCTTCCGGTATTTGGGGCTCCGCTGGCCGGATTGACTTGTAGCTGGTGCTTGACGCCGACCGGGTTTTCAACGCGAAGGGGGTCCGCGTGGTCTTGTCCTGGGGGGATCGGCGTGTGAACCGCCACTGACGTCTGAGTCCAGGGGGGGGGAAGGAAAGTGATACTATTTGCCGCATGTGAACTCCAGCCCCGCGTCAGTGGGTTAGTCAAGGGTTGTCACAACAAGGCGTGCTCGCATTGCTTCCAGTGTATAAAACTGGAGCCGCAATGCTAGGCCAAACATGCGCTTTCACGCCCGGTCAAAATCGCCGGCACGTTCGCACGGCGCATCTGTGGTGGAATTTGGGCCACACCTCCGGGGAGCTTTGGAGTGAAAGTTTCTCCCGCGACATCGGCACGCGTCGGTGAGCGGAACATTATGTTTTAATCCTTCCTCACCCAACCGTACACAACTTATACAGCTGGAGGACGGCCTGGATGGTCAACTGCCGCCGGAAATTCACAGGAGGCTAACGTCCCGAGCGTCATCAACCTTCGTTGAGTGACGCACTCAGCCTTCCTGGACCAGCGAGGGGACCACCGGTACACCCTTAAGGCCGTGGGAGTCCCGGATCCTGCCCTTCGCCTCCTTTCAAGCCTCCCAAGTTCGACAGTGCCCAGGATCCCAACCCGAACCTACCTCCCTGCCGTAGCCGAGCAAACGTTGGAGGATGGAACACTCGTAATACTGACAGCCCCGACGAGAGAGTGACGCGTGTGGTTGTTTCGATCATGAATCCTAAGGGCTGTGCGTTCCGGTAGGATGCATGGTTGCATCACGGCTCTGTCCGGCGGGACTAGGAATTTTACAGGAAGTAGAAAGTTATGTCCCCCATGATACGGGGCACCAAAACAACGTGGTCAGTCGTGCTATACACATGCTCGCCAAAAGGGTGCAGCCGAAGTACCCCACGACAGCATTCATCACTTACCGCGCGTTTCCTCGTGTGGTGCTAGCGGATCAAAGCGGTCGCGCAGACTTGTCAGCTGTCAGTGTTCCCGACAACTTGAATGTCGCTGCTGCTACTAGAACAGGGCTACGGGACGCGATCATCTGTCGTCGCGAATCGCGTTCATCGTCTTGGAAGGAAATCGTACTTGTTGATGCTTGGATGCCCCATCATGATCACCAAACTCGTCATCAGTATCGAAGACACTTTTTTTGTGAACGAATGGGCCGAGGATAAGATCATCAGATGCATTGCCACTCCTTTGGCTTCCAGACTGGCGCTACGACAGGACGGTTACCCACATTTTCACTACCGGGTTTTGGTCACTCGGACGAGTGCCTCCGAATCTAACCCAAACTCAGACCTGAACATAGTTTGTTCGCGTTACGTAACAAAACCTCCAACGGCGGTGCAAATAGAACAACAACGAAAACAAACAAACAAACAGTTATTATGAGTACCACGCAGTAAAGCAGTCACTCGGCCGACTGGCTCTGTGCAGGTGAAAAACAAGCACCTGTACATGACCCCCCTACTGTAGTAATAGCATAGATGCATGCTACGATAGAGGTGCACCATGTTTTTTTCTGAGCTCCTCACTTAAGGAGCGTCATACCTCACCGAAAAAATGATGTTGGAGAAAAGTGAAAGTGCTGCCGGATGCGAAATCTCATGAACGAAGTATACTCTGAAACATATTTCGTCACAAAAATGAAAGTCCGACGAATTTGGGTTAAGGAGCCCGATCGTTCAGAAAACCATTCAGCCAAAAAGTGCTACCTCTACCGTAGCACGCGTCAGCATCAGTTTTCAGCTCGGTTCGGTTGCTGCCGGTCGGTATCTTTTCGACGCCCTCCTCACCAACAGGGCGTCAGCTCTGACCACAGAACCACGGGAAGAGTTACTCTAACGCGTCCGCCTCCTCACGAAAGGGGTGCGTACAACAGTCCGAGCAGGAAAGAGAAGCGAGGTTCTGGGTGAGGTAGCCCAAGCAGTGCTGGGGAACTTCGCGGGGGGTTTCCGACGGGAAGGGGCGTTAGTAGAACATCCGCCAGCCAATGTGCTGGCCATCAAGGTTCAGCTTCTAGCGGGGGTGCGCCCCGGTCAAGCTAACCCCCGGCGTGCTTGCTGCCCCTGAAAAGGTGACATTTGTCCAAGCGTTCGTGCCACGACTTTTGGTATAGCTTCTGGAATCGAGGTACAGTAGCATCTTTGGGATCTCTGCAGGCCAGCCCGGCCATGTCGGCCGTGAAACCATCTTTTGACGGTGGTGGAACGCCATAATATGGTGGTCGTGAAACCACCGTATAACGGCCACGAAACCGTCATACGGCAGTTGTGAAACCGTCATATGGCGGTTGGGAAATCGTTTTCGATGAACGTGAAGATGCAGGGGGATCGTCCAACACCTTGGGACATGTTTTCTACTGCTGTATTCGTAGGTGCAAACACCTCGCAATTTGGGACGTAACTGATTGAGGAGAGGCCATTACCTTAAGCTCTTCCGGTGATAGCGTCCAGAGATGTGCCGTTCGGACATCGTACGGTAATCGACTACTCAGCGCGGTCAACTCACACAAAAAGCTTGATCTATACATGGTACCCCACACCGCTGTCGATTGATAAAGACTTCGCCTAGCAATTTTTTCGTACCACATGCCCCTGGATAAGTACATGGGGGTTCTGGCAGATTCTTCTGCATGACGAAAACCAGGAAATATTCAAAAATAGTACCCCGGAAGGCCTATTTAAGTCTCGGGCGCATGCCGCGAGGGTGCCGTGATACAACCGCCCACTTCGATGGGGTTATGAACCATGTTCTTGGAGCCGCTACTGAAATTCGGGGACATTTTACTTGTTTAATTCGACAACATCGCCATTTTTACGAACTACAAGCTGAAGTTGGTCTAGCGCACGCGCAGGGCACTGGAGCGTCTGTGACGCTGTAGATAGAGTTCGTCGGCAAGAAAAGAGCTTAGCTTATACCATTGGTACAACGGAAGTGAGCTGGTGCGGAAAGCTGTATTTCGGCGTCTGGAGTGGGACATGACTCCGTGCGCATCGAAGGGATAATATCCTTTGGTCGCCGCGAAACTGTTGGCGAGCTGCAACACGTCCGAATGGCTGTGGCTGGATGCACGCGGGCTAGTCTGAAATGGAAGAAAGCCCCCCCCCCTCCGTGGCCACAGGCGGCGAAACAGGAAGGGGATAAGATTAGCAAAAAGTTTCTTTGTAATATATGGAAACAACGTGATGAGCGCCCAAGTGTTGGAGGTGTCTCTATTAGGAGTAGGAACGGTGCTCCGTCTTGAAAGGGATGCGTGGTCAATGGTCAAATGACTAAGGCAAGCAACAAATGAGTACGCCCCCCCCCCCCCCCCCTCCGAGGTCTGAAGGAACGTTTCCCCCAAAGCTCACTGCCACCGCCAAAACGATCGCATTCGTGCAACGCGGCATTAGACAAATTCAACCAACATTCGTGGATGAAGGTCAAACACCTTTTGGAGGACAGTGTCGCTCTAGGTCAGCCGTGTGCGAGGTTCACAATCATGGGACGCGTGCTACGGTAGAGGTAGCACTTTTTTGGCTGAATCGTTTTCTGAACGGTCGGGCTCCTTAACCCAAATTCGTCGGACTTTCATTCATGTGACGAAATATGTTTCAGGGTATACTTCGGTCAGGAGATTTCTCATCCGCCAGCACTTTTATTTTCCTCCAAAATCATTTTTTCGGTGAGGTATGACGCTCCTTAAGTGAGGAGCTCAGAAAAAAACATGTTGCACCTCTATCGTAGCATGCGTCATGGTGTTCCTGGATACCTTTCGTTTATACTGGGGGGGGGGCACGGCGACGCAAGTTTCAGACGGATCTGTGATCAGGTGTCCATCCTGCCAACATGCGATACGCTTCGCTCGCGTTCGTGAGATAATCATTCACGAGCTTAAGACCACGACAGAGGCCACCCTGAAGAAAATAACGCCTTTGCGACCGAAGAAACGTTCAAGAAGTTGGCATGCTTGCTTTGGCCAGAGCCGGTTACAGAGTAGTATCTGTTTTCTACGACCGACCGTCGGAACCTCAGACACACTTTCAACTTTCAACCCTCAATATGGCCGTTTCCAAACCGAGCAAAGCAACCAGCCAACGTCTGCACGGGCTGTGCATACGCCTTAGGACTGTTGAAAGGTCCACCAGACACATTGGACGCATGCTACGATAGAGGTGCGCCATGTTTTTTGCCTTGGAAGGGTGGTTACTTGAAGAGCTGTATACCTCATCCCAAACTGATTTTTGACGAAAGTAAAAGTGGTACAGCAGTATCCGATTGACAATCCCACGGCCGAAGCAAACAAGGAACAATATTGCAACAACAAAAAATGACAAAGTCCGCCGAATTTGGGTTAAGGAGCTCGATCAATGCATTCAGAAACCATTTCGGCCGAAAAGTGCTATCTCTATCGTAGCACGCATCATTGCCGGCAATTTGATTTTTAACTTGTGAGGCGACCGCCTTTCGCTCTGGATCAATGCTGCCTCGTCTACCCCGTTCGCTTTTGGCGCTGCACTACAGTGGCGCCACTTCCCGACGTGCCCGCGCTGGGACGGGAAATCGGACGGAACGCGATCTGCCTTCTGAAATCGGACGGAACGTGCTTTCCCTCCCGCCCGGTGAAACCACTCGCGGAGTCCGGTAGGAAACGTGCAAGGGGAACCGGTCATTGTTTTCGTATCTGTTTGTACTGGATAACGGGAGCCTGGTGAGTCGTGCCGACGGCGGAGGAGGAGTATGTGATATATGCAGTAATACGCAGGGGTGTTGTAGGTTCCGAAGGTTTCCAAAGGTCTTTTACTTCGCCTCGCGGTCTGTACCCTCTTTGAGGAGGGCCGGGCACCGAGGTAAGAAGGCGGTAACGGAAAAAGCTGCGCCGAGCAATCCCACGGTAGGGGGTACCAGTTTTAGGCTCAATATTTTCTGACCGGTTGTGCTCCTCACGTGAGTAACCACCGGATACTATTATTATTATTTTACTGGTATGTTTGTTTTTTGGACTGCCGCATTGGAAGGTTTAGTCGGATTGCGCGAACGAATGTTCCCGAGGTCATGTTTCGGGTGAGATATTGAGCTCCTCATGTGAGCAGCTCAGAAAATTCTGCTGCGCCCCTACCGTGGGATGACTCCGCCTTGCGTGTAACTATTATAGACGCGCATGGAGAAGAGCGTGGCACTGAGCTGTTTATCCACGATTATTTGCCCCATCTGCGTGGATCCACGAGGAGGGGAGAAACATTGCCCTTTCGGGAAAAACAAACTGCTACCAGCGATATTGGCGGTGAATTCGTGCTCGTCTTTTATACTATCTGGACATCGGCGCTGGTATCGAGAAGGTGCGATTGCTTGTGATAAAGAGGAGGAGGCGGGGTAACGAGAGCCTGGAAAAAAAAACCCCACCTTCATTCGTGCTATTTGTCGATAGAGCACGGGGAATACAGAGTGCCGTTCGAACATATCGAAACCGTGGCATGGGGGGGCAATTTGATGGCGGTGCAGCGTATATGCAGTAGCTAGCGCTGCGTAGAGCTTCAGATACAGTCTAGAGTGAACACAGAGTGTAGGCTGGATTTGTGAGTATCATAGCTCGAAGAGAGTGTATGCTCTGGATTTGTGGGTATAATAGCTCGAAGAGTAGCATACTGCTGCCATGTTGTATAAAACACGTACGAAGTATGTACATGCGGTATTACCTGGTATCGATAGACATGTCGCAGTATTGTAAACCAGGGATTAGGAAGGGCTTCTCCGCCTCAACACAGCTGAGTTTTCGCCATCGACCCTGTTGCTTGCGGTGCTCTACGTCTCTTTCACACGGGGTGTGCTTTTCCACGCTAGCCTGCAGCTAAACCCCTTAAAACATTCGGCCGTACATGCTGCTACGATTCTATTTACAGTAGTATGGTATTATAAAGTACTCATACCACACGTAACTTCGACATAATATAGGAGGCACGCATTATTGCGTACACACTTGTAAGCGTGATACGGACCAGTTGGAGTTATACGTTGATGTATACGTGGTATAACCCAGTTGAAATCAATTGCGACTACGAGGGGGGCTTCGCCGCAGCGCGCTGGCGCCCGCCTTGGCCCCGCGTATGGCCGTAACTACAGTACCGAGAGTGTAGGAAAGTCGAGGCCGTAAATGCGACAGTACTGCCAAGGGGCACATAACCCCCCCCCCCCCANAAATGTATTTACCGTCCCGTCCCGTCGTGAAAAAATGTATTTACCGTCGCGTCCCGCCGTGAAAGAAATATACTTACCGTTCCATCACGTCGTGAAAAATATATATTTACCGTCCCGTCCCGTCGTGGAAAAAAAATCCAGTGAAAATTACCGTCCCATTGTGAAAATCTACCCAGTTGAAATTTACCGTCCCCTTCCGTTCAGAAATTGTCCACCCACTGTCCCGTCCCGACCCGTCTCGACAAGTTAACCTGTTTGATCGTTTTTTCACCGTCCCGTCTTCAGTTTTTTTCCCGCCAAACAAGTAAAAACAGTCCCGTTCCGTCCCGTCTAGATTATCAAGTACCGTGATAAGCCTTGCTATTAACAATGGGCCACCGTAATACTACTACTTACTATACTACATGAATTATGCACGTACTTCGTACGATATCACACTATAACTACAACTTCAACTACTACTGATGCTGCTGCTTCCTTTTTGTTGTTGCCTACCTCATGGCTGCATATGGACGACCAGTGGGCTGCCTGGCTGGTAGGCCTCCGGCGGCTCCTGCGAAGGGTTGATTATATGTCTGCACATTGCGGGTGGGATATTCCCAGAACGTTCGAAGCAGTTTGCTCCACTGGAAGGACCCACTGCGGGGTAATTATGTGCCAAGCGGGGCTTGCTTTTTTTTTCCCCGTGTTTTCGTATGGGGGATATTCCCAGAAGGTTTGAGTAGAATTCTCCACTAAGTAGATACCAAAACGTTCTGGGAATATTCCTCATAAGAAAACGCGGGAACGCAAAAACGAATCTTGAAATTGATTGAAATTTGAAATTTGTGTAAAAGAAAATCATTTTTGAATACAAACTACTTGAAATTAGAGTGGAAGAAACTCATTTTTGCAGCACTTCGGTATCATACGAGGGTACAAAATAATACATGGTACGTATTAATAGTAAACTACTGTCGAGTAGAATAAAGCGATTTGATTGGTAGATAGCTGGTGTTTTCTGTCCCGTGTGATTTTAGACTTGCCTGGGTAAAGCATGGCCGAAGACGACGAGCAGAAGTCTAGCACGAGGAAGCATACGAAGGCTCATAGCACACACCCACAACAGTAGGATGTAAGTACTGGCGTCACAGACACACAACAGCACATGGTAAAGCATAGCCGAAGACACGCAGAAGCCTAGCACGATTAAAGATACGAAGACTCATAGCACACACCACCCACAGCACCACAGCAGCAAACAGTAGCACGGGTTTAACTGCTCCGTCTCGAAAGGGGTGCGTGGTCAACGGTCAAATGACTAAGGCAAGCAACAAATGAGTACGCCTCCCCCCCCCCTGTTTGAGTGGAGAGAAATACAACACTGGAAACAGATTCAGTGAACCACTAACAAATAAATAAAGCTCCGCGCATGCCCGTATGTCCTTAACGATCGAGGATGTAGGAAAATCGAGGCCAGTATTGGAACGACCTGAACTTTTCTTCTCTCGTCTGGGCAGAGTGACCAGACAATCTCCAAGTCAGTACTCCCATCAGGGGAGGGGGGTCTAGGGCACAACTCTGACTGCACACGGTGAGTTATTTTGACAGCGTGGCTAACATTTAATGCGAAGATAAAATATCCTTGCTGCAGCTCGCTCCAAAATATATATATATATTTGCAGGTATTAGCAATTGATAACACTTACTACAGCAGCGATGCTGTTGGCCGCGAGTTGTTTTATTACAGAAGTATTGTATTGCTAATCGTACTGTGCTCGTATCCATTTAAACTACCTGCAAATGAAGGCAGCCTCATCTTCTCTTGGACGCCCTGGCAGGTGTCGCTCCAGTCTGCGATGAAACACTGCAGTCGTCATCGGCAGCCTTCAGAATCTCGAAGATTCCGACATCGTCGCTCCATTCTCCAGCAAAGAAAGGCCCATGAGTCTTCTCTTCTCGTCCAGATAGCACTTGCATCATGTGATCATGTGATACGAGTGTTCGTTTCTTTATTGTGTCTTCTGCACGCGGTGGTAGACCCGCCCCTACTAAAGCCACGGCTATTACCCAGCAGGGTGACGGGACGGCATCCCGGCAACCACTGATTTCTTCTGCACGTAACGGAGTCTCTCATGGCCGCGGCTAATACCCATCAGGGTAGCGGGACAGCGTACTGGCCACCACTGAGGATGTTCCTCTGTACGTACGTACGTACGCACGCGGCGGAATATCTTCACCGCGTCGCAAACCTCGCGATCCGTCACGGATTTGGCAACAAAAACGATCGAATTATGATGCCTTCGCGAGGAAACGAATCGTCCACAGCACTACATCCACATCCCTGAACTCAGCAGGAGCCCGAGACGAGCATCGCTGTAACATCCGGCTAGGTGGATGGACCCATATCAATACAAATAATATATATATATATAAATAAATAAATAAATATATATATACTTATTATCGGTACATGCGTTGTAGACGGCGACGTTTCCAGAGGCAGTTAAGTTACATCTTGCGGTTCGCGCAGGAAGTCTGCATGCCTACGCAAAAGTACAAAACCCCTGGATATGCCAGAGAGGGTGGTCCCCAGACGGGGCACACGTTGTGGGGTAACGGTTACACGGTGGTATTGAAACGAAAACATCGTTTTTTTTTCAAAATAGAAAACGTCATGGGGTAGAAAGAAGAGACTCCCTGCAAGCACCACCTCCGTGAAGGGGCCGAGGCGAGCGGATGCCGGGAATGGAGTAGGTGATCACAAGAACGACCAAGAAGCTGCTACTGTACAACCAACGGTGGCAAAAAGTCTGACACGTCGACGCTACGTACGCGTTCAGAACACGACGCTACCAAGTGCAGGTATGCACGATAAGTACACGCAGAATGACCGCGTCCTTGTGTTAATTGGCGGTTGATATAATAACCGCAATTACTCGATTTTTACTGTAGGTCGATCTACAGTACTTCGTACCTGACTACCAAAGAGGCCTAAATTTGTACTGCTTCATGCCTGTAGTTGGCAGCCCCCGTGGGTTTCCAAGCACTCCGTGAGCGCAAAGCTAGTTCTGCAGGAAATAAAACAAAACATAGAACACAGAAAATCGATTTCCCCAAGGTTTCCCTGCTGAAAAAAAGGTACGTAGAGGTACGAAGTTGGAAAAAATAAAAATATACTTTCACACTACTGTAGCTCAAAGACCCGCGGGATAAAAATTGCCGACCGACGGGCGCGTTTAGCTTTTGCAGCCCTCACGCCATACACGCAGCTACCCGCCAGTGTTGAGGGGGGCACAACATACACCTCAAACGTATCTCTTGGGTCTGCCCGCCACAGGGCCCTATGTCGCGAGCTGTCGCGAGCTGTCGCGAGCGGACGAATGCTACGACAGAGGTGCAACCGTGATTTACCCGAAAACCGATTTTGCAAGAAACCAAAAGTGCTACGTACCCGACCAACAATCCCACGAGCTAGGTATGCTACTCGTATGGAAAATATGGCAACACAAGAATGAAAGCCCGATGATTTTGGAAACCCACCCACGTTTTTGGGGACAAACTACTTGGATTTAGTGGGGTTTACTATTTCCAGTAGCAAAAAGGGTTAAGGAGGCCGATCATTCAGAAACGACTCAGTCAAAAAGTGTCACTGGGACTACCTCTATCGTGTCACTGGGATGACCCTCTCCGAAAGTTGCCCAAGCAAGTGCCAGTTGGGCAGCAAACGCAGGCGTAGGCATCGTGTACGTACCTATTAATAGTGGAGGTCCATGGGCTCTACGCTTCGTGGCTGGCTTAGTCGCCCAGCCTCTCGCATATGCTGCAGGTTACGGGCTCTGTGGATCGCTCGCAAACATAAAGGCCTGTTCAAATGGCCACTGGTGGGATACTCTGGGTCGGGGTCGGTTCAAAGATGGGCACACATAATGTAGAAG
The DNA here is from genome assembly GCA_008828725.1 of Saccharina japonica. Taxonomy (NCBI): domain Eukaryota; class Phaeophyceae; order Laminariales; family Laminariaceae; genus Saccharina; species Saccharina japonica. Next base: position 37,698 of record MEHQ01002733.1, read on the forward strand.
CTCCTGCTGGTGTGTATATATTACCGTCGTATATAGAAGGGACACGCATAAAGTGGGTGATAGACATCACCCAAACCACTGAGTGTTACACAGAGAAACACGCATATTTCCTCTGTGGAACTCCCAAATACCGTTACATATATATCCCTGCACCGAGTACGTGAGCACTCTGAACTCTGAACAAGGCAGACCCAGCCTGCAGTCGTAGCACTAAGTACCGCAGTGGAAAACCATCAACATCTTAAACCACTCACACGACATACGTACCGCATGGCAATCGGCTCACACCACTGTATAAAAAATACTGCAACACGGCCATCGCTCGACCAACTCGAGACGGCTTGCAACCAAATCACGACTCCAAGCTAGCGGACACCGCCCCCCCCCCCCCTTCGTTAGACGCCGCGTTGGCCGGACCAGTTTACCCACAGGTGTCGCAATCAACGGTGTGATCCGTGCCAAAATGACACGGACATGCAGCAGACAGCAAACCGAAATACTAAAAAATATCACGACGCACCGCGTCGAGACTTTTCAACCTAAGGCTTAAAACGCCCTCGCTCTTCGCGCTCAGCCTTGTCTCCTTGGAAACATGTACCGGCATATTTTAAGGTACGCCGTACCCATCAGACACGTATGCTGGCGCAGCACAATGGACCGTGGAAGCACCGGGTTGGCCCACCCTAAAAGTAGTCTCCGAGCAGGTCGTAGTCCGCCTTGTACATCTTCGAAGAGAAAGCAAATATCAAGTCCATCGGCGAGACACGGCTGGGCAAGCGTAGGCAAGAAAGAGGAAACATCGCAATAGTAATGCAATAATAGCGTGTTCAATGACGACTGTGTGAGCGCGTTGATAGAGAGAGAGAGGACTCCGAGGGGCGCATCCCCATGATTCGATCCGAGGGCTATTGAAGATAATCGAAGGAATGATATGAGTTGAACTATGGGGGCATGGGGTTGTCGGGGCGTTGGTCTATGCGGATTTGGATCCCGAGACTCAACTCACTTTTTTCGTATATCTCATCATCCCGCTCCGACAGGGAGAGTCGCCTGTGGACTCACTATCTCGTATACCTATCCCAAACGCTGACTTCGAGAAACAAGAAAGGCGCGTCATGATGACGCATGCTACGGTAGAGATGCACCGGACGCATGCCACCATACGTAGAGGTGCACCATGTTTTTTTCTGAGCTCCTCACCTAAGGAGCGTCATACCTCACCGAAAAAAATGATGTTGGAGGAAAATAAAAGTGCTGCCCGGATGAGAAATATCATGACCGAAGTATGGTCTGAAAACATATTTCGTCACGAAAATGAACGTCCGGCGAGTTTGGGTTAAGGAGCCCGATCACTTCAGAAAACGATCCGGCCAAAACGTGCTACCTCTGCCGTAGCCTGCATCCCGTCATTTTGTTTCAGAGGCCCTCCTCCCTTAATGAGCTCTAAGTCTAATCACCCATACACTGATTTTTATTAAACATAAAGTCGCTATCTTACACATCCGATAACATACGCCATCGGCCCGAAAAATGATACCAACCCACAAAAACAAATCGATGCCGACCAAAAAAATGACATTTTTTTTGTTTTTGACGATTTTCGGTCTAGCCACGCACACAACCTCTCAATCGCGCCACTTATCTGTATCCGAGCCGTACGCACGAAGAGATGAACAACCTCATGACCTAAATGATACTTCAAAAACTATTACGACCAAAACAAAAAAGTGAAATTCGGACGATTTTGGATTAAGGAGTGCCTTCATTCAGAAACGGTTTTCAGTCAAAAAGTGCTACCTCCATCGTTAGCACACGCGTCGTTTTTTTTTTTTTAACGCAAGGCAAGGGCGCCTTGCCTAAAACATACATCCTGTATGCAGCCCCGCGCGACAAAAGAAACCGCGAGCGCGACATGTCTCTTGTTGGGGGGGGGGGCTATATACGACGGTGTGTGGAGCTTGGTTCTCGAGTGTCTAGGAAATGGTTTCGGTCATCCCCACCACGACGGCCACACACGTTTTGGAGCCACCGGAAACAAAGCGACGATCAATGACAGGCTGGAGGCGCAAAAAGTGTGTAAATAGTCAAAGCAGGTGTTGCCTTGTGATATAACGCCACGTCGTTTGCCCCCCCCCAAAAAAAAACACAACTTACGACAAAGCGCACGTACTCCTAGACTGTTGATCTATACGCAGTTGCATGGTTTTGTTGCAAAAGTAACGCAATGACCCACGACACCGCGGCAGAGTGTAACGTGTGTTTTTGCAGTTGGTCTGGACGATGCGCTGTGACATCCCACCTGGCATAAAGCATGTATAACACGCGCGACTCATGCACCCTCACGCAGATTGCAGATCTTAATATCGACCAAGTTGGATGTCGAGGTGACAGCTTCTAAGATAAAACCTAAATAGCTAAACAACGGGGTTGCAAGCGCCTTCTAAATGGAGGACCGGAATGGAAAGCCGAGCGGGTCAACGCCTACCGCGCACGGCCATTTTCGCACTAAAACCCGTATGCAAGGGGGCCGGGAGATCTTCGTCCCACGCTCTATTTTGAGCGCGTTATACCAGACCAAAACCTGTATAGTTACGCTGTGTAAAAAACCAGGGAGCACCAACGTGCAACACCGAAATCACATGTCTCACCCTCGTAGCGGTCTTATGGTAGTCGATGAATCTCTGCACCAAAAAGTTGTGAATTTCCTCTCGACGCGCCTCGTTCACTCCGGTTTTCCTGTAGCTTGCTGCCATCACGCCTCCCGCGCCGTCAACTCCTGCGATATCGAGCTCGGCGCCACCGCCCTTAGACAGGTTCGATTAATCGTGAAGGGAAGCGGGGCGATATCGGTTGAACGAACAGTGACAAATAACAGAATGACGGTTTCAGAAGAGATGAGGTGCAGCTCTACGTTGCACCGGGTGGCAAGTCGTTAGCACCCTTTCACCCTCCATCTCCTTTTGGATGGTTCACCGAACCCAACCCTCTGTCCGCGCGCTCTGTGGGTGCACCACTCACCGAACCAGGCACCGCTGCAGGGAGCCTGCCCGCCAAGGCTGCGGCTTCCGCGGACATGTTGGAGAACGGCATCACATGGAAAGCTGGTAACAGCTGAAAAAAACTCAGATGCAACGGGGAGAAGGAGAGGGGGGGGGAGCAGGGCATGTACGGGATACACGATGCGTATCAACGTATCGCGTGTCTCCTTTAGATTCAGCGCCGAGTAGTGGTGCACACGGTGTGGTGCTCCGTAGCATGCCTCCTGGAGGCCAGATTCTCTTTACACCGACTGCGTTTTCTCACGTAAGACATTGGCATGAGTCGAACATGGCATGAGTCGAACATGACTCATCCCACGGTAGGGGCGTAGCAGACCTTTGTGAGCTCACACGAGGAGCTTAATATTTCACGCGAAACATGACCTCGGAGACATTCGTTCGCGCAACCCGAAGATCAAAACTCCCAATGCGGTAATCCAAAAACTAACGCACCAGTGAAAAAAAAACAGTATCCGGTGGTTAAACTCACGTGAGGAGCTCAGCGGCGGGGTCATAAACTATCAAGCCATGAAGTGGTACCCCTACCGTGGGATTGCTCGTCGTAGGGTTTGGGTACATTGTCATGAGGCGGAGTAGGATAAAGCGCGGCGCGCGTCGTGGGGAACGGCGGGGGTCGCGACCCCAGAAGAAAACAAGAAAACACGGGTGCTCGCGGTATCCAGACACGTTCTGTTTGGCCTGTCGATGCATGCCACGATAGAGGGTGCGCCACGTATTTTCTTGGCTCCTAAAAATTGAGGAGCGCCGCACTTCGCCCGATGATTGACATTTGGAGGAAAACAAAGCTTCTACCCGACGACCGACGAACAATCTCACGACCTAAGAATAGCTCTGAAAAAATAGTTGCAACAACGAGCAACCCCACGGTAGGGGGTGCCACTTTTAGGCTCAAATAGTTTCTGACCGTTTGTGCTCCTCGCGTGAGTAAACCACCGGATACTACTGTAGTCTTATTTCACTGGTATGTTGTTTTTTTTGGACGAACCTACCGCATTGAAAAGGTTTGGTCGGGTTGCGCGAGCGAATGTTTCCGAAATCAATGTTTCGGGTGAGATATTGAGCTCCTCATGTGAGGAGCTCAGACAATCATGCTGCGCCTCCTACCGTGGGATGACTCACACGAGAGTCGAAAAGTCCGACGGTTTTGGGTTAAAGGAGCCTTTAATAGACCATTCAGAAAACCGTTTCAGCCAAAAAAAGGTATACCGTACACCTCGATCATCGTAGCAGGCGTCTGGGGTCGACACCTACTGCTGTGTCAATACAAAATGCTGGAGGTACACCGTACCTTGGGGGGGGGTAAATCAGAAAATGGTGGGGACGTGCAAGGCATATTGTGAGAAACGTTTTACTGGATGATCCTGGCGTGGGAACACCGAATGAAGCCTCGACCTACAGCAGCAGCAGCAGCAGCAGATGGGGTTCACAGGTACCCTGAACATAAAATGCGGAGTTGGGGGAGACCGATATCTTGTGTGTCCACCATTCTTTTCAACTTCCACAGGAAGAAAAAAGTCGCGCAAAATAATTTTGGTTCGGAAGAAACGTTGGGTCGACCGATGAGAGCCTGTTTCTGGCGAACTCGTCGGTAATACTCCTGGCGCCCCCCAGAGGTGGCGTCGCCGGCTGAAAACGGTTGATCGCGGTCAGCCCTTGACGCATGCTACGATAGAGGTGCACCATGTTTTTTCTGAGCCCCTCACCTAAGGAGCATCATACCTCACCGAAAAAATGATTTTGGAGGAAACTAAAAGTGCTGCCGGATGAGAAATATCATGACCGAAGTATACTCTGAAACATTTCTCGTCACAAAAACGAAAGTCCGACGAATTTGGGTTAAGGAGCCCGATCGTTCAGAAAACGATTCAGCCAAAAACTGCTACCTCTACCGTAGCACGCGTCCCGTTATAAACCTCGTTCGACCATTCCAATGCCATATCTGCCCGGGTTTCTTCGGACCTGCGTACGGCGGAAGACCACGCCCCAAGGAAGGCCGTGCTAGGGGGGGCGTATTGCATGCGGGCCACAACGCAGGGGGCTCGCGGATTTACCCCTATAGTATTTGTCGGTTGTTCGACGGTGATATCCCACTACTGTACGTACGTCTTGGAGAAGGATCGTTGACAAACAAGAAGCGGTCGGTGTGCTCATGTACCAATCGCGGTATTTGTCATTGCCCCACGTTTGTTGGCCTCTGTTCGGCTCTGGAGTCATCGCACGGTAGGGGCGCGGCATGATTGTCTGAGCTCCTCACATGAGGAGCTCAATATATCGCGCGAAACATGACTTCGGAAACAATCGCTCGCGCAACCCGACCAAACCTTCCAATGCGGTAGTCCAAAAAACAAATATACCAGTAAAATCATAATAGTATCCGGTAGATACTCACGTGAGGAGCACAACCGGTCAGAAAACATTGAGCCTAAAAGTGGTACCCCTACCGTGGGATTGCTCGCTGGCCACGAGTCCCAAAAAACACTTGTCCTCAGTATGGCGGTGGCAGAATCGGCGGCCGGCTAGCAACACACCGGTGTAGTATGCTGCAAAAAAAAACTGACTATATATGTCGCCAGGCTCCACATGAAACATCAAGTAACCCCCTGCCCACCTATGTAGTTGCCTCTTCTCCGACGGGAGTGGACGTGTACAACCTTTGCAACCGAAGCGCGTGGCTCGGTTCACGCGGTCCACATATTACACCTACCCTATAGGTCGTGTCTGGCCTCTAAATGGGAACGCCAGCAGACCGGATGCACGACCATCCCACTCACATTCGGCAGGTCGCAGAAGCAAGCTTGCGGCCGGAAGTGAGTGTTTGAGATCTGGCGACGTGGGGTTCAAGTCAAGGGTTCGTTTGGAAAAGGGCGTGGTGGTCCGTGCGGCGAATTTGAGGTTGTTAGAGTGAAAACGCGGATTGCCTTATATACCTATGCCATGCTTGTTGTCTAACGACCAGTACTTAAAAATCTTGGACCATCCGACACCGGGTGGCTATCCCCACCGCACTCGGCCCCTTCGGGGGTCAGGTCGGGTCAACATACGCGAGTCTCCGCAGTCGTAATCAGCAAGGGATGATACGTCCGAGGGGGCATGGAGTGAATTGACACACGACACGCACAGGGAGACGTGGAAGTGTGGAGGGCGTAATATTTATTTTTACCCATCCGCCGGAGGATTCAAAACAAAAAAAAAGCAATCACCTGCAAGCTCGGTATGTGGTTTACTCTGGGTTTAGAACTCCTCGGTTGCTGTGTTCATCATGGAAGCTGATGCGTTATGTTGTGCTAAGACGATGTGTCCTGTTACACTATAAACAGTCCATGTTACTTGTCATGCATGTTATACTCACACACTGGCTGTTTCCTGTTGTGGTATATGTTTGTCCCGTGTTTCGTGTTAGGTTCGACGATGTCCAGTGTTCTGACGTGACGTATGGCTTCTCTACACACCGGTAGCTTCCCGTACACATATAATAGTATACGGCCAACAATGCTACTTATACACAAACGGTATTCACTAGACGCGTTCACACAGTGGTTCACAACAATGGCGGCCATCTTGCATGCCGGAGCGAAAGGCCGGAGCGAAAGGACTAACCCCAACCCCTCCTCACCTTGCAAGCATCACCGGAATGAGCTTCGACCTGTCTCCAGATTCCGCTTGCGAAGTGGTAAAACGTTTCCTCGGGGTCTTCTTCCACTAGCCCTATCGCACATGGCACCAAGCGCAAGTTGTTCGGGACAATACAGGGCCGCGGGGATTGCTCTTGGAAATTTCTGGCGGTGACGGGTCGAGTGAGCGCGCATACAGTATGTTCCGTGTTTCAGGAAACGTGGCCCATAGTAAATAGGACCAATTATTATATTATTTGCCTTTCGACAATGTGCAGGGCATTATTCATTCAGGATGACAAAGCTGACCCAATTCGTCCAATACCACCAATCAATCTCATGCAACCAATTCTCCTCCCCTCCGTGTACTCAATAGAATACGCACTACCACCGTTTACCCAAATATTGTACCTGCTTATAGGACCAATTATTGTTAGTAAAATTAGGTAAAATATGTAGTTTTTTTTTTGTGTAACATAGGTCCTATTAACTATGGTCCCCCGTAATATGTGAATGCCAGCAAATGGAAAGAGCACACCCTTGTTTGCTGTCAACTTCAAGGGCGGGGAGCGGTTCCTCGCACCAGAGTGGATTTGACACTGGTCCCGTTTTTTTAGCTTCCACGACAAACGAAACGACGTGGCAAATGAATGGTTTGGTCCAAAATTGCACATTCTGTACGAGCTAATTGGGCGAGGGTTTGGGATAACTAACTTGGATTTTAGTCCACGGTAATATATACTTATATATATATATATATATGAACGCAATTTATGGATCATGAGTCCTTGTGACCACGAACGTGCTGCTCTATTGATCCAGTTCGTCGCATTTCAGAAGGTATCATCGAAACCCTGACCGCACATACATATTGTCCTGCACGGACCATACGATAGTCTATCAAAATCCAGGGTCGTCGACAACTACACGGAATAATATTGTCCTGCACGGACCCCGTACGGTAGGTAGTCTGTCAAAATCCAGGGTCGTCGACAACTAAACGGACTATTGGATCTTGCGTGACATATATACGCGTATATATTACAAAAAAATGAAAAACAACAGCTGTGAGCTCGAGGATTTCGTCGAAGCTCATCTTTGCTAGCTGAGTGTAATACTTCGATCGCGTGTACTTACGGATTTTATAAGTCCTCATGTAGGATGTACATATATATCACGGGATAACTATAAATAAATGCAGCACGTAACGACGCATGCTACGGTATAGGTGCCCACCGTGTTTCTGCCTATTGAGGGTGGTCACTTGAGAAGCTCCATACCCCACCCGAAAACTGATTTTATGTACCCTGACGCGCAATCCTATGGTCTCAAGAGGCATGCTACGGCAAAGGGGGCACCTCGTTTTTTTTTCACGTAGAGGCTCCTAACTTGAGGAGCTCGTGACTCGCCCAGAAACAGACGTTTGCCAATAATGCAAAGTACAACCCGATGCGCCATGCCATGGCCTTAACGTATACATAGGATGGATAATAATGCCGAACACTATACTAATAGGAATGATCTTCCGACGACAACCCGATGCACCATGCCATGGCCTTAAGGTATACATAGGATGGATAATAATGCCGAACACTATACTAATAGGAATGACCTTCCGACGACATTGAGTCAAGGAGCCCCGTCATCCAGAAAATAGTTTTATCCAAAAGGTACTCCCCTCTATCGTAGCACGGGTCTCAAGTATAAAATGGCATATTGCATCCCAAGAATGAAATACGGACGATTTTGGGTTAACCCCTTAAGAACTGGTCCCACGAATTTGGGGACAACGTACTTGGAATTAGTGTGGGACATTTTTTTTCAGTTCTGAATGGGTTAAGGGGCTCCCGTCATTCAAAAACAAAAATAGCCAAAAAAAGGTATACCTTCCTCTATCTTAGCACGCGTCGTGTACACAGGGGGCTATCCGCCACGGCAGGTACATGCCAACCGCTGGCGGCCCCGCGTATGCCTGCAATGAGTGACACATGCATATATATATATAAATGTACTGTACTGTGAAGGACAGGGTAGTTACGTATGTATCGTAGACCTCGGAATCACGCATGTAAACATGGATACCTCAAACGACAGGCCTAAAGAGCTTGCCAAGTCATCAACCCGGGGTCGGAAGCGGTCCCTTCGTTTTGACGTAAGTTCGAACTCTCCCCGGGGAAGCGACGGGGTCATCCATTGTGGGGCCCCGCATAAGCAGGGTCCCACAGGACGGAAACCTCGAGGGTGGTGCCCGCGCGCGCTCGCCCCTTGGCTCACTCCGAGACATAGACAATTAGCACCTCCTTGCTACATGA
>MEHQ01002733.1:52407-67059 GCA_008828725.1 Saccharina japonica
GGTCATCCATTGTGGGGCCCCGCATAAGCAGGGTCCCACAGGACGGAAACCTCGAGGGTGGTGCCCTCGCGCGCTCGCCCCTTGGCTCACTCTGAGACATAGACAATTAGCACCTCCTTGCTACATGATACGGAAGAAAACTGCTCGGCACGGTCGGCCGTAACGACCCCTGCAGGCATCAGGGATTGGGAGCTCGTCACTACATCATTGGCCTCGGGGGCAGGCGCTAGTTCCACAGTAGGTACGTATAATACGGTAGAATAAGCCGAGGTCGCAAGAGTTACAGCTACTGCTGTGCCAAGGGATTTACGGTATTTATGTTGAGGTCGAAGATATATGTGCGAAATACTCGAAATATCAACGTGCACAGCAGTTGTAAACTAGTGAACAATCGGTAGGGCAGAGATCTTGAGTACGAGTGCCGTCACCTACCGTTCTATGGGACGTTCTGCAGATAGTAAAAGTAATATGAGATACAATACATACCACACTATGTATTTCTTGCTCATGCGATGCTCGCGCCTTCGGAAAAAAAAGGTGCCATGTTTTGAAACAGGCCAGCCAACCGGCCGACGTCTTCGCCGGTTGACGAACCTCTGCGCGTCGGCCGGCCGCACAAGACCTCGAGCAGGCCGTCGGGGAGGCCCTCCCCGGGCGAGGTCGGGGCAAGCGGGCACGGTAGCAGGACAAGAATACCCAAAAAGTCCACGTCGCGTCGGTAATACGGCCTCAAACCCGCAGGGAGGACGCGGAATTTCAGTGCTGCGACCCCACGCATCTGGAAATGATGCACCAGGTATATATATATATATATGTATATGCGTAGGTGAAATGTATCAAATCGGACCAATTTTTGCCATTAAAAATAACATTATCTCGATCACTGCATTATTGGTGAGCGTCGCAGCGTCCACCACCCGCATGATCACGACACAAGGCATGCAAGGCCCTGCAAGGTGCCAACCTGGCCGGCGGGCACGATAATAGCGGATACATCGATCGAAAACGTTCACCGCTACGCAAGAAAAACAATTCCGGCGCGCTCCTGAGAAATGCATGCGATAGATATACTTGTGGATCGCAAGGTCCAAAGAGGTAGTTATCCCGCACGGGACTATCAATATGTATATATATACCAGGTATATGGCAAGCTTGTGATAAAGGCATGCAATTCTCTAAAAAAACACCCGTATAGCACGCCCCGTGAGACACGCCTTAAGCACGGCTGAGGCCACCCCCGGGGAAGTCGGGAGGGGCGAGCAAGGTGATGCACGAAACAGGAAACCGTGCTCAAATTGGTGGACCTCATCGCGCGCCACAGAAGGTCAAACATGGCTCGATCCCTGGTCTGACACCCACGTTTCACTTCGCTCATGAAAAAACCTCGACAATATCGTCCTTTTTATGTCTACCGGTGGTAGGTAGCCGTGCATCTAAGCCCTCGTATGCTGAATCCTTTCCTTTGCACTATAAACGGCATCAAATACTGCATTGCAGTTACACCACGCTATTAACAAACGACACGCATGGCATTGTGAGTTGGGCGGGATGAGCTCTCACCGTTGAGTCGCGCCTGGCTGTCGAGTGACGCCACTTGCGTGTCTGGAAACAGTTCCGGCATGATTTCGAGATACTTGCAATCGAGTGCTCCGTTCTTCGCGAAGTGACCACCGTTGCCGGGCACACTAGGAACGAAAAACGGGCCCAGGTACAGCAGAGTGAAGGCGGACGCACGAGGCGTACATTTTACAAGCCGATAGCTACCACAGGAGAGCGTTCGTTTCCGACGCTGCAGCAACGTGACTACCCTAGACAAATGTGCTCAACAAGCAGCAGCCGCCTGGTCGATACTCTGTCGTCAAAATACGTAAGCCTTTTGACAGTTTACCTTCGCCGGCCGTTCCGGAAATCTCAGCAATTCAGACAGACGCTTTAACGCGTACTACGATAGAGGTCGTATAGCACATTTTGGCTGGATTTTTTTCAGAATGATCAGAATCCTCAAAACCAAAATCGCCAGAATGTCATTCTTGCGTTGCATTTTTTTTCTTCTTCATTTTGTACGTTCAGGCCGTGGGATTGATTGTTCATCCGGTATCATACGAGCACTTGACTGGTGCTACAGTTAGGGGGGTCATGTATAGGTGCTTGTTTCTCACTTGCACAGAGCCACTCGGCCGAGTGACTGCATTACTCCGTTGTACTCGTAACAGTTTTTTTTTGTTTTGATGTTGTTCTGTATGCACCGCCATTGGAGGTTTTGTTAGGTAAGACGAAAAAACTATGTTTGAGTCCAATTTTCAGTTAGATTCGGAGCCACTCGTCCGAGTGGCCAAAACCCGGTAGTGAAAATGGGGGCACCCCCCCTATCGTAGCACCAGTCACTTTCATTTTTTCTCCGAAAATAAATGTTTGGGGTAAAGTATATAGCTCCTATACCATACTCGAGTCACCACCTTCGGGACGAAAAATATGGGTGCACCTCTACCAAAAGCGTGCGCCCTTTGGTGTCCTTAGCGCCATGCCGCATGTTCTTGACGTGTCACTACAGTAACGCGTGTTGCGGTGTCGCAGAGTTATCGTTGATGGTTTCCGACCCGTGTTCAGGCAAAGGGGCTAAAACAAACCTTTTGAACCCCATAATTGTTGCACTGGCGGGGCTCGTAAACGGAGGAGCTACCCCTTTAGTTTGGACACAATGTTGCATTTGTAGAATAGACGCGTGCTACGGTAGAGGCAGCACTTTTTGGCTGAATCGTTTTCTGAGCGATCGGGCTCCTTAACCCAAATTGGTCGGACTTTCATTTTTGTGACGAAATATGTTTCAGAGTATACTTCGGTCATGAGATTTCCGCATCCGGCAGCACTTTTATTTCCCTCCTAAATCCTTTTTTCGGTGAGGTATGACGCTCCTTAAGTGAGGAGCTCAGAAAAAACATGGCGACCCTCTATCGTAGCATGCATCAGTACCCTTGGCCATGTATACCTACTACGTAGCCCAGGGGCGGTGTGTGTTTCGGGCTGACGTAGCTTACGGGTTTTCGTCAAAGCCGGTTGTCGAGATCTCCTCGAGTAAGGATACTCTTTAAAAAAAATGTTACAGGTGCTATCGCTACCGTGGGAGGCGTCTTTTTCTCCATTCAGCGACCTTCAGATAACAAGTGTAGAGATTATGCGCAACGGAGAACCAAAACGGCCGAAGAAGCACTGCTGTACACCGTCCGCATACCATATTTATTAAAGTGTTGTGTGACTTGACGACCCCGTCCAGAGTCTCCAGCAGGCAAGGTTATGTGGTGGTTTTGTTCGAAAGCGGGGAGCCGTTGTTATCCTTCTTCGATTACCCACCTTCCAACGCCGTTGTGGACGCACTTATTCAGAAACGCGGACACTAGGCGCTCCGCCGGGTTTCGCACGACCACGAACCTGTTTCGAGCCAAAGGCGGTAGACAGTTTGGACGAGCATCGAAGCATATCGAAGTTTCAGTTCTGTTCGAAGATGTACATATACGTGGGCATTGGCGGGTGGCCGCTTCACGAAACGAGCCGTTACTGGTGCTCTTTGTGTGTATATATATATATCATGCCGAACGTGATGGGTCACTCCTGAAATTGCCTATTTTACGCATGACGCTCGAAACGATGGAGTGAAAAAAAATGGCACCCTTTGACGCTGTATACCAACCTTGCATATAAGAAACTCCGAGGCGACTGACGCGCATGTCCAAGTGAGATTATAATCAAGGTTCCACAACAAGTATGGTGGGGCTGGAGCTTGGCTTCCAACTGGTGCTTGTACAAACGAAATGAAGCGAAAACAATGCGTCGCGTCACATCTATGTTGATGAAGTTGACGGAGTCAGTCAACAGTGAGACGGAGAAGGAGGGTGTGGACCTTTGCGATCCCAGTTAAAGTCATGCCCTGATATTGTGTTGCCTGTGACTCGCACTCGAATGTGGACATCATACGCGGTACTGCTTCAGTGGCCGTCGACCGCAAGCGCCTTAAACCATAGAAGGGATGCAGTTAAAAGTGCTTAACCTGTCCTGCGTCGGTATTATGACTTCCCCAGGAGAGCTTTTATTTCTCTCACCTCATGAAACTGTCGGACTCAAACGCCCACCGAGTTTCTTCGAGCCCCCTGTCGGCTAGCAACTCGAGCCCGTTCACCTCCTTTTTGTGCAGGTACCGATTGTGATTGTTCCAGTCCTTGTCACCATTCATCCAGCAGAGCGCCCGTTTCCACTCAGAACTGGATACCTAATGGAAACCAAACGTAGTACAAGGTATATGCAGCACCCATGTCAGTCGGCGAACATGCAACGCATATACACGAGAGCAACAGATGACAGCGTGAGCGAGGGGGCGGGCAGACGAAGCTCCCTGTAGACACGTCAATAATAACGCAACCGCAAGTACCACGCACGCTGCTGCTGCTACCTGCTGGTACCTGCAGATATACGCTGGTACCCGCACAGCCACCGCGGCTGTTTGGTCTTGCGGGCAGCCCAAGCATACAGATAGAGAACTTGGTACCTCTTTGGTACCGCTGTACACAGGTAGTTGCAATGTTGGCGTCAAAACTGGAGCCTGTCTTGGCGGTTAGAAGGTTATGTAGGTGCACTCCCTGACGTTTGCCTTGGTATGTGTGTGCGCTTATACTGGTGCAAGGTCCCCTTTGTGCGTTGACTGAGAGGAGGACACAACAAGCGAAGCGGAAAGCTTGTAGCCAAGGGGCCTTTAGTACCTTTCTTGCCCCAATACGGAATTTTCTGGCCCAAGGGAAGTTTCTCGGAATTTTCCTGGTGCAGTTACTATAGGCTATACTGGCGCTTGTCGTATAAAATTATGCACGATACCCAGATGCCTGTCGACGAAGCACAATCAAACCGAGTCCGCTGCGCGCTTCGCGGCCATTACCTCGACACGAAGTCGATCTTTTCGTTTGCTTCCTCCGCTACCGTGCCCGCCTTCCCCGGCCTAGCCCCGGGAACGCCTGTCGGACATTGAACAGCTACGACGGGCCTGAAACCAAGACATATATTCCACCCAAGTACTACTGTAGGACGATGTCCGTCGCCCAATGGGGCACCTGGGAGCGATCAAATATGCGGCTCCTAACAAGGCAAAAGGGGTCTTGTTTTTGGAGATAACGTACACAAAACGAATGATCCAAATACAATGCCCATTGTGCCTTTTTCAAGGGCGAACACGAATATGGATTATCGGTCAATGGCACTCCCATTTTCCCGTGCACTAGGGTGCCTTAAAAGGGGCCACCTACAACCGTGCAATACTCAAGTTCGCCTCCTACTGCCTGTTCGTTACTGCGGTCGTTCGATTATTTGCTAATCGATCTTCAATCTGAAAAAAGAATGTCGTACACCCCTTGGCGGTACTGTCGCTTTTTCAGCCTCGGCTTATTCTCCCCTACCCACATGTATCGCCCATTGCGGGTATACGCGGGGCAGTGGTGGGCATCAGTCCGTGTCGACGCATCCCCCCTTGCAATATGCATGTCGACCAAGGATTTTCCACCAATCAAAATTTCCAACCTAAAAAATGGACCAATCAGAAAAACTTCGGGCACGAAATCCCTACTGTAGTGTTAAACAAACATCCTACCAAACCGAAACACTGAAGTGGAGCGTTAAGTGTTACGTTATCTGAGGCGTGAAAGTGTTCCAGCCAGCACCACACTTTCTCTAATGTGCAATCGTTTGTCCAACTTCGACTGGAAACCCCTATCATGTTACCTTGGGGATGGGGCAATAGATGATCCCTTCGTCTTGGAGCACGATCACTCCTTGAAGTTTCTTGAGGGTGGATTGGTTGATGTTCAGGCTTTCTTCCTCCATTTTCCGAGTTGTCGCCGCCTGCAGATATTTCCCTTCAGATGCATCCATCACGAGCGCGACGCCAGTCGTACCTATCGCACGTATAAACACGCCGGCGGGGCCGGAGCGAGACATGTGTTGCATGCGAAGGATTCAGCAACCCCTCACGGTTCACCCCAATGCACAGCACTTCATCGCTACCGCAGTGCCAGCACATCAGCGTTGATGCGATTTCCATTAGATTGTGAAGTCATGGCATGTCTTGTGTCCATCTTTGGAGAAAAACAGCACGCATGTGTGTGTCGAGGCTCAGTCTTCGTGAGAAGAGGAGATGTGGCACGCGACGACCGTGAAAAAACGCTTAGCGCTAATTGTCGAATCAAGAAGTAAAAGCGGTCATGGCGGCGCCTATATGCGACCAACAGGTGCCCACAAAGGGGAGGAGAAAGAGGGGCAAGAGAGAGGGACAGATACATAATAGCCGACACGAGTGATGGAGGTGGGGACGCGTGCTACGATAATAGAGGTAGCGCTTTCTGGCGGAAATATTACCTGAATTATGGGGCTCCTTAGGGCCCATATTAACGAGTATAAAATAAATTCAGTTTGGAAGAAATAAAATTCAAATTCGCTTCTCATTGGTCAAAACACGCACCAGCACCAAATGTTATGCCCCAAGATCCTCATCTTTGGTGCTGGTGCGTGTGTTGACCAAAGAAAAGCGGATTTGATTTATTTTTTTCCAAATTGAATTTTTTTCTTCTCCGTTAAAACGGGCCTTCCGTTTTAACGAAGAAGAAAAAAAATCAATTTGGAATTTTTTTAATTCAAATCCGCTTTTCATTGGTCCAACACACGCACCAGCACCAAAGATTAGGATCTTGGGGCATACAAATTGGTGCTGGTGCGTGTGTTGACCAATGAAAAGCGAATTTTTATTTTTATTTTTCCAAATTGAATTTATTTTATACTCGTTAATATGGGCCCTTAACCCCTGAATCATCGGGATTTCATTCTGGTGTTGGCATCTATTTTCAATTTGATACTTAGCACGGCATTTTCTTTCTTTTATTTTGTCATGCTTTTGTTTGGTTGCTTGATTGTTGATTTGCTTCAGTATGTTTGCTTTTTATTCTTTTTCCTTTTCGCGTTTTTTTCATCTTCTTTTTTTTTTCTCTTTTTTTCTCTTGCATGCACCTGGATTGCTAGCAGGGTAGGTCTCGCCTGTTGTATATGGCATTGCATTGTCTGCTCTGCTTACTGCACTGAGCGTAGTATCTCTGTGTCGTAGTTTTGTGACCACAGAACTGGTACCTTTTCAGGATGAAGAATCGGCACGGACACTGGTGTGCTGGATGACGGGTAGAAAGGAAGCTTAACGTGAAGAACACACACACACATCGCATTATTCCTCGGGTAGCACAGGGGTACGCGCCAAAAAGAGAAAACGACACCACTATCCTAGGACTACAAGGTCGGAATGAAAAACAAACCGGATCGCTGTGATCACAGGACGAAATGAGCGAAATTCATTTTTGTTTTTTTTTGTTCCTTTTTTTCACTTGGTTTTAGAGACCCCCTCCTATATTTCGGCGAAAAAAAAGGAACAGAAAAAAATAATAATGAATTTTGCTCTCCATGCTCTCGTCCTGTGATCACAGCGATCCGGTTTGTTTTTCATTCCGAGCTTCCTAGGAGTGTGGTGTTGTTTTCGCTTTTTGGCGCGTGCCTTTGGGTAGCACATATAGTTCCCCCCACAATGTATTTCGGGGCGAGGTATGGAACTCCTCAAGGGACCCCCCGCAGAAAAATCACGGAGTAACTCCATCGTAGCACGCCTCTGGGCGCAATCCTCAACATGAGTAAACTATCCTTCATTTTTCGTATAATAGCTTGCATCTTTCTATCTATGATTCATAATAAACACAGATATTGGATGTACCGGATGTGGACGGGTAGAAAGGCTCCGGGGCATTATTTAGCCGCAGCGTATACAAATACGGTTTGGCACAGTAGTGGCACGTAGCGAGGATGTCGTTCCGTAAAATAGCGGCCGCATCTGCCCCCGGGGGGGGGGGGGGGGGGGGGGGGGGGGTGCGGTGCCAAAAAAACAACAGAGGAAAATCCACACAGAGCAAGAAAATATTATTGGAATTTCATTTCTTCACATGTCATGTCCGTCGTTCATCGTTCGTCGTCTGTGCATCTTGTACGTTTGCCTCGCGCGCGACGAAAGCACCGTCGATATCGACGCCGGTGGGGTCTACGGAGGCCCCTTGTTTGCACCTCCACCCTCCTCTGCTCGCGTCTGAAGCCGTGTTGAGCTCGTCGAGCTTGGTCGTGGTAGGCGCTCTAATTACCAGGGTTGGCTTCAGCCGTCACTGGGAATACAAGCATGCACCAGGTACTTTAAAGCACGGCAACAGTACAACAGGCTGCGGTTAAGCTGGTGAGTTTGCACCACGATAACCCCACCAATCAATATCCCCCCCGAAAGCAAAGAAGCAGGGTCTCCCAGCCACATCAAATACAACCGAGGGCTCGACGGGTAAAGCTCGCAGGGCCCTGTGGGTGGTCCTGTTCCTGTGTTCCGTCGGTTCCAGGCCGAAGGAGCACACGAGCAATGACCTCCATGCACCTCCATGCACCTCGCGATGATGGTTGGGTACAAGGTACAGGCGTCGTACCTATTACCTGACGAGCTGACAACGCGACGCCGGGCTCTCCCTTTTGATTTGAGGAAACCCCAACCACCCTGTTTTCAAGTAAGCGCGGAATCGCCCAGAGCTCGGCCTTCGATCTTCTGCATGATCTTCTGCATCAGCCCCGACGAACGAGCACGTGCCGGCATGGCGCGAGGCGATGGTTTCCCACCTGCGTGCACCCCATCTCAGCCCCTCTGGCCCGAAATGACCCATGACGGCGCACCCGCGAGGCCGCACGCATCCCAACCAGATGCACCCGACATACAACAACAATCACGACGACGATGGCATCCAATCTGCTACATTTATACAGATACATACTATCAATATGTACCGCATGAATGGACGGATTTCCCAGGTGGGCGTCTCCGTCCATAGTTGACAGTAACTATATCGTGCTTCACAACGTACGATCGTGTCAGTCGACCTAGTGCGTGGCTTCAATCCCTCCCTGTACAATCACGCTTAGGGTCCGGTAGTCGCCCATAACATGCCCGAGAATCAACAGAAAATATACGCAACTGGTAGCTGGCCACAACGTGCGTAAATGACCGCCACAGTTTCAGAAAAAAAACGGGTTTTCTGCCTTCGCCGGTTTTCTCGGCGGCAAATAAATTTTTGGTGTCGGTTTTGGTCGCTCAGAGAAAACACGCAACCAAACACTATACCGGCCATCTCACGGTAAGAAAGCCTCCCAAAACAAAAACTCAGGGTACGGTTTCCGGAGAAATGAAAGGCTCATGAGCGGTTATACCGACGTCATTGTGAACACACACCTTTTTTTGCTTGAAAATAATAGCACATCTTCTACACATCTTCCCCGTTGTCCAATGAGGTGGACGGTACTGTAATTTATTGAAATTGCGCTGGCGCCATGATCGCCGGCTATGAGGACTCACCTTGCCCCGCGATCGTGGGTAGCATGGCGAGTAGCCCGAAGGCGACCAATCGGATCATTCCTTGAACCTGCATCGATCTGATCTGTTACCAATAGCAGCGGGTAGAGCATTTTTTTGCGGGTAAAAAGCGGCCGGACCGTGGAGTGAGGATACGCAAAGCGGTTTAGCACTTACTCATCATGTCATCTTGTTGCTTGGTATCTGCGGATATTTCGATACCCACGACGATTGTTCGAATGCATGTCGGTATACATCTGTTTTGTTGAGAAAGTCAGCGGGGGGGGGGGGGGGTATAGTGCTTCTTCTGTTATTCTGATGGCAGCGACTGTTGTTGCGATTCCGTTGCTGTGCTTGCTATTGTTGCTGCTGCTACTGCTACTGCCGCCGCTCTGGCACCTCTGCGGTTGACGTGGCTATTTAGTACATCCATGGCGAGGTTGGTTTCAAGTCATTGTAATATTTGTCGCCTGGCAGGGTAGGGTCACCGAGCAGTGCCTTCAGGGGTCCGGGCGCTTTCACACCCAGGCCCAAAATAAAAATAAGGTGTAACCTATAGAAGGTCAATAGACCGAACCAACACCAAGCTAACCGTAACTGCCACAATGAAAATAAGAAAAATCACCACCCTCCCGGATTCTTCACAAGACACTGGCGACAGCGACGAACCAACAATAGACTTAATTCCATCACCCAAAACAACAAAACTGGCAAGAGGAAACCCACCCTCTTGAGCGAAAACCTCTTCTATACTTCCACTTACAACTATTAATATTGTAGTCACTAAACGAGACTACAGCAGCCGCGCATTTGGAGCAAACGCTGAGGCGAAAAATGCAATGCCAGAGCGCACGAGAGGTCCCGCTGAACGAAAACTTCCTCTGTTCCCTACTGCCGGCATAGATACACAGATCGTAACTGTGTAAAGCGAGATAGCATAAATTCTTCTCCGCAACATAGGATTAACCCAGCGCTAAAAGTAGCCTAGTCCCTCCCAGCTACAGAAAGCATCTGATCACCCACAAGCCACAATGTTTCATTGAAATAACAATTGCAAAAATAAAACCTTGCCACCAGTACTTGTTTTTTTTTTTTTTTTTTCATCCCATTTATTATCTTCGCACCTCGTGTACCGTCTTTCTCCCTCCCTAGTCGTAACTCAGATCCGGGGTCACAAAGTAGGCTCCTCTCCCTCCTCCCCCACTACGGTTCTTGCCTTGCATTTTTATCGCGAGAAGATTTCAGCACTCTCTTCCCTCGTCAACTCTCGTCGAATTTTGCCTACCCACGCTATAATATGCGCTCTCGACAGAATCAAAGCAAACCCTCAAAATGTCTCCTTTGAATTCCCAAACAAGATCGCAACCACCCATCAAGTCCGGAGAAAAACATCTTTTTTTGGTAGTTGTATGACTACAGTAGTCGTGACTTTGCATCTCCTATCTTATTCTGAGTCCAGTATGCCCTGTAAAGGCTAAAACTATTTTATGCCACTTCTCGTTTCGTCAACACACGTAGGCAACGACAAACATGAGATACCAGCAAAACCACGACCTCTCCAGGTTGGGTAATAATGTCGTCCCAACGTGTCCATTTTTATTTTATTTTAATTGCGTGGTGTTTATTGTACCGCTTGACAGAGTTAATTAAATATTTTCGGAGTTCGGGCAGACGATATGCCAGTATAACCAATCTAGCTCCAGAAAACAAAATACAGCCGTCAATACGTATTACCCTCGCCTCCCTATAAGCCGTAAATCTTGACTTTACAACCTGTCCATATCAACCGTTATGCCCCTTGGGGAACGCCACATGCATGACGCAACAACCGATTTTCCTAATGGAGAATTGCCTTGCCGATGATCTTAGTGGGATTTTACCTTTTGGCACACAAAAAAGTCGAAACATTTCTTTGCCGTGGTGACATGTGGAGCGATGTTATCATGTTATCGAGCCCATACGCCACGTGTCCAGTACAGCAGTACGGCGGCCGCAGCGTCAGACCGCACTTACAGGACGCCATGGCCAAACACGTATTCTGTTTTGTTTGTCTTCTGTACTCTTTTAGGCTGATTGATGTTCTGTTCTCCTCTTGGGGCCTCCGCCGTGCTTGCTGCTGCCGATATACCTTCTACCTGGTGCTACTGTACAGTAATACGACAACACTTTTCATTCATCGCAACATCGGAACTCGCGGTACAGTATACTGTAGTAGACTGACACCCCTGGCTTCGTTCACAACACCACATACATGCATCCGTGACGTACGCCCACTCTTGTACGTGCGAAACACCACGTTGTTACCACCTGCTGCAGCTGCATGCCTTCCAAAAACACAGGTATGTTGTGGTTGTTGTTGCTGCTGCTGCTGTAAAATCGACGTACGGTCCGTGACTCAAACCCAAGATGGTTTTGGAAGTTGTGTAGGCTTCGGACCTACGCATCGGCGCGCTGATGCTGTGCCCGCCTGATGCCCAGAGCGCAACAACACGCTTCTATATGGGCTGTCGGGCTACAGTAGCAGTACCCTGGGCGGACGTACGGTCCGTGACTCACCTGGGCATAGGTTCCTTATGAGCTGAAGCGGAAGCGCATATTAGTCGCTTTCGCTTGTGGGTTTGAATCAGGCAGATGTTCAGTGGACTAGGCATACTCATCGCTGTGAAGTACACCCAACTCATCGCTGTGAAGTACACCCATCAATCCATTCATACATCACGAAGGAGGTAGTTCCATTTAACTATATCTCACTCGTAATACATGGAGTACTCCAAATGGTTGTTTCTGAAGTTCTCGTTTATTCTTTGTGGAGTTGAATAATCCAATTAGAATAATCATATTACCTCGCGCGTAAATTCAATAATTTTAGTTCTATCGAAAAATGTACTTCGCTCTGGATATCATGTGTACTCGAAATTATGTACTCGTAGTCTCTGGTACCATACCAGGTAGTAGGCGTATTTCATGTAGAAATCATGGAACCAGACCGGGTACTACAGTAACGGAGGGCCATATTGAATAGGACCAAATAGAGTTGATAAAAATAGGTAAATATATGAGTTTTTGTGTTTGCTGTAGGTCCTATTTACTATTCGCTATGGTCCCCCGGAATAGTAGGTGTATTTCGTGTAGACACCAGGCGTACATTGCGGCCGCTGATCGATGGTACCCAGCGGTGGTGGCAGCAGCACAGCAGCACCAGCAGGAGTGGTGCATGGCGAGTTGACTCCACAGAGTTGTCGATCAACCAATGATGGGTGTTTTGTTTCAATGAAAGTAGAAGTTGGTTTGACTGCATGGTGCACGCAGTAGAAAGGTATACTCGTAGACAGTCGCCTGCCCGTTAAACCCAAATGGTTTAGTGTACACGATACAAGCAGTGACCCGAAAGTTGTACTCGTATGAGCAACGGGCGTACGAGGTCAATGAAACACTGTTGTTGTCGAGTCGACGTCGCTCCACATGTCACCACGGCAAACAAATATCTGGAGTTTTTTTCTGTGCCAAAAAGGTAAAAATCCCATTCTCATCTGAAAGGCAATACTCTCAATTATTAAATAGGAAAATCGGGTGTTAAGTGCTGGAATTACATGACAGTTTGTCTACAACAAAACGCCCTTCTACTATCAAGGGAGCGGGGGGGTATCCTTCGGGATGGCCCCAAACAATATATATCCTACCATCTACGACTCCACCCGGAACGAACGACAATTTTCCTACCATTCTGAAATCCAGCCCGAATCGCAGATGCTGCATCTCCCACCATCCACGACTCTATCTGGAACGAACGATAACTTCCCTACCATTCAGAAACCCAACCCGAATCGCAAACGATACTTGTACGTTCCATTTTTCTCCGTTGAGAACAACTATTCGCAAAATGGACTGTTGGTCGAACGACCAATCAATCACGAATAGGCTTGCTCTCCTTCATTTTGCACTAAGTAGTAGACAGCTAAAGACAAAGGATACCCGCGAAATTAAATAAAGCCACTATTAATAGCCACCACCAACACCACATATGTATCAGCAATACACCTCTCAAGGTGCTCCTACGCACTCTTATTTCTCGTAACCGTTAAAAATATATGTTTCAGTTCCACTATTAATAGGCCCCTTCTGGTCCTGTCTATACCAGGAAATAACACTACTCAATTTTTTTTCGGATTAACAAAGGCTGTTTGGTCTTAACAGGAAAATACACATATTTCAAAATTACCAGGCGAAAAAGGCTACGTATGCCAACCATAACGAATCTTACAGTAGATGATACATCATTCAATTCGACCAAACAAAATTAATTTCGAATAGCGCGTGTGGCCATGCCGCTCGACTTGTTGCCGCCCGGACGAAACTCCATCGTTTTTGGTACTGCTACAGACAGCCCGCAAATAACCCACGCCCGTTTCCTGCCACCGTTGCTAGCAGCAGGATTCACGCGGTTGCTATGCCGGGTGACTTCGCCCCACCAAACAAACCCCGTAGGGAGCACACGGCTGGCGGCCGTGCGACGTGTCGCGGGATATGTGCACATGCTTCTTCTCGTTTCCGATTACCCCCACATCTGCTGCATCCACAACCAACCTTTTCAAGCGGGGTACGTGCGGCTACACCGCACGATTCCCTCCCCATCGACCACACGACGGGGGTGCCCAAGGAGGTAACGGCGGGGGTGCCCTATGACCATAGACCCTCGCATCCCTACAATGCCAGGACGGAGCACGTTGGGTTTTCACCAACCAGGCAGACATTGCTTGCACCAAGCGCGAAGCGGGGGGAGGTATTGGGCGAGTGGCATCGAGGGTGAGCTGCATCCAGCTAAGAACCGCTTGTGAGGCGGACTTGCATATAGACTGCACACGGGGAGGGGGGAGGTCTATGGTTATACTTCCACCGTGGAAATAAGCTGCTGTTACTCCCTGTCTAGGGTTACTCGCCGTAGGGCTTTAGGTGCGACTGCTGTACAGCAGTACTGCGACGTCATCTTCACGGCATCGTCTGCGGGATCATCCACAATCTCAAACAAGGTATCCCTGCCCAGCGTCGGAACGTTCTCCTTGCCACATACATATATATGCTACAGCAGTACTACACTTTCATAACCATTCACAATGTTTACAGCATAAAGGCTCGAAGATATCAAATACGGTGTCTACGAGGCGAACTCACGGCCCAATCATCGGTGGTTATGAAAGCTCTATATACCACTAGCC